>VXBA01002855.1:1143978-1449801 GCA_013399895.1 Serilophus lunatus
GGAGAGCTGCCGCTGGCCGCAGGAGCAGGTCAGTGCCGAGAGGCGGCAGCCCGTGCGCCACTGGGACCCCCGCGGGCCACCGGGATCCCCGCGGGCCTCGCTGTTTCTGACTGTCTGTTTCTCTCTCCTGCTCCGTCCCTAAGGCTGTCACAGCGTTCCCAACGAGAAGATCGCGATATGGCTGAAGGACTGCAGGTGGGTGCCCGGAGCGGAGGGAGCCTCGGCGGGGCTCCTCCCGCGGGGCCGTCGCCGGCCCGTGGCGCGGCGCTGCGGGCGCCCTGCCGGCTGTGCGGCCGGGGCGGCGGCGGGGCCGTGTGGCCGCAGAGCTGCTGGCTTTCGGCACCGCTTCTCTCCTTGGTGCCTCATTAACGAGCCTGAAGGTTTTTAGCCACAGAGGGAGGAACTCAGCCGAGGGTAAGGAAGCCAGCGTTATTTTGGAAGCTGCACTCTTTCTCTCCGAAGGGCTCCAGTTTAAGGCTTCCGGTGTTTCCTTGCCTGGTTTTTGGTGTAAGATTTAAGGAAACGCTTGCTTCCATGGCAGCGACCGCTGTGATTCTGGGCCTTCAGAAGTGATGGCACAGTTCAAACTAACTTTATCTGAGTTTCTTAATGGCCTCCGTCCTTAACTTGGGGCATGGTATACGTAGTCCGTATTTCCGTTGTTCCGTGTTTTTCTGCATTCAATCCTGCATTCAGCTCTCGGAGCCAGGGTTGATGGGGAGAAGCTAGCAATTAGCTTTCCAGGAGCTAACAGTGACATTGCAAGACCTCTCTTGGTACTTCTGGTTTCCTACTCTTTTTGAGAGCAGCTATGTTAAGATGAAAATTGAGCACTGACATTAGCTGTGCCTTTGTGATCTTTTGATCCAGTAAGTAGCTGACTGAGCTTACTCTGTAACTAAGTGTAGGGTACTTTATAGCTACAGGGTCCTCGGTATAGTTTTCTTCTGATCTTTACAGGCTGTGTCTTGGAAGGGGTGCTGGGAGCTACAGGCTTGGTATCAAACTGAATCCCTAAAATATAATTTTAAGACCTGACAAACTCTTCTAGAATGGGAGAAGATTTTTCAGACTTTGCCTCACATCTAGTGTCCTGTTGGTCTACCAAAGTATATCCTTAAAAATAAGTCTTTTGAATTCACTGCTTTATTAGAAGCATTTTTTTGAGTGGTGAGTGCAAAAAATGAAGGAATGGAAGGAGAAGAGGCCCCTGAGGGAGAAATTCTTCCCAATACTGCAGTGACACTTCCATCTGTATCTCTAGGGGTTCTGTCTAGAACCTTCCCTGGTCTGGTGGTCCTTACCGTTTTCATACAGAATTTAAGGAATATCATAAAGCTGCAAAATGACAACATGAATATCTGATAGATGGTCAAAAATGTTGAGTACTAACATGAAACGTGCAGTTTTATTCCTATGCTTTAGTAACTATCTCTTGTTAAAACTGGAGCCACACACTTCTGTGGAATGTATTTGCATCTCTGGCAGTTGATTCCTAAAATATAGGAATCTTATTTTACACTCTGTTTCCGTATTTTGCACATAAGGAAATTAAGCACGAGTTTACTCTTCCTAATACAGGAATGCAAATTTAGGTAATGCATGTTTGTGAAACCTGTTGTGGCTCTTCCACAGAAGTCTTTTCAAGTATAGCTATTTACTGTCGTAAATCCTCTCAGAAAGATCTTGTGTTAGAAAGATAAAATTTAATTTTTAGAAAAGATTTCTTAACCTAAGCTATTCATTCAGGAGTTACCCTCTGATTCTGTAACATGCAGGGTGACAATGCATGGTTCATGTCTGGGAGGTGCAATCTCAGCTCCCTGAAGTTGTGCATAGTTGCTTGTGTTTTAAAACTGCAGAACAGTTTATTTTTTTGTATCTAATATCCATGCAAGCAGTAGCTAGCACGTGTAGTAAAGTGATAATTCAATTTGCAGTGTTATAAGTGACTATGTATAGAAACCTTGAACTGGTTGTCTCTTGATAACAGTGTACATATGCAGAGAGGGGAGCCTTTACAGATGACAGAATAGCCCTGCAGATAAACTAGTGTTTTGTTTAAAAAAAACAGTTGTGAAATTTACAATTGTTGTCCTGTGAAAATTACTGAAAATTCTTACTTGTTTAACTAAACACTGGTTTTGGTGGGGAGCTTTGATTGCTACAAAGTGTGGACATGCACAGACAGAGCTTATAGTTCTGATTCATCACACAATCTCATTCTCACAAGTTAGCTCTGTAACAAGTTACCATATAGCCATCATTATAAGTGAAGATTCAATTACTAAAATAAAGTATTTTCTCTGTTACATATTTTCTGAAAGTAATCCTTCCCATTTTGTCTGAGTTTCTCTAAGTGTTTATGAAATCAGAAGAAAATTGGTACTTTTAAAATCTCATTTTCTGGTTTGAGTTGGCAGCAGCACAAAAAAACTTATCAACCCACTGCCTAAATAGATGTGCTTACAAGTTTTATTCCTTCGTTTGTTTCTAAAAGCATCAGTAGTGTTTTAACATGTATAAAAAGAAGTACTAGCTGTCCTTTGATATAAATGTTAGTGGTTTGGGGCTCTTACTACTTGGCATACCTGTTTCACATGTGCTTTGGAGGAGAGGAGTGTTCCTAATATCCCCTGTTATTTGTCTTCTTAGACACATTTGGTGTGGTTTTTTTTGGGGGGNTTTCAAAATAAACAACACCAAAACCCAAAAGAAAAAAAGCAAGTGTTTATCATACTGTGATAAGAATTATGGAGGCTTAAGAAATGTCAGATGTTACACCAAGTCTCTGGCTCATTCATGTTTTGGGAATCACATACTTTTGAGAAAGGCCTCACTTTGC
This sequence comes from Serilophus lunatus, assembly GCA_013399895.1. NCBI lineage: Eukaryota > Metazoa > Chordata > Aves > Passeriformes > Eurylaimidae > Serilophus > Serilophus lunatus. The sequence continues at coordinate 1,146,824 of VXBA01002855.1, forward strand.
TCTCTCCTCAGTACTTTGGAAGGGCTGTTTGAAGTAATAAGAAAGTTTATAAAACCTGGATTGTAAGTGTTTATATTATATTGATAGAAAAGAAGAAATTTTTGTCAGCTCTTATGATGACGTGTATTATTTTGATGGACTATATTTAAACTCTCCCAATAATACAGGGGATGTGGGAGGTATTTAGAAGCCATCTCCTGTAGATATGCAGGAAATGAGTTCTTGAAATGCCTCAGAAAAAAAGAGATTTTTTTTGCTTCAAGTTTAAAATAAACATGGCTTCTGCCCAATTAAGGCTCTAAAAGCTAAGGTTTAAACACTTTTCACAGCACAGTGCAAAATCCTTGCCTTGTTCTGGAAGACCACCCGACCACAACTGGCAGCTAAGCAAACAAACCTAGCTGAGAGAAAGCCTTGAGGCTACACATGGTCATTTTACCTGCTCAGTGCCTGTTTCCCATGGTGTATGGGCATGAAGAGTTCATTGAGTTCTTCTATAAACCAGTATTGAGAGAAGTTACTGCTATATATGTTAAAATACGATAATGAGTGAAAGCAAATGGAAAACCTTAGGATCCCTTGATCCAGGCACATACCCACTTACTTGCTCTTTACTGCCTTCTTGTTTCTGTTGGCCTCCTTCCTCTGTTCCTGCCTGTGCCAAGGCTGCTGGGATGTGCTAGGGACCTGCCATGATGTGCCTTTGTCAGGAAGACCCCATCCTGAGAGCACAGTAAGTGAAAGGCTTCCCAGCCCTTATGTTCCCAAGTGCACAGGGCTATTTTGAAACAGAGCCATGGACCTTGCTCGTGAAAACCAGCCTGGTACAGAAAGGCAGAGCTCTCCACGCTGTCGTCCAAAAGGCTTTTTGTGTGGTACTTGTCCCTTTTTTAAACTCACGTTGTGTCTAGTTCTTAAATGCAAGTTTTTCAAAGGTGGGGTATATGGCAGCTGTGCCTGTGTGCATCAGTGCAGGCAGGCAGGACAACAAGGGGTGATTGAAAGGGATGCTTTTCTGGTAACTGCTAACATGCTTTAGAGGTGACGGACTTAATTTCTAGAGGAAAATGCTAGCTTTGATGGTTGCTTTTACCATTTTCTGCCAGCCAGTGCATGTAGCACTGGCCTGGGCTGTCAATGCCAGCATGTTTCTACATTGAAAATGTAGAAGCATGGGAGTAGCCACCAGGAAAGCAGAGGAAGAAGGTTGGAAGCGCATCCATCAAAGCCAGTGAGTAAACAACCGGCATAGTTATTACCTCAGAACGTAAGGCTTGTTGTAGCATGACAGGTTTAGACAATATACCCTATACTTTTTCAGACTCTTACCGGACAGACACGCAGAAACACCAGAGATCGGAGCTTTGGCAGTATCCTGTCACCTGAAACACACTTACACACCTGGATGCTCTGGCTAGTTGCCTTGGTGTCCCACCGTGGTGGGGATTTGCTTTGCAAAAGGCACGTCGAAGTGAGCTTGCTCCATATCAGCAGTCCACATGTGGAAAGAGTGAGCTCTTTTCAGAGGGGAAAGAAAAATAAGGTTGTGAAGTGTAAGGTCTGTTAGAAAGCAGATACAAATTTTCCTTGCTTAATTTGGCCACGGCACCAAAATAAATACTGTATCTGAGCACTGTTTACTCTCAGGTCTTCGGGCAGGTTTATGTGTTTGTAATTAAAAATCCAAATGAAACATCCCGAGTATAGGCACATAAATTGTCGGCTTCCACTTCCTTATAAGTGTTGTGTTTCTGAATTTGTTAAAGCCCTGAAAGTTAATGCTGTGCTACTTAGTAGTGACAAGTCTTTAGTTAAACATGTCTCAGAGACAAGATGTGGAAACATCTAGCTAGTGTGTCACTCAGTGTAGCGTGAACCCAGAAAAGGGATTGAACCTGTCATTTGTGTGGTTTCTGCTGCTTCTTTAGAGCACCATGAGGTTCTGCAAAACTCCTTCCTTCCCTTCAGGGAGGGCTCATCCAAATAATAGCCAGTGTGAAGAGTTTATATAAAGTATCAGAACTGACACGTGACAGCTAACATAGCTGCCAAGATTTTTATCTTGATTCTTCATGATCACCCAAATACCGCTTTTCACCCCTCTCTCAAAGAAGTTTTGAATGTGTAGAAAAATGGCAACAGTTTTTGCTGCATAAATGAGATTGAATTAATCCATTCAAAACCCCATTCTCTTTTTTTCTGTGTGTTTTTCTGAGAAGCCCATGATTTTCCGCAACAAGGGGTTGCTGCCCCTGAAGATGTTTGAGTTTTGCAGTTACTATGTTTTGTTGTTTTTCTCTACCTATATTTGTTTAGAGGGCTGGGGATTGTTTAGAAGCTATTGCCAGTCCTTGGATATTTGTGCTTTCTGGGGGCGGAGGGAGGGAGGGAGGGACAACTGCTGCTATCACAAGCTTGTTACATGAAGTAAGGAAGGACATGAAGCAGCAAGTTTTTAAAGTAGCATTAATCTCTTCTGTGGTTTCAGAACGCCTCTGGGAGCCTCCCTGGATGAGCAAAGCAATCCTCTGTTGAAGGGTAAGGAAGAGCTTTACCTGCTGAAATCTCGTGAAACTCTGCTTTGGTGGGCATTCATCTGAGACCTTATCTCTTTAGTAGCAGTACAAACCACAGCGTTGTCAGTGTTGTAGAGTTATTCTCATAATGAAGGAATTGTGCCTGAAAAACTGGAGAAGGGGGAAAAGAACCTGAATAACGCTTTCTGGAGATCTTAGTAAGCTCTAAGAAAAATTACCAAAATGGTCAGAACAGGCAGGTAATTTTGTCTTCAAGCTCATAAGCATTAGCAGTGTCTGCCTCTAATAACTGACTGCCACACCTGAAAATTTTACTGAGCAGGCCTGAATACTAAAGTTCAAAGTACAGGGAGAATGTGAATGTGGTGACAGGCTGCAGAGGAATTACTTGTTGTGCCTGCAGTCTTCAACTCTAACTCCAGTACAGGGAGGTGAGAGAGGAATGCCCAAGCTGGAGTCAGACTCTGGATCCCCCTGGTAAGATGTCTGGAGGATAGATAACCTAGCAGCAGAAGGCACAGATGTGTTGAGTGATACCTCCAGGTTCCTGCTTGCAGTTGATTTGCTCACACATTGACTTGAGGATATTTCTGAGTACAAAACTGGAGCAGTGTTGTAATTGTTCTCTGTCAAAATAATTTTTCTATGTTCTGAAATATGATTTCTGACTTCTTAATGCATTTTTACTGCATGAGTAATGCATGGATTGTAAAAATAGTCTGGTTATATCTTGTCTCAAATGAAGTGTCTTACTAATATCTTTAGATAAGCTGCTGTAAGGAAAACACTGCTGCATTCTAGTTGTTGAACTGCTAACTATTGTTTTCAGGCATGCTGGTGAGAAATGGGGGGAGTTTCGAAGATGATTTATCCCTGGGAGCTGAAGGTGGGTGTGGCAGGATTATGACTCTTTTGAGCAAAAAAAATTACGTTCAGTCATCTGATTTTTATTTGGAATGACAGCATTGGCTAGAAGATCAGGATAAAGCACATAGAAAGATGCAGGAAGATTAGCTTTTCGAAGTTATTTAGATTATTGCTAGTGTTAAACATTTTGAGTCTCTGACACTAAGGTCAGAGACAGCCCTGAATTTGCCTCTGCCTTCCCATTTCGATACCCACAGTGACAGCATAGCCTGAAGCTCTCAACAGGGCTGTGAGAAAATGCTGTCTCCTACTTGTTCTTCTTGTCCATGGGTTACTCCTGGCAGCCGTGCATGCCCTACTTCCACTGAATCCCTTGGGAGCGGCATGTACAGGCTTTTGAAAGGAGGTATGAAATTCTGTCAGCCAAGAAGCAAACCCTTTAAGGGCTAAGTGCTTTTAGAAATGAAAAGCATCAAAGCTGAGTAAGTGTTTTGTATCAGCCACAATATACACTTTGCTGTTGCTAGCTGCTTTCCTTTTCCTTCTTTTCCCTTTTTTGAGGGGAAGGAGATGTGGTTGTTCCTGGTTTACTTTTTTTGTAAAGAAGACTTTTAGCCTTTCTGTTGATCATAGGTTAGAGATGTCCATAAACAAACTAACAAAAGCACTGTGGATTCTGTTTTATCAGCAGCATCTTGAAGTAAAATAGCAAAACGCTGTCTAACAAGCTAGGTCCTGGGGTTAACTGCAGGACAGGGGATATAAGAGATTATCTGTTTTCAGCATTAAAAAAATAAAAAAAAGACAAAACTACTCTCCTGCTTTAGCTTTTATTGTGTTTTGAACTAAGTTTTTGCAAAGTGTCAGATTTTTTCCACATTAGGCTTGCCTGTACTGTCAAAATAGTGGGACAAGGCCTAGTAGAAGGAAATCTTTAATTTTTAAAGATTTAAGACTTCTAAGGAAAAAAGTTTATCTGGTAGTGACCTTGATCTGATAATGGTGGAAAAGCAGTAAATGAGTACTTTACTGCAATGGATTAAATAGGATTAAATTTTCTTACTGACAGTCTTTTCCACTTATTAGATTGCCTGCAGTACAAAGATTTCGTAGGAAGAGTTGACTTGTAATGATAATCCAAGGTCTGAGCATATGACCGAGAATACAAGAGTCAATACGTTTTAGAACATTATGACACTTTCTTCTTTTCAGTTTGTCCCTTTATAATTTCCAAGGACTTTGTTTTTTTATGAGTCTTTAGCATGATTTAGCAGAAGGAAATTTCCCTCTTTTTCAAATGAAAAGGTCCCAGTACTAGAATTGGTGGTTGATTTTTCTGAGTAAGGATGCCAGTGTTTCTGCTGGCCTTTGCTTCCCATCCAAGAACAAGGGGACAACAGAGCTGCTTGGAACAGTGCTGCATGTGCTGCTAGACAGACATCCCCTTTGAGGCTGATATGAATGGCCTGCTCTTGTGAAGCTGTGACTGCCTGAATCCAGATACAAGCCAGAGCCCTGTGTGAATGTTACAGAGGGCATTGGGCAGGGTCCCATAACCCCAGCTCATTTCTGAGCTGTTAAAACCTATGGTTCAAATTAGTCGCTGGATAATCTTTATAGATAGGCTTGGCTTTGTGTTATAGGCAAGAATATTAGAAAAAAAGAGAGCTGTGAAATCTGTGTTTTGTCTGTTTCAGTTTCTTTGTGATGCCTCTGAAACCGAGAGAGTGGTTGTGAGGTTTCCATGTTTTACTCTTGGTTGCTGACTTTACCCTGCTGGCACAGTGAATTGAGATGCAGGGTTTTCCTGGCAGTGTGTGTGACATCACTTTGCTCTTTTCATAGCTGATTCCAAGGGCTGCTATAATATACATGTGCTCCTTGCTTGTCTCCCGGGGCAAGATTTTTAATGCTGAGTTGCCTCTTTGGGGAGCCCATAATTTAAGTCTGGGGTTCCCTGATTGGGATTCCCTCTTAAATGGTGCTGACCCCATAAGCACCACAGGCTTCACTGAGCTCTTGTCCATGTATTGCACATCTCAGGCAGCCAGAGCCCTGCCTGACTTTGCTGGTGAAAAGGTGAACAAATAAAGTCTCAACACCTGGCCAGGGGACCAGCTGCCTTTCTTGTGTTCTTTACTATCTCTACTGGAGCGATCCTTGCGTGCCTGCTTGTCCTCCTCCCCTTCCCACCCAGGAACAGCCCTGCAGCTGGTAATCGTGTCTTCAATTGCAAAGCAACAAGTGGTTTATATAACAATTACTGGCTTATCGCAATTTAATTTTCAAGTTAATATGATTAATGACAGTATGTAAACGTGTATCCGTGTGAGATTTTATTTTAAGCAGAGCTGGAATAAACCAGATCATCTGTATGTCAGCCACATACTAGAAATCCTCGACAATCGCATTTATATGGAAACAGAAAAATCTGGCTTATATGGGAGTACTGGTAAATGTGCTCACTGCCTGTTTCTTCATACTGATTGTGGGAAGAGGTTTGGATGTAACTTCTTCTTTCTCTACAGCTAATCATCTACGGAGTGATGCCCAAATGGAAACATGGTAAACATCTTTTTGTGTGTTTGTTTACTTTAGAGGAATATTTATAATGGTGGGTGGGAGGGAGAATGGGCAGTGGGAGTCATGGGGACTATCACAGAACTAAAGCTCTTCTGCTTATGTCTGTTTACATGAGAGGGAAGGAGAAGATCCAGATAACACAGAAACAGTCATTAAAAGATGCAGGGAAAAAAAAAGAGCATATTTTTATTCTTCCAACAGACTTGACATAGATTTTGAAGTAGCAGGAGGAAAACAGATATTTTTATCTTAGTTTTATTTATCATCATTAACCTTTTTTGCCTCGCTGATCAGTTACCAGTTCAGGAATTTCAAGGAAGTTTAGTTTTGCCTGTCACAGCAGAAATCCTTTGGGAGGTGGGAAAAAAAAAAGACTTTGAGAGAGGAAAGACTCCTGCTTTACAGTCAGAGCTTCTAAGTAAAATGTGCTGAAACTAGAACCCCACTGAGATTTCAGCATATACTGCACAGCCCCTGTGGGCAGCATCCTCTCTACTCCTCCTGAGCCAGGCTCTGTAAATATAGTCTTAGGTGAGTCCTCTGTATTCTTTGGTTTCTTACTGGCTGTTCTGATGGAAGAGAGTGTATGTTAGAATTTATATGTTAAAATTTACCCTGGAAAAGTTTGTCCCCCAGACAGATTGGCAGTAAAAGTACGTTTGAGCCTAGGGTACCACCTGATGCTCAGGCAGCTTTTCCAGATGCTTGGAAGAAATAGTTTGGTATTGGGAAAGAAACTGTCCAGCAGTTTGGTTTGCAGCTTGTCTTGCTTTGTTCCTTTCACTGGAAGCCTCATCAGCTTCCCCAGTCAGGTCTGGGACAGGTCACGGTCTTGCACTGCTGGTGTGTGGCAGCTGAGGATGAGGGAAGGCTGGGTATCAGAGGCAGGGAGAGGGTGGCCCTGCCATGGAGAGGTGGTCCGTGGAGAGGCAGTAGCAAAAGGAAGGCAGGGCAAGGACGGCTCATCCAAGACCAGACTTCCTTACTGGAGGTGGGTGGGATCAGGGAGGGTGCGGCAGCAAGGGCAGATCAGAGATTTGTTTTCTCAGCTTGCATTTGCCTTCAAATTCTTACCGTCTATGTACATTTTTACTGAGGCGTCCCGGGGTTTGCTTTTGTTACTGTATTTCAATAAATGACATGGCTAATATAAACCAGATAACACTGAAGGGGAAAAGAGAAATTCAGCAGTGCTGGAGGGTTAGCTCTCCAGTGAGACGGAGAACTGAGTCTCTGAACGAAAGAGGTTTATCACAGAGGTCTTCTTTGTTTGTGGTGACAGCAATGGTGTACTGGCAAAGGACAGGAGGCTGCAGTTCCACCAGAAGGGGAGAAGTATGAACTCTACTGGATCTGGAAAAAGCAGTGCGACTGTTTCAAGGTAAAAGAGTATTATGCATTGAAGGTCTGTTCCGCAGTTAAATGGACTTTGCTTGCTTTATGTGCATTGTTGCATTTAGTAGCCAAGAAGGGAATTTTCATTTGGTTGCTTGAAAAACTTCTGTTTGTTTTCAGTTGTGGTTTGCAGTAAATGCTAACAAATGGACCTAAACATTAGAAATTATAATGGCATTTTAAAATCTGAGTTCTGCAGATATAAATTACAGGATTGGATATGCGATGTGTCTGGGCTAGTGGCTCTGGTGATGGGAACCAAAACTTCAGATGCAGAGATCTCCACAAGTATTTCCAAAAGTAGGCTAAACTGTAGGAGTCAGAAGTTCGATAAAGCAATCTGTCTGCTGGAGTGAATTAGCAGTTGAACAGAGAGGACTGGATCTTAAAAGGAGACAGGTAGATGGTAAACGTCTTTCATTTGTTTAGTGTTTCTGAATTACTGGAGCTTTATGAGGAAGATCCTGAAGAAGTGCTCTATAACCTTGGGTTTGGAAGAGATGAACCAGATATTGCTTCAAAAATTCCAGCGAGATTTTTTAATTCGTCATCATTTGCCAGAGGGATAGATATCAAAGTGTTTTTGAATGCCCAAATACAGCGCATGGAAGTGGAAAATCCAAGTTTTGCTTTAACAAGTAAGTATGTTTTTGAAGCACAGTTTATTTATGACTTTATTAACTATGTAAACAACCACAAAAGAAGGTGTGTATCTAATATTCTGGCAAAATCCCTTTACAGCCTAAAGGGAAAATTCCATTCAGAATTCATAGCAAAACTCTTGCTTGGTCTTAAATATGGCAAGAGGTGACTATGAGGGCTGTACTCCTTGGGGTGAGTGAAAGGGGATTATAGTGGGGAAGGGAAATGAAAAGCATCCTGCAAGGTATGTTGCTTTCTGGTTTGTATCATTCCTATTTCTTACTCCTAAGCTTGTCTTCTGTTGTAGCTTTAGAGCGCTGAAACAAATATCAATATGCCTCTGTTTTTTGTGTTCTTCACTTTCTGGGTGGCAGTGACCTATTTCTGTCATCGTTGAAATCTGGGACAGTATTTCTGTCAACTTGGACAGGACTGTAGTTAGGTCAGTAGTGAGTATTGTTGAAATGAGGGCACAGCTGAAATGTCCTCTTGTAGATGAAGAGAGCAGTGCATTTTGTAAATTAACTTGCTCTCAGATACCCATGCCATTTTTTCACTTTTTGGCAGCTTTGCATGCTGTTCTTACGCATTTAGTAGAGATTCTTGCGAAGGTTTTTCTTTTTTTCCATTGTATGGTATCCCTTTGGTGTTACAGGGCTAGGCAGCGTTCAGTCAGCTTTTGGGGCCCTTGATTTAAGTAGAAGGAGGTTTGTGAGGGTGGGCAGAAGTTGTGATCAAAATTTCCTCTTCAGTTATGAAGAAAGAGCTGTCTTGAGAATAGATCTACCTTTACAGCTAGATCAACTGGCCTTGGATGTGATGACAGCAAATGCCGTTGTAACCTCTGCCTTACGTTCTGTTCTTGTGCAGGTCGTTTTCGTCAGATTGAAGTGCTTACTACTGTGGCCAATGCTTTTTCTTCTTTGTATTCTCAAGTCTCTGGCACTCCTTTGCAGAAAATTGGTAGTTTGAACTCAGTGTCTTCCAGCAAAGAGGCATCCAGCCCTCCCCCTTTAAATCGCAGCAATACAGCCAGTCGGTTAAAGAAGACCTTGTCAAAACTCAATCTGTGTGGCACACAGCAAGCCGATGGTAGCAGCTGCTCAAGTCCTTCACCTGTTGAAAAAGGGAATAGTCCAGCTGAAGTAGAGAGTGAGGAAAATGATGTTAAAAATGAGTCTAAATTACCAAAATATTCTAAAAAGAAAGACTCTCCCTCTTTTTTGGCTACTGTAAAGGAGGAGAAAGCCAGTAGTCAGACAAAGGCTGCAAACACACATAAACCTGCACACCTGCCTGCTGTGATTGATGATACACAAGAGGGTACTCTGCCTCCAGCAGATGTGCAAGGTAGCAGCTTGGCAAGTACCCAGGACAGGCCGTGCGAAGAATCCGGTCTTTTGGACTCACCAGGCCTCAGCAGCAGTTCTAGTACATCTGACAGCAGCATCCTGACACAAAGACTGTCCGTGGTACCGCCAGGTAGAGACCCCTGCACTCCACTGGCAAACCCGTCCATAACGAATCTAATGCTGCAGCAGAAGGACTCCTTTGAGATGGAGGAGGTGAGTGAAGACACATGACTTTGTTTATGCATACAGTTTACATAACTTGCTGTCTGCCAGCAGAGGAATGTTCCCTCCTGTGTGGCTGACAGTGTTTTCTCCAGGAATACTTTAAATTCTCCAAGTCGAGTGCTTTCTGAGTAATCATAGGCTGCTTTAATTGATCCTCTTAATGAAGTAACTTGGAATTGCTGCTGCTATTGTTGTTCCTGAGAGTCAGCAGGAAAGTTGTCATTCTTTGTATGTATTTTATTATCAAGCTCAAGTAATTGCAATCACTAGCATAATTCCTAGGAAGTTTTCCTGTGTAAATAGAGCTAGGTTAGGTTCTGTATATATTGAAGCTTTTGAACTTAAATTTTTACCTAAATTGTTAACTAGAGATCATTACCTTTGTTGCCTAAAAGTAAATTCAGTTTATGAATTGATATTGATGAAGGATAAATTTTTAAATAAAGCAAGAGTGTTGCCACATAAAATAGAGAAGGGGCTATGCAGGGTGAGGTGCTCAACTTGTACAACTTTTGGTTTTGATAGCAATCTAAATTGATTTGTTTGTTCTCTGGAAATTAGCACGTTGGAAGTCAGTGTTTGATGTGACTTTGGGGATGGTTTAGCTACAAATTCTATGCTAGCTGCCTTTTAATATCTTCATAAATTAATATATCCATTTTTGAGTAGTAATTGTTCAAAAGTGATTTTAATTTCCAGGCTCCTGCAAGTGCTTCGTTTATTAGGCTAGTAAACATGCAGCCTACAAATTCAAGAATGCAATTTTTGTATAGACTCACAGCTTGAATTGTAAGAATTGTGTTACAGTTCTTAAATTAACAGATTTTTTTGTGGGCATATTTCAAGGTCAGCAGTTAACTTTTTTGTCTATGTGAAGTAGGTATTTAAAATGAAGGATTGTGATTTCATTGGTGAAATGAGGGAAGAAAGCAAGTGAAGAGAAACCCACCCCCCTGAGTTTTACAGTGAATGATGGCATGATGATTTAGTAGATACTGTGTCTGGTGGTGGTGTAATGTCAAGCTCTTCTAGATCAACTCATGTTATATCTGAAGGCACTCCTTAAGCAGAAAAAGGTAGTTCAGCCTCTTGTGGCTCCTGCGAATTGTTTATACCAGTGTGTCCTTACCCACATGTTGCATGGCCACCTACTGAACCAGAACAAAGGACAAGTGGAGTTCAGAGGGGAAAAAGAAATCCAGTGCATTTTGATTTATTTATTTTTCCTGGCTTGATTTTCAGCCAGATAATTTTCTTGTCCATTTTCTTGGGTAGTTACACAAATGTTTGCGTTGGCACAATTGGAGGGGACTGAGTAACAATGCATTTTGGTGCATATCCCAGAGGAGACATCCATTTTTAGCACCCTAAGGCAAAGTTGAAACAATGAATAGATTTTATATATATATGTGTATGTATATATTAAAAAGAGGAGTGGAATTTTCCTTCAGTATAAGTTGGATTGTAAAGACTTGAATTCTGCGTAAATGTGATGTGTTTGTGAAATTTTGGTTGACACATTTTGTGCAGGCATAAACACAGCTGTTTTGGCAAGATAACATGTGATGTGGTATAGGATTGTGGTGAAATTTTTGTTTATGCAATGTAAGTGCATACGTAACAACTGCCTACAGATCCCTGGAGGGGAGGAATTCAGTTTTGTTGCAGAAAATTTAGAACAATTCCTGGCAACGTGATTTTATTTTTGTGTGTTTCTAAATAGGGTGTAATGAACAATAAACTGTATTAGGAACAGTGCAATGACCCCTCCCCCTGTTTTCTCACCTAGTTTGGAGTACATTCATATGCATAAAAAAAGCTGACAGATATATCAAGGAAGCTCTTTCCATGCTTACGAATGCCTTGGAGGTTTGAGTGCCCTTCGGAAGTCTGTGGCTGTGCAGATAACTAGTGTAGGAGTGAGTCAGGGCAGGATTTCCCCCAAACACCCACTCCTGAGATGGCCAGTTACAGTCCTGAAGGCCGTTTAGCAGCATGAATATTGGCTGAAGGGATGGGGAGGGAGCTCTGCTGCGTGCTTGAGGAGCTGCACCGTGCTGCAGACACAGCTGGAACACTGTCTCCCAGCCAAGGACAAGAGGTGGACAGTATTTAAATGAGAAGAGGCTTAGCTGTTGGAAAGCTGCAGATTTAGCCATCAGAACCTGGAAGGTTGGAGAGAATCAAGACACTCTTCCTGGAAGGCCAGTTTGATCAAAGTGTCTGTAAAACTTGCTGTTTTTAAAAATTGTTGTTTTAAAAATTTAAGTTAAATTTTTCCTCAACTGGTGAGCCCCTTCTATGCTCTGCTGTATTTGGATGAAATAAGAATTTAGCCCTTTGGTACAGCTTTCATCTCCTAAAGGATCAGAAGCTTCTAGGTTTATTGAGAAAGAGTAATGCCATTCACTTATTCATGACGAAAAGTTCAGGCCAAGTATTTCTCAAAACCCGTGTAACTGAGCAAATGCAGCCTTGTGGCTGCTGTACACATGGCATCAATGCAAATACAGCTTTTTCTTTAGTCAGGTACTAATTTTGGGTTGTAAACATCAGTATCCTTATTTTACATCTTTAAGTTGATAAAAAATGGAGATAAATTAATTTTTTAGTAATTCTGAAATTAGACCGGCAGCCTGTTAGAGGGAAGAATTGGGAATAGTTGGATTAGGTGGCTGTGCACGTAGATTTGCATGTCATCTGTTAGGATTTTTTTCTGGATCACACAAAAGAGAAAACATATTCTAGATTTTGCACTAGACAAAGGCCTCCCTGTTGAGATTTTAGACGTATTCTTCTCATTGTTTGAATGGATGCCTGAGAACTGCTTTCTTAGTAAGACTGTGTTTCACAAAGTTATTAAGTAATAGCACTCGTTTTTATGTAGTTTTAAGTTTCACAGTTGAAATCTGTGTGGCTCTGAATACAGTACCTTCTTTTTTTATACTCCTCTCCCTGATAGATCCAAAGTACAGAGGGGGATCCAGCACACATTTCAGCAGCACACCAGCTAGCAGTGACCAAGTCAAGGAAAGGTGAGTAGACTTCAACTTCTGGGAGACAGCAGACTGCTGAGTGTCCTTCCATATCTGAAAGGGTGATTGAGATATTTCAAACTTCTAAAATTACTTCTTTTCTTTAGAAATTAAAAATATCTGAGTTTCTCTTTTAGCTAAATCACAGAACATTACTACAAAGTGGCAACCAAATTACAGTCAAGGCAACAGCCCTATAACCTCACTGGCTGTTTTCACTTGTACAATTGATGATAGCTCAGGTGCCTTAGAAGTTAATTCAGATTGTAAGGGATTTTTTGTCCCTAGTACGTCCTGTAATTTAAGATATCCATTTAGACTAAAATTACATTGTTTGAAACCTAAATTGCATGATATGTGCAAGTTTTTCCTATGCACTACTGCTCTGTATGCAGGCTGGCTGCACAGAAGACTAGTGTCTTTATGCCCAGATGGAAACTGTAGTCCCTCACATGGGACATGCTGTGCACGGGCTCTTGTGGCTCACTTAGTTTGTGCTTTCATCTCAAATTTTTCTTTATGAGTTCTATGGCTTGGGAGGGGAGAAAATCTGATTTTAAAGTTAGTTTTGTGATTTTTACTTTGCCTGATGTTGGCAGGTGAAGTCCATTCTCTAGCTGATATGTGTAAGTAAAGAAGAAATAGCACTTGTTACACTTAGCAAGATGTTTAGCTGCCATGCAATTTCTTGGTGAAACATGACTAGCATCTCTAGGTACTCAGGAGAGGCAGAAAAACCTTTCTTAAGAAACAGAGGTCATCTTACTTTTGTTTTCACAAAAGAACTGACTGTCTTGTGGGCTGTTGGCTGAATTGTATCAGCATTCTGGCTGCTGAGTCTAAATGTGACTAGCAATCTCATGAGGTGGGAACAGCATGACATTCAAGCCCAAGTCTTCTGTTGCAGTGGGATTTCAGTTGATGATCCTCATAAAAACTCACCTCTTCCAGTAATGTTGGCTCTACGGTACATAAGCACCCATAAACAAAAAATCTGTTCCAGATGAACACTTCCCCTGAAGGAATACTTCTGTACTTTTTTTTTTCACATGAGAGTACTTCTGTGTCAATTAGCAGGATTAGTGTTGTTCAGTACAGGCTGTTACTAACCTTGCTGTGTCATTTTATATCTACACAGAGGGCTGTAGATGCTTTCTCTGACATTTACAACAGTTTGTGAGACATTTTAAGAGGGCCTTTACTAAGATATGAAGTATTCAAATTAAAAAAAAAAAGGATTCTCTTTCCTACCAAAATAGTCTGGAGACTTAAGATATGCTTTAACAACACAGTCTGCTGCTGCTTAGACTCCAAATTAAAGCATGTTTCTTATTTCAGATTAGTTTTGTTTATAAGGGTAAGCTTAGATTTTTCAAAGTGAATTTAAAGTGATTGTTTTGCTGTTGTGCTGTCTTTTACGTTACAGCCTTTATGCAAAAAATTCTGTATTGTATTGACTTGTGTGATGTAGTTTTCAAGTTAGTTTGCCAAGTTGTACTGGGCTGAACTAGTTTATCCATTATGCCCAAATCTGGCTTTCTGTTTTTTGTTGTTGCAGACCTCAAAGGTAGATGTATTTTTGTACATACAGGGTTTTTTAGAAACATAGTAGAGAAGAATAAAAAGCTTTGGGCGCTTTGCTCTGTAAACATACAGTGTTGCTAAATGTCTGCGATAAAAAAAGAGTATTGTAGAGTTATCTGGTAGAAAGTTTTGTTAGTTTGAAAACAAAATTCTTCCTGATATATTTATACAGCAGCACCTTCCATTCCAAAAACTGACCAACAAACAAGGCAAATATAGGTACAGAGCCTAGAAGACAAAGTATTTTCAAGGCATTGTAATTTGTGAGTGTCTGGTTGTTGGCTCTGTGAAATTTTGAATAGCCAAAAACCTGTTTTTTTAAGGCATCTGACATTGATAATGATTAATTTTGAAAGTTTAGTTCTTGAAAAGGGAAAAAGCATATCATCAGTACTTCCTGTCCTTAATATATTATTGTATTTATAGCTCTATGTGGGTGCAGCTGTGGAGGAGATTGGAGATGGGAGAGTAAGAAGAAAACATCTGGAACAGATTTAGTATTTGTGGGAGTCTGTGCTTATCTGTTCAGATGATATGAAACCCCCAGGGACTCTTGAGAGTTTTTGCAGCAGGGGTCCCTTCTGGGCTGGTTTTGTTAATGCTGAGGTGCAGAGTGTGATCAATATGAAAAAAAGAGGCAATATTTAATCCCATAATAGAATACTTTATGGCAAAGTTTGGAATGTTGATTTATTATCTCATATAATGCAAAGTGCATTAGAACTTTTCCAACAGTGCAGGTACAAGAAACATATTAAAGCTTCATGGATAGTTTTCACATATTTCTTCTCCTCTTCTTCGTGAGCAGTTGAGTGACACAGAAGGCATGACACTGACTGTCCATTGGTAGCTGATTATTATGTTACAATAGAAGAATTATTCAATTCTTTGATAGGGATTCTCTGATGAATCTGTGCTCTCATGTTTTGTAAATGACAGACTTGTTTCTTCATCTGTTCCTTGTTTAGAACTTTTTCAGCTTATTTAATCTACTTATGAATACCCACATTTCTTTGACAAGGATTCAGTGTCTAGATATACTTTGATTTTATTTTTTTATACAGCTGAAAACAACATTCCAAGAGACATTTTTATTTGTGCTCTGTTTAACTGGGATGGGAGTTTGGTTGTTCCTTCTGGTTGCTTGTTGTGGCTGGTTCCTTTTCCCACACTTTCAATATTATGCTGCTTCTGGCCTTCTCCCACTAGTTCAGAAGCTTTCACCTGTGTGATGTTGATAGTAGCCTTGGGTGGCAGAGCCAGCATTGTGCAGAGACCTTTTGCAGAAGGTACAGTTGCCTTGGTGGGGTTCCACAGAGCAAGGGGTGATCCCAGGTTGGCCTCTACTAGCAAGCCTTTAGTGCTGAGTTTTCTGCATTCGAGGTGAAGAAGAGGGAACCTTATCTCATCATGAGCTCCTTTGCTTAAGATTCTCGTGTGCTAGGAGGAATTTTAATCAAGATCTGTATGTAACTCTGTAGCTTTTTAAAAAATGTTTTCATATTTTCCCCTTGTTTGCTTGAGTCTGAGAGAGATTCAAGTGCTATAGAGCAGGTTATGTAGCTGGTTCAGTAGTTGACAAGGAGAGTGGGTACTATTATATATCAGTATATCCCAGCATACCAATTGGTATTTTCAGTCTTTACAGAACCAAACTTTATCATCCCACTACTGAAGTACTTGAGATTCCTGTACTTTATAAGTTTTGACTGCATTTGGTATAGTGGAGAACTCTTGAGAACTTGGAAAAGACAAGGGTAATATGTGGTAGAAGATGACTACTCATACTTAAAACAACATGTCCCTTCTGATTTGTGTGTTTCATGACAGGCTGTCAAAGCATAGAAACAAATGATATAGGAAATTATCTAAAAAAACGGATTGTAACTTTAGTATTGTGTCTCTGAGAAGACCAGGTATTGATTTGAGATAACACATAGATATAATTTTAGTTTTTATAGCTGAAAAGGAAATACTGACAAAGGAGGAAATAGAAGGGCAGGTCAGTATTTTTATTGAGCAGCAATAAACTTCATGCACATTAAAACAGATGCCAGCACACATATATAATGAATTGCTTTATTTGACCTGATTGGAATCTCTTCCCCAAGAGGAGCTAAGGCTTTCAGCAGTAGTAGTAGTAGTAGTAGTGCTTTATTTCTCTTGAATTAAAATTCACTAAATAGGAGCAGAGACAAAAGAAGAGGCCAAAGTTGGTAACTGTTCACCTTGGAGCAGGTGACAGCTTCCCACCAGCCTCAGCTGTAGTGACAATCTGTTTATGGCATGCTCTTTAAGCCATATTAATTGTTTTGGTCAGTTAATAAGATCTAGTCCAGTTCTCAGGGAAGTAATTTCCATTGTCTTTACTGAGAGCTGGGTGGGAATGTCTGTCTTGAGGTAGAAAAGTTGTTTATCATCGCAGGATATTGTGGCTACCATGATAACAGAACAGCAGCACAATTTGAGAGGCACTCCCTAAAAGCTCTGTGAAATCACTGATACAGAAGCTTAGCAGGCTCTTTGCCTCTCCTGGGGTTACAAACTTGCAGGCTCTTACTTTTGCACTGGTACAATTTTCATCAAAACTAATACTAAGGAAAATGAGTTCTGAATATCCAACAGTTTCAAAACACTTTTCATAATGCATGGAGCTGTGAATAAGGGTTAATTATATGTTGGCATTTAAGTGATTGAAGGAATGTGGGACAAAATTCTGCATTGAGCCTCTGAGAAGACAGAAGCAAACTCTCGCCCAAGGGTGGGGAGGAGGCAGAGACAGGGATCTAGGGGCTATAGACCACTGTGGTTGCTTCCTGTCTCCAAGCTTTTACACTTCTAGTGAGACCTAAGGGTGAGAGAAGGTTGTTGTGCATGCTGCCCTCAGACTGAGCAAAATGTTGATGATGCTGTAAGTTAAACTCACACTTGGTGGGTGCTTCCTGTCTCCTGTTTGGAACAGTATACACACAGTAGTTTACTGGAGAGCTTGCTGATATCTCCTTGTGATCTCAGGCCTTGTGAGTGCAGTGCTTATATCAGAGGATATCACTCCTGGGAAGCACTGAGGATTTTGGAGCCTCTTTAGGCTATTTTAACACTTACCTATGTAAGTAGAAAGGAACAAGCAGGAAGATCTTATCTTGCATGTATAAAATATGCTCTGGGAATGTGCTTTGGCAGATTGCCCATTGATGTGTTAGGGATGTTTTGTATTTGTCCGATAAACAAGCAGAGGACCATCTCCAGAGTTGGCAGAGTTGTCTGCATCACCCTCTCTGTGATGCTGTTCCTTTGGGTGTTTACAGTGGTGCAGGCTGCTAGGAGAAGAGAGATTTCCTTTATCTCTGTGATCAGGAGGAGTGTCAAATCTGTACTTGTCAACACAAAAGCAACTCTTCTACTGCCTGCGTGTGAATTAACCAGTGATACAGTTTTGTGGAAGGAGAACTCCAGCATTGGCAGTATTTGCAGAGTTATTTTTTTTCTACAGCACAGGAAAGAAAAATGTAAAAATGGTTTCTCTTCTACTACTGCTTGACATTTCACAAGTAGGACTTTGCGTGAGAGGTTTTGCTTGAAACAAACAAGTTGTTTCTCTGTATTGTTCAAAGTGGAACTTGAAAAGGAATTGTGTTATCCACTTAAGGTTACTTTGATGTAAGAGGAAAGCTTGTATTGAATGTGATTGAGCTTGAAAGGCTGTGATTTGTAAAGTAATTACTGTTGGGTTTTGCTTGTTTTAAACAGATCAGCTGTTACGGACAGCGAGTCAGCACTCAGACAGCAGTGGCTTCGCTGAGGACTCGTCCACGGATTGTTCTCCATTTAATCAGCTTCAAGTAAGGCTCTCATACTGTGATTGAAATGTTAGCTATTATCGTGTGTCTGTAGGCACCTGGGAGGACAGGAGGGAGGTCAGTGTTTGACTGCTATCATGACTATCAGTCTAAATCCTATAAAATTATCATTTCCAGAGCTGGACTTGCCTAGTTCCATACAGAATTGTGTTCAAATTTGAAAGCCTTATTGCAAGAAAATGTAGCTTTACTTGTATGTTTTCTCACTGTCTGAGACTCCAGAATTTTAATCCATTCCTCTCACGACTGTAGTGGGTAGAGATTAAGGGTATGAAAAATTATAGCTGTTCTGCTGATCACTTAATTTTTTTGTATAATTTTAGCCTTCCTACTCTTCCTCTCCCCTCTCTCCATATTTTTGGGCTTTTTTTGTTTTCTTGTTTTTTAAGTTAGCAACTGACAGTGAAAACAATTTCATACTTTGCTGTGAAGGTAGACTAATTGGAGTCAATCTTGAGCTTCCACACTTTTTCTTGTTCCAGTTTGTTTGATCTCAGCCCCAGCATTTGCCATGATACTGACCAGAGACTGCGTGTCTTAGGGAAAGCTTTCGTTCCAGCGTGGTGTTTAGGTGGCTGCTCAATACATGTCTTTGGACGGCATTGTACCTGATATTTTGGAGAGCTGTTCTTTTGCTTCTCCTAAAACGTTCCCACAGTAATAGCCATGATTTTATTGGACTGTCAGTCACCTTGAGTCGCATCCTGGTCTAACTGATGCTACCTGTCTGAATCATAAACCACTGCCCAAAGGAATAGAGAGATTCTGCGTACCTCCAGTAATTTAATTTCTATGACTTGCATCTGCTGAACTGTTCTTCATGCTACTGTATGTTTTTTCCCATGTGGCACACCAAACATTTGAAAAGCTGTTTGGCAGTTACTAGGAAGAGATCTCCCCATCCATCAGTGTCTTTTCCATTTTGGTACTGGTCTTCTATGCTTTCCAATTTAGTAGTTTTTCCACTCTGTACCAAAATAAAACCCAGGCCAGTGTTAGCCTTTGTGTCGCCCTTAAAACATCAGCTTATGCTTTCCAAGAGCAAGAAAGTGAATAAAGGAAATCATGAGCCTGAGTCTCTGCAAAAAGCATAGTAGTCTGAGATACTTGTTCTTCTCTCTCCTAAACTGTGACCACACTGAAGTTGACAGGCATGTTAGGAGGTGACTCAAATTATCTTTATATTGATCTTTATATTGGTTGCAACCTGATTAAGTGTCCATGTTGTGGCTAAGTGTCACTTCACTGGAATACTGGTGGAGTTTATCTGTGTTGGCTGTGAAAGGAAGAGATTTTTCTTCTTTCCATTACACTATTTTGAAAAAGTGTATTGGGACTGCGCAAGGTTTGTGCCATTGAGTTGCTAGGCCACCTTCACTGCTTCTGCCGCCTTCACTGCTTTATTTAGACGAAGTGCTGGACTGAATTCAAAATGCAGAGATGAATGATGAGGCTAGAGGAAATGAGAACGTGGCATCTAGTAAAGAGAACTTGTGAAAAGAAGAAGGGGATGCAGAGGAATCTGTATTGTTTCTTAAAATTATGGTAAGGTAGTGCCATCTGCTGTTAAATAATTGACTCTAGCAGCCATAGCCTTTCTCTGAAACTCAGGGGAGAATGAAAAATTTGAACACTGTTGCCTTTCATCTCTGACTTACAAAACAAAGATTTCTGAGGGAGATTTTGATATTGAAATGGGATATTCTGCAGAGGAATTTCATGTTTCCAAGAAAGCTAGAAGAATTCTTCATGCAAGTTCTTGAAGTTCTGCTTGTCTTACTCGTAATTGAACAATGTGATGGAGGATTAGAGGCGCAGATACATGCACACGTGGCCCACATGATTTCACCTGGACGTCATAAATCTTTTATTCTTATACCTTTAACTTGAAAAGTATGTGAAAAGTATCAATCTTTCATAATAATTTGTGGCTATGCCAGTAAATGCAGTGTTAATACTTTCTTACTAAGATGACCTTCATGACTGAAATCTTCTGGTAGTTGGAGAAGGAACTATATCCTGCTATACACCATAAGTAATCCTTTTAAAAGGGTAATTAATATCATAACAGCAGCAACAGCTGTAGAAATTAGAGATGGGAAAATTTCTAATTCACGTGTCAACTGTGGTAAAATTCCAAGACTGCTGTATAACATGTACTCATAGGAAAATGTCTTGCCCCCTTGACTCCAGTCATTCAGACCAGCCTAAAAAAATACGCTTTGCCATACATATATCTCTTTTTTTTTTTTCTCTTTCTCATAGATGTTTTTCCTGCTATTTGTTATCTAATAAACTACCAGCTCCCTTATGCATGTGCTCTGGTTTAAACTGTGATTTTGAATGAAAAGGGGAAGAAGTATCACAAGAAAGGAAGGAAAGAAGGATGGGCTAATAGTACTGAATGAAGTCTTCAATTGAGAATAGCATCCTAATATGAGGCTATCAGTCTTCAACAATTCTGTGACTTTAAACAAACTGAGTTTATAGAGAAACTGGTTTTCCATTCTTAGTGTTGTCCTGTAACACTAGTTTCACTACAGTCTGCAGTTCTCCTCACTTGTCCATACCTTTCATAATACCACCCTCCATTTCAGTGCTGTGAACCTTTATGTATGGGAAATACTGTCTTGTTTGTCATCACTACCCTAAAATAGTAGCATTTTACGCTTACTCTGCTGCCACTTCTATTATTCTGGCAATATAGAATTTATTGTCAAATCAAAGGAATGTGTGAAGAGTTTTTTCTTTAAAAAAAAAAATCTCCTTTTTCTGTCATACTTCATTTTGCTTCTAATGTATCTGATACCGTGGTTTCTTTGTTCTCCTTCACTGTTTCTCTTGCACACAAACTGCATCATTCTTTCTGCTCCCCATCCTAATACCCAATGAAAACAGACTTGGACTCTTAGCCTGACTTCTGAGAAGGCAGTAGTTGAGTCTCCAGTACATTCAGCTCTTTGGTGTCTCATATCTTTCTTAGGTTCAGGAGTCTTTGCAGGGCATGGGAAGCAGTGCTGACAGCTGTGACAGTGAGACAACTGTGACATCGCATAGTGAGGAACAGAAGACACCAATAGCCAAGGAACTGCCCTGTTTTGATAAGTTTGAGGAGGAGGAAGAAGATGATGATGAGGATGATGACGATGATGAAGAGGATATTATCTCTCAAGTGGAGAGACGAAAGGTAGAGGCACCTTCTGATAACAGAAGGAATGAAGATAGAAAAATGATTGACTATAAAACTGAAAAAAATCAAGGACAAGAAAGCAAGTCATCTTGTATATCAGAGACAGTCCAAGGAGAAGTCAACTCTAAAGAGGAAGACATTTCCAGTGAGCAAAAAGCATTGGACCTGCTGGAGGAAGGCAGTGTGTTTGAGTTTCCTCAGTACCACACACACCATATCCTCAAGTCAATGGAGTCTCTGGAAGGTGGTGGCTCCTCCACATCATCTGTAGACAGAGTTCATGTTGCCTTGCAAAGAGCTGAGATGAGGCTCATCAGCTCATCTGATTCCAGGGCCAGATGCACACTGCTCAAGTCGAAAGATCTTCTGAAGAAACAGAGACTCTGGTTTGCTGAATCAGGCTATCCTTTGAGACGGTCTCAGTCTCTCCCAACTGCACTGCTGAACCCAGTGAAAGTGGTGTCCTCTGTAAATGTCCAGTTAACTCCAGGGAAGCAGACGCTGTGCAGTCCTCCATCTTTCACCTACAAATACACACATGGAGAAGAAGATGAGAAAGCAGCATCTGAGAATGACAAAAGTGAGGATGAGGCAGCCACCAGCCAGCCAGTATGCAAATCCACACTGTTTATTGCACCTTCATCCTCCAAGAAAGAAGTACCCCAGACTGGGCCCCAGAGACTGTCTGAGGAGCTCAGTCCCACCAGGGTACAGAGTTGCCCATTGCACATGCCAGCACACATGTCTCAGTCAACATGCTCCCTCCACTCTCTCCCCACCGAGTGGCAGGACAGACCACTGTGTGAGCACATGAGGACGCTCAGCAGCCACAGTGTCCCAAGCATGTCCGGCTCTTCCTTCGGTGCCATGCTTTCCCCCTACAGCTGTCCCTTCTTTCCAAGGCATGCTGGAGTTCCTCATCGACCTCTTGCCATCAACCCACCCTCCACTGTGGAGATGCAGCTACGCAGGGTCCTACATGACATCAGAAACTCTCTGCAGAACCTCTCACAGGTAAAAGAAAGCTAAATTTTACTTGTTATCCTTACCAAACCAAGGTAATAACCTGAATATTCCTTTGTGTAG
This sequence comes from Serilophus lunatus, assembly GCA_013399895.1. Lineage (NCBI taxonomy): Eukaryota > Metazoa > Chordata > Aves > Passeriformes > Eurylaimidae > Serilophus > Serilophus lunatus. The sequence goes on from VXBA01002855.1 coordinate 1,169,180, forward strand.
TTCAAGAGATCAGGAAAAAAGGACATTTTTTGCAGTTTTGATTTGCTGCTGTTTTAGGAGCTTTAGTGGCAAATTTAAAGTGTGGAACTTTAGATTAAACATTAGGATAAGGTTATTTACCCAGAGAGTGGGCACTGGAACAGGCTCCCCAGGGAAATGATCACAGCACCAATCCTGGCAGAATTCAAAAAGTGTTTGGACAATGCTCTCAGACACATGGTGTGTGATTCTTGGGGTTGTCCCGTGCAGGGCCAGGACTTGGACTATTATGGTCTTTGTGGCTCCTTTCCAAGTCAGGATATTCTGTGGTTCTATGATCATCTCTCCAGCACTCCACTGTTTTTGCATGTGATGAATAGTGTACTCCTTATCAGCCATTATTTAAGATGAGAATCATTAGGTTTAAAAATACATATTCATAGAATCAAGGAATGGTCTGATCAGTTCTTTGGCTCCTCTTCTCTTTGACATACTTCCCATCCAACTGATAAAAATGTATTTTTTCCTGGCAAGTCTCATATCTTCACTATTGATGTCACTGATTGGTCTCTGTTGGTTTCTATGCTGCTTCATGCCAGGTTTTTGTACTTTCAACTCTGGAAGTTAGTCAACATGTTCCTGATATCATCGGTCATTTATTAAGAATTGATTTTGTGAAAGCATGTGAAATTTTGTCCATGTCATCACTCAGAGAAGAAATGCTTAGGAATGCAAGCACATATATATTACCAATTTCTGCTACACCTTCTCTTCCTCCCCACCTGACTGCCAGCTGCCATTCCTCTGCCATCCCAGTACTGTTTTTTCTTAGGTAGTGATCCAACTTTGGAGCCTGCAAGCCCCTGCAGGACGCTATGTAGGCAGGGCAGTTCAGACTCTCTATGTGAAGCTTATGCAGTTGTAGACCTTCTACGATTTCTTTGGGTTTAACTCAAGAGCAAATATGTGCCTGGCTGCATCATATTGCAGATGGTGGGTTGTAGTGGACTTTTTTGTACACGTTATTTTGTTAATTTTGCTGCTTGTCAAAAGTTAGAGGTGAGTCCAGTCTTGTCTTTGTTGTATTAGCTGGTCCTGCTTCTCAGAGCAAATTTGGTACTGTGACCAGCTTCACAGCAGAAAGCTGTGATCAACTATGTTAAGTCAGCCATTTCTCAAGGTAGTGAGTGGTGTGCCTGGGAGGAAGTGTTCCCAGAATTTAATCTTCTTTGTAGAATTCCCTCAGGTATACAAATTGCAGCCTTGATTTGTGTCAGGTACAGTGTGCTACGGTACTTCTACAACATATACTGTGGTAACTAAACCTACTAAATAAGAAACCTCTGTATTACATCTAGAATTCATGCTCAAGCTGGTTCAATTTAAAAAAACCCACCATCACCACCACCACCACCAACAAAAAAACATTAAAAGAGATAATAACATCTCCTAGCCCACTTGTTCTTTTTCCTCCAGCATATTTTGTCTAGACTAGTTCCGTTTTGGGGACTTGGTCCTTCTGATTGCAGAGGTTTGTATGAAAATGTATTACCTGTTTTTTTCTACAGCGGAGATCCAGTTTTGGCACACAGCCTACCCAGTAGCTAAAGAAAAAATTGAGATGCTTCAAATATGTGATTATGAATTTAGGAAGGAATAAAGAGTAGATAAATTCCTGATAGAACTGGGAACAGAGAAAGCTGGCAGAGGAAAAACAAACCCATCCCCTTGATGTGATCATGTTTGAGCAAAACTCTGGATGAATGGACATGCTTCAAATTTTCCATGGCATATCAATAGGCTTTTTAATTCTTTCAAAATTATATTGGACAAGCTGTCTTTTTCATGTTTGAAAAGGTAAATGTTTTTGCTGTTTCCACTGTTCTTTGTTGTGCTGGTCTCTACATGTAATAACCCCTGAATTTTATCTGTTTGCTGTGTATGTTGTTGCAACATGCAAATAGAAATTCTTCTACAATCCTGTTTTTGTGATAGATCATTAGCAAGCAGGGATCTTTGAATATAAGCAATGGAATGAGATTAAAAATCGAAATGAACAAAAAAACTCCAAACTAAGAACTGAGGAAAGTCCCACAACAATGTAATCATGATTTCCAAATAGGACACTGTTTTATTTGCTCAGTTTTAGTTTTGGAGTTGTTCTTTCTATCATTAGCTAAGACAATTGCAACTACTGAGTTTTCAGGCATAAAATGCTTTGTGCAGAACAACTTAGTCTTTATTTCTACTCACTGTATCAGACAGGATTAATTTAGCTTTTTCACACTTGCATTGGAGAGCTTTGGTGCATATGCATCAGTTGAGAGATTGTGCTGCTGTTTTTTAAGGTTTCCTTTTCCTAATACGATATTTACGTAGCTAGCAGAAATCTCAGTGCCAGAAAGGTTGTGTTTAACAGTGGCTGCTTTTGGAGTGTCTGCGTGTTTGAGAGGATGAGTTCACAAAGAAGGTGGATGACTTTCCGATTTCAAATTTTTTGTTTCTTCCCTAGTACCCAGTGATGAGGGGTCAGGATCTTTCAGCTGGCACTGGTTACACTACTCAGAGATCATCCATTCTACCTCTCTACGAAGTAAGTGGCCCTGTTTATGTAGTGGTTCTGAGTCAAAATAAAATACAAAGAAACATCCTAAATGTGTCACAGACTGTGCTAACTTCGGGCAGTTCCTTGTCTTTGTGCTCAAGAGATAACAGATGGCTCCATCCTGCAAATAATCTTAAAAAAGAATTAATTTGAGCACATAAAAACCCTTTCACATCTTTGCTTGTATGATACGGGTGAAAATGTTGTTTTCTTAAGACATTGTGAATGCACAACATGCAGCTTCTATCATATGCTGTAGTTGCTGAGGGGTTGTTAACTCAAAGGGCTTGTCTGGGCAAATGTTACAGGATCCAAACCAATTTTAATTTTTTCCATGTAACTCTTTTTTTTTTTTTTTTTCCCCTCAGAATACTTTCCAGGAGCTACAAGTGGTGAGGAGAAATCTGAACTTATTCAGAACCCAAATGATGGATTTGGAATTGACTATGTTGCGTCAGCAGACCACAGTTTATCAGCACATGACAGAAGAGGAAAGGTAAAACGATCTTTAAAAGAAGGGGTAAAAAAGGCGTATCAGGAAATGTGTTGCTGCCTCTGAAATCAGAGCAAGAAATCTACTACTTTCAATTTAAACAGGATTAGAGCCAAAGGGTTTTTTTGCCAAAGCCGCCTTTGCTCTTTTCTTTATGGTTCTTCGTTCAAGAGTTTTTTATTCCTTGTTTCTTCTAATCCCTGTTTCTATTAATTGGTTATATTTTTTTTTAATTTCATCCTTTCTCCAAAGTGATTCCCCATCTGCAGATATTAAGGACTTTCATGATAGGTTACTTGAATATAGGATATTGGAGGGGAAAAACTCATGAAGACTTTTGTTAGATTCTCCCCTCCCCTGCCATCTTTGTAGATGTAAATGAAAAATGAACGTTGTAGCAATCAGATACTTTTCTAAATTTCAGTGGCTATTCAGCAGACAGATGGCATTCACATTCTAGCTTCCCTGTGTTTGTGCAGTAGCAGCTGATCAGGAGCAATTTTCAAAACTGCCTATTTATTTAGTTTAGTTTAATTAGCTCTTGAGCTATCATTTTAAAAGTAAATATGTTTGAAATCAGTTCGCTGCCTTCAACAGTGGCCTCCTGGCCAAAATGTAGCTTCAACTGCTGGGGAGTCTATAACCACACGAGAGAAGTAAGATACAATTACTTCATTGCTCTCTGGTTGTTCTTACTAGTTTTAAATTGGATTTGATTAGATAGATGTATAAATGGTGATTTCTTCTGCTTGCAGATACTTAAACATTTAAAGCTAAACTTTTTGAAGAATTTCTGTGATAACAGTATGTTTTCATCTCTGTGAACTCATATATATTTTCAAAAGGAGAAAGACTTCTGTTATAGGCCTTATGTAGGTTAATTCTTCTGTTAAATTTTTCCATGAGTTTTCAGTGTTCCATTTTGAAGTCCTTTTTTGGATTCCTTTACTCGTGGGACTGTCCCTCTCAGTTGCTCCTTTGCAGAGTGCAGCTGAGTGCAGTGAATACGTTGTTCTTTTTGTGGTGGTCTTGGTACAGATATGAAGCTGATCAGCTACAGTGCCTGAGGAAGTCTGTCCGCATGGAGCTGCAGGAGTTGGAGATGCAGTTAGAAGAACGTCTCCTTGCTCTGGAAGACCAGCTGAGAAGTCTGCACATGTCTTCACCTTACAGACCTCAGACACACATAGTAAGTATTAGTTTTGCGACAACATCACATGTTTTCTCAATGTAATGTTCATCACAGAGTCATGGAATAGTTTGAGTTGGAAAGGACCTTTAAAGGTCATCTAGTCCAACCCTCCTGCAATGAGCAGGGAGAAGTAATAACTCATAGCTGTTAAAACTCTTACAGGGGGATGATGTCTGGGGAATCTAATAATGCTGTGTATATTATCAGGGGTCAAATTTTCTTATTTTTAGTCAGTATTTCATCTTGGAAAAAGATGTGTGACTTTCTTGATGTTAATACATATCAATACATACTTTCTGAGGTTTTAGATCTGAGAGTCACATTTCTTCTGTCAATGCTTTCTTCTTTTTCCTCATCATGACCCCAAACTTTCACAGTTTTGGCAGGTAGTGCTCGTGTCTACAGTCCTTGGGGATGATGATAGCCTTTCTCTATGCTGACTTTCTTGTGAAATAAGCGCAGAGAAAGGAGAAATTCACAGTGTTTCTCTCCCAAGAAATGGAGTGTGCTTTCTCTTTACCTTTGCCAATCCATGGCACAGAAACACCCAGAAAAATCCAGTTGTCATCTTCAGTTTTTTCCTCTGTTGCCTTTTGTAGCTCTTTCAGATGATCTTGTGTTTACCTGCAAAAACTCTGCTCCCACAAACAATCCCCAGAAGCTGAAGAAGGGGGAATAAAGGAAACACTTTTGTATGTTTATTTGTGGCATGACGATATACTTTCTCTTATTTTTCACTCAGTGAAAGACTGTTCCTCTTTTTTCTGCTACAATTCTGTCATCAGCTAAACAAAAGAAGCACAGACAAAAAGTATCATATGTTCTGCCTGAGTTTCATTCCTCTTTCTTAGCCAGTCCTCTTCTGTAGAAGCAGCACAGGCCACATCTTCCTCTTCAGTATTTTTTCATGGGAAAAAATTAAAACCCAAGAACAGAAAAATGTGTATTACTGTGATCTCAATCTAAACTTGCATTCTTTGAACCATATAAATGCCTTTTTTTTTGTAAATCCTTTTATAGAAAAGGGACAGCCTTAAAAATGACTGAAATAAACTTTCTCCAACCAACTTTGCTTCCTGTTTCCAAGTTTCTGGTTTTACAGAAAGTTGTCTGAGAAGCAGCATGTTTATGCATTAGCTTCTGACAGCTCTAAAAAAATCCTCAGTGCATTAACTTGACTTAATTTTTCAGGGTATGTATGGAAGTAGAAGTGCTGATAATCTGTCATGTCCTTCTCCATTGAACGTCATTGAGCCAGTAAGTAATTTTTGTGTACTGTATGTTTTACTAAGAAAAAGAACCAGGGAGGGTTTACTTTAAAAAAAGGTTGCAGGAGAATAATTTGACACATAAATTTAGAAATATTTTACTCCCTTGAATAGCTTTGTTGAGAAGAACTACGATTTTCCTTAAGCAGATTTTCCTATAGGTGTAAGTAGCTGTAGAGTCTTGCTTACTTTTAAGAGCAATATGTAGAAGTGAGATACTGTTTGCATTTAGTGATATGATGACTACATGGTGAATTTTCTATGGAAAATTATATTTCTGTGCAAGAAACAAGTAGTTCAAAAACTGCAGAAAGGAAAGAACTCAGAAACAAAAATCAAGCCCTTATGTGTGTCTCTGTCAATGGCTGTGGTAAGATGTATCCGTATTGCAAAAGTCAGTGGCTTGGGGAACTGCCTCAGTGTCTTGAGGAACTGACACAATTTTTATTTATGTTGGCTTTCAAAAGAGCACATTGCTTTTTATTGTCCTTTTGGTTGCAGTCATAAAAGCAAAGCATATATGTATTTTATTGCTGTATTTGTTACATGGAGGGAATGAGTTAGAGGTTAAATAAATAGCAAGAAAACATAGATGTGTCTGTATGTGGCTTTTTTTGTATGGTTATTCAGGACTTTCTTTTCTCAATCCTTAGGTCTCCGAACTTATTCGAGAGCAATCATTTCTAAAGTCTGAACTGGGTTTAGGACTGGGAGATCTTGGACTGGAAACTCTCCCAGCAGAGGGCACAGAGTCTGTATTCTCCCATGGAAACTCAGATTCGTCTTCAGTGTGCTCTGGTCACGCAGGTAGAAAAGCTGGTGTTGGATCCTCTGAACTAACAGGAAGGTCTAAGGGCCAAAACAAGAAGTTGTACCGAGCTTCTGTTGCCTTAACGCCAACTCCCCCAGTGAGAGCAGGCACTGGACAGCAGGTGGAAAGCTCTGAGGAGCTTGCAGACTCCAAGCCAGAGGTGGAGCACAAACTTGAAAAAGTCTCTCTTGTGCCTTCAGTTGATGAAATCCACAAAACTGTGGAGCAGGAAGAACTGCAACAAGTCATACGAGAGGTAAGGAAGGAGGGACTGAGATACGAGATGTTTGAGCAGAGTTTACTGTAACCTAAAGACAGGCTGGCTGTAACTCCTGTCTACTGGGATGTGTCTGGAGGCTCAGAATGCATCACTAGGTGTTTGAGCCACAGTTGTATTCATGTGCAAAGTAGCAGACGTTTTTTCAATGATAATAGTTTAAAAAAAAATAGCTAGTTGCTACTTTAAGTCTGGGTCATCTTTAGTACTTGGTTAAGGAGCAATATTTCAGATTCCCAGGTAAAAATTTCTGTCATGTTTGCTTGCTAAAATGCCGACTTGGAGTTAATCTGAGTGATGAAATAATGTTTCTGAAACAATGCTGTAGTAAATGTTAAGCATACTTTCCCAGTCCCTTTACCCCAACCACTAAGGACTGTAGGAATAGAAGTGAAGTAAGCTGAAGGCAGGTGAGAAGTTATTTCAGACTTTAAGACTGATGTTGGACTAATCCTATTGGACTAGTTTTATTGGCAGTCAATGAAAGTGAAGAGTGCTTGGTTGTTTTTCCTCTGGGCCAGGTTAAAAACCAGGACTAAAACTGTGTGTTTTGTTTATTAGTGGCATGACAGAAAGCTTTCTGGCGAGTAATATAAAGGGGAAAAGGAAGCCAAAAAACCTACTTGTTCCAAAAAGAAGTACCTGCAAAAAGTGCAGTGAACTGCAGGGAATTGAGAACCTGTGGATTTTATTCCTTCTCGTTCACTGCAGTGGGACCACTTAGCCTTTAGCTGAGGGTCATTGGACTCTTAGTCTCTAGTTTGTCCTTTAAAGTTTCTGTATGGCTCTGCTATAAACCACTTAAAAAACAAATGTACAACAGGCCAGGCTGTAATGCTGCAGTACGTTTCAGATCTGCTTGTGTTGAGGCTCTGAAGAATTGGAGCCAGCTTTGCCTTAGTTTTGTCTTTAGAACAGATGAGATGCAGGCCACTCATGTCATGATAAAACAGGAGCTGTAATCCCAGAGGAATCTTTTGCCACACCTTTTCCCTTCTTCTCTCAGTTCAAAAAGAGGCAGAGTATACTAGACCGTAAGGTAGTCTTTTACTCATTGTCTGACCACAAGACTCTGTTGGGTCAGTCTCTGCAAAGTAAGTGTTTTCTTGGCTGACTCACTGTGGGCTTTGCTGTGTGTAGGCACTTTACAGTGAGATTGTGAAGCAGTAAAGCATTACTAAGGAGTGTTCTATATAGCTGGAAGCATGTGAAGATACTTGCTTTGTTTGTCTTCGAGTAACTCCATAAATAACCAGAGCTGTGAGTGCAAAGAATGCGTAGCCACAAGCATTAACCTTCAGTGAACTGCTGATGTTAAGATGATGAAGTCTGGCATTGAGGTGAAATGGAGACGGGCTTTCAATCAGTAGCCTATGATCCTGAATAGTGTGGGTGCTTCACCCTATCAGTAGCCCCATTAGAGTCAGTGGGATGAGTTATGGAAAGTGGCATTATCCTGTGGGAAGGAAGGATTCAGCTCACAGTGAGGTACCACCAGATCAACAACCTGATCATTACTGTGCTTGGCATTAAGAGCTGAACACCTGGTCATTACTGACCTTTACAATGGACCTGGTGATGCTTCAACTTTACACCTCAACTTTGAAAGCATAAGGAGGAATGAGACTGGGGCAAGCATTCAAATGTCTTTGCCTTCTGCCACCTTCCTGTCATCTTCTCTGAAGTAGCTAGAATAGAGTTGGAAGGGGTCTTGAGAGAGGCCTTGTTTTGGACATGTCATAAAATAATCCCAGACATCCCAAATTCTTTCTCTTTCTGGTTCATTCTTTCATGTCTTTTTGAAGAGATTCCTTACCTAATGCTCGGAAAAGACTCGCGCATGAGATATTTATTACACCTTGCACATTTTGCTGATTCTGCAGTGAAGCTAGGATGGGCATTTGTATCCAGTTTGTCTGTAAAAATCTGTATGTCAGAGGGTGTTGTGGTGGAGGGTTGCTAAAGGAGAAGCTGAGATAGGAAGGAGAAATGTAATTCAAATATACTGCAAAAGCAGCAGAGACAATAAAGAGAGCTAGAGCCAGAGGACAGAGTTGCTTCAGTCAATATTTTCTATGAGGTTAGCCTGTGTGAATGTTCCTCTTTAGCTTCATTAATTGATAGCAAATAAAAATGTGTACTCTTTGCACAGAGATTGTTATTTGAGTTGTGTGGCACTGAGGACATTGTAATGCTGAAGGAATCCACACTGAACTAAGAGGCTGCTATTCAAAGATGAGTAGTCAGCAAATAACTGAGCTTGACTCACTTTGTGAATGTTTGAGCACACAAAGAGATTGTCTCTCAGTTTAACTTCATTGGCAGTGGGTTTCCAATCAACTCTAGAGTCTCAGCATGAGAAGTTTTGCAGATCAGAGTGGAGATGCATTGGTTCAAAGCACCTGGAAGATTTTGCAGAGCCAGAATATGCTTTTATGCACTGGCCAGGAAAAACTTTTGTATTTCATAAGAGCTAAAACAGAGCATAAATTGAAATATGTCTTGCTTAAGTAGCCCTGTTGCTAGCTAAGGAATTCCGGTTCCATTGTCGAAAGAAAGCAATCTGGTAGGATTCATTCTTTATGTACGCACTCTCAAATATTAAACCCTTGCTTATTCCTCCTGTTTTCTGTAGCTGCATGTCCTTGTGTTGGGGAAGGAAAAGACAGGCAGTGGGTGTGATATGCCTGGGTGGGCTGTAATGCATGTGAGCTTTGACCTGTAACTATTTGCTGGCATTAAAAAAACCCATGGTGTTAACTTTTAGTATTAATGGACTAACTCCCACGGGAAAACATTCACCAACATGAAATGTTAAAATGACAAACAGTAGTTCTGTTGTTTTGGTGAAAATGCAGCCTGACCTTTACTGAAATATCACATGAAGTATTTGTTGCTTGACTTGTAGGATACAGTGTCACTAGTGGCACTCGCCACCAGGCCCCTCTCATTCTGCTGTTCTCCAGTTTAAATATGTGAAAATTTAAAAAACTTTCTGCTTAAGAGCAGTTAAGTTTTGATTTTGTTAATGTTCTCCATTACAAATGACATTTACTGGTGTAACATTTTAAAGGAATGCATGATTTTTCTGTCAAAATCTCTTTTAAGAGGCTGTAATGAGTCTTTGTGGAAGAGAGATGGTCTGGTAGAGAATCTTTCCTTTTCCATTTTCCATTCAAATCCATGTTATCTGAACATCCATCAAAAATATCTGTTGGTTGTTCATACTTCCCATGTCCTGAGATTGGGTTTCTCATCTTAATGTCTTGAGCATAAAAACTCACCAGCTGCTGCCTTAAAGAAGTGGCACAGGGAAAAAATAGAATAGAAAATAATATATTTAATTATAAAAAATATACCTAAAGATCAGAAGTAGGAGAATTGTGAAAAGCCTTGTTCCCATTTTTCTTTAGTAGGTGAAGAGCACCAATCTGGAAAATTGCCACAGTAGCACATTTCATTCTCAATAAGTTTTTTATTTAGCAGCAACATATTACAGTAATGGTAACTCTTTCCTAATGCGAAATATCACTGGTTTACCGTTGTAAAACTGTCTGTGAATGTGGTACTATGTCATCAATGCAATATTGAATATTAATGTTGTACCAACGTAGTGTATGTACCGTAAGTGGTTCTCTCCTCTTTCAAATGATCAATTTTTCATTCAGCTGCTAAAAATAACTGACTGAGCATTCATTGACTGTTTTTCTGTCTTTTGTATGGAGGAAGCCTTGGCAGTGGGCTGTGTCCTCTGCAGAGCAAATAGAAAGTGCACCTTGCCCTAAATAATTTGTAAGGGAGAAGACAAATATTGGCCATTGGTCATGACACACGCATGGTACTGATTCACTGCAGGAGTCAGTGCTGTGCTCGTCACACAGGAATGACCTTGTTAAGTCAAGAGACAGGGAGGGGGAAGCAGTGCAGTGACAAGAAGCAGTGGAGCATGGCCTTGTTGTCCTCCAGACAAGGTGAGAAGCAGAGGGCTCAAATGATCTGCCAAGGTCAAACCAGAAGTTGTTGGAAGAGCTGAGAATAGAACAGGAGCTGCTTTGCTTCCACTGTCTTGTCACAAGACTGTCTGTCATACTAGACCGTTTGCTTGCTAATTTGGGAAGTTTTTATCAGTTTTCTTTGGAAAATGAGGTTTATTTTTGTCTACCTGTAGTGAGAAGGCCACAGAATGAGTGTTTTGTAGCGTACTTGCAGACCCCTCCCATGTGATCCTGGAGAAGAAAAGTGGAGAGAGCACTGGGGGGCTCTTTTACAACAGTGGCCTGCTGGACAGTTGGAGTGCTGTGTGCAGGTTTCCCTGTGCCCACATTTCTAAGTCTAAAAACACTTACTACGTTGACAGTCATTCTAAATCTTTGTGCACAGTGTGTTTGTATCAGCATAGACACCCTGTGGACTTTCAGCTGATGGTTATACAGGGCTTATTACACTCTGGCTTCTCTTTTGTCTGCTAATTTAACAAAAAACACAACTGGAAACCTGTTTCCCAATAATATTATAGTCTCTGAATTTCTGCTTGGTGCAAAGTAGTAATGAAATGAGGAACTTTGCCACTAATGTGTTCGGGGTTGAATTGCCTGCCAAAGGGAACAAGGGATAAATAACCTGTTGCTAATGCTGCTGCCACCCTTCTGACGTTGTTGCTTAATCCTTTTGACGCACCGGGAAAAGGGGAGACTTGCAAGAAAAAGAAAAGTGTATTGCTTAACTGGGCTGATGACTGCCCCTAGGCCGGGCTCTGGCTCCTACCCCACTGCACCCTCTCACAGTCATTGTCTTCCCCTATCCTTGGAACTGCATCTGACTTGTCTCTCTTGAAGACTATCCAAAAAAATTATTGGATGCCAAGGTTTTCTTGTACTTGCAAGAAGCTTATATTATTTTTCTTTGCCAAGCTCTTCTCCTTTCCAGCATAATATGCTCTTGTAGAACCATGTTTTTCCTCCTTTTCTCCTGTTTCCTTTACTGGGGGCATCAGTGCTCTGCTTTTTCTTTATTCTAGCCTCAGCCACATTCAGATGCCTGCTACTTGAAATTCCTAGGTGTGTTTTATGCAAAACTTAATGGATAAATACTTGGTCACAGTCCTGTGAAAAATAGTCTTTGCTTGCATGGATCACACCCCAGTGGCCACCTGATGATGTAAGCAGCTGTTGAAGTCCTCTGAATTTCCTGCTGAAAATGTGCAATGAGGATGTATCTTCTTTTGAATTCTATGAAAACAACAGCTGGTGTTCATGGACTTGGACCTTTTCTACTGTGTAACCCATTTGTGAAGTAGATCAGTCCTGCCTTGCTCTTCAAGAGAGTAACAATTTGTCAAAAAGCAGTGCATTTGGAGTGTTTTTGGTCTGTATATACTGAAATGCTATTTTCAGAATTTTGCATAGTTGAAATGCATTTTTTTCCTTGATATAAAACCAGTTTTCCTAAGTGTAAAACATAAATATATTTACCATATGGAAAAACAGAACTAGTTATTTTTCATTTATACAGTTTGCAAGAACTTCAAAATTACTTACAGTTTCTTTTCTATTCCTCTAATCTCATTTGCATATTTTGAAAGCTTGATTTTTGGTGGTGTATGTTTTCATATGTTGATAATGTCAAATACATCTGCAATATCATTTAGTTTTATCCATTGGTTATATAACTTACTGACCTTAAAACTTTGGCTAATCCCTTTCAGATCAAGGAATCTATTGTTGGTGAAATAAGACGAGAAATAGTAAGTGGATTGTTAGCAGCTGTATCACCCCAAAGCAGATCTACAACTGCAAAACAAGATACACAGCCATGAAACTGGTACTACAGGTAATATTTGGTAATATTTTCCGTGAGAACCACATTTTATTTGTTTTATCATATGAAATGTCATTGTTAACTTAAGCCTCACTTTATTTGTATTTTCCCCTTGAGACCTAAGTGATCAAAGTTGAGGTTCATTAAATACAAAGAATGCTGATAATCCTGAATAGCTTTGGAAAATCAGCTGGTTTATAGTTGGCCCATTCTACTGTCAGCTTTCTTACAGCAGTTCTTAATTTTTAGTTTCAGTGTGCACTGTGGTGACTTTGTATGTAAATGCATCATGCAAAAGGATTTCTGTAGTTTGCCTTTCTTAGATATTAACATTGTCAAAATACATACTTAAACATATCAAACAGACTTCCAAAAAATCTAATTTAGATATTGATCTTTTTTTTTTTTTTTTTTTCTGTAAGGTTGGATGTAGTCCAAAATGCTGTGGGATTCTGCTTTGGGCAGCACACACTGGTAAAAGTGTCAAGTTGTTTTTGCTTCAGGTGTTAAAGCTGCTGAGATAGGCTACTGTGCTCAACGCTTGGTTCTGCGATGTGTACCTTTCCTTGGGTTCATCTGTAAAGACTTAGACACTTTAACTGGTTCGTAACTTTCCTTAAAGCATCAACAAAATTGTGGCGCTCTGAAAGGTTTTATATTTATTTGTATGTCCCTGTTGTAAATTTTTATGTAGCTAATTTCTCTGTCTGATGACGCATCATGAAACTTGAAGATTTCCAGACATAACCAATTTATAAATAACATGTATGCATTCAGCCTAGCTTTTTTAAAAAAAAATGGAAAAAACCCCATACAACACCCCCCCCCCCAAAAAAAAAACACTGACCTCTATGAGGTACTTATTGTGCAATAACTGATCTACTTTAAGAGCTTGAAATAACCAATAATGGTTTCCACTACTGTTACTTAGTGCCACTTCAGAGGAAGGAAACAATCCTGTTGTAAAAATTGCTGTTAATTTCTTGGGGCGGTTACTATTAGCAGAGTGGTGGGATGACATGAGGTTACTTAAAACTACTTAAAGTTCTGACACTGAAAGCCTTATCTCTGTGTAGAAGACAACTTTTAACTAATTTTATTTGCTTCCTTACTGTTTGCTATCCCTGTATAGGAAAGTGCCTTATTTAAGCACAGGGGGGGGTTTTTTGTGTGTTGACGACTCACAGTCATACCGAGAGAAGTTCTCTTCTGCTTCATATTAACCAAATGCAATAAAAGTACTAATCTTCTGAAAGTAATTAGTAACAACTTGCAACATGGAATGGATGAATGACCTTGCTCATATTACGTGGAAAATGGAAAAAGTCTCTTTTCCTGCTCCATCCCTCACTGAGTATATTTTCAGTTGGCCTGGTGAATATACATTTGTTCCAATGGAGCAAATTGGAAGTCATTGGAGTTTTTATGGGTTCAAATAGACATTTAGTGGATATGTAATATCCCTTTTGGCTGTGCTTAAAATCTCTATATTCCTTTGCCATTTCCATCTACTAAAACTCTTTACACTATGTCAAGGTCTTTAATCAAAAATAGTTTCAAATATTACAATATTATATGAAAAAAATTATAAAATTTTAAATTGTGTTAGAAGACACACAAGGGCTGATTTCTTAAAAAAGGTATATTAAACCAATAAAGTATTTATTTTTGCCTATAATCCGTGTCAGTGTTTTTCATTGTGCATGGTTTATTCTTAAGCAAAATAAGTAACAGTTTTGGTCAAACAGTACACAGAGTGGAGAACAGCAGGAAAGCTCAGGATCTGGGTTTCCAAAAGCTTTCAGGTGTTCAAGGGACCCTTCATGCATAGTAAATGTGAGATACAAATTTAAGAGCAATGTTGGCACTTAAAGCTGCACTCTTAAAATTGTTGGCCTCTGTTTCTTCTCCAAGAATTTAGTTGGCATTCACCTTTCCTCAGAGTTTGTTCCTGTGAGTAGAGCCAGGGCTTTCTTGAGTACTTTATTCTGCATGTTTAAAAGTTGAAATGTGAACTATGAGGAGCAGTTGAGGGAACTGGGGTTGTTCAGCCTGGAGAAGAGGAGGCTCAGGGGTGACCTTATTGCTGTCTATAACTACCTGAAAGGAGGTTGTAGTCAGGTGGGGGTCGGTCTCTTCTCTCAGGTAACTGGCAACAGAACAAGAGGACACAGTCTCGAGCTCCATCAGGGGAGGTTTAGACTTGATATTAGGAAGAAATTCTTCACGCAAAGGGCGATCCACCATTGGAATGGGCTGCCCAGGGAGGTGATGGAGTCTCCAACCCTGGAGGTGTCCAGGAGTAGGCTGGATGAGGCACTTGGTGCCGTGGTTTAGATGATGGGCTGTTAGTTTATAGGTTGGACTTGATCTTTAAGGTCTCTTCCAACCTTGTTGATACTGTGATACTGTAACTCTGACAGCACTTACACATGGCAATGTGTACAAGGTGGTAAGCTGCAGTAGATATCTACTTTGTTTTGCAGCTTGCATATCTGTGAAGTCTGGATGCTTATGGTCATGTCTATAAGCAGCTGGATGATGTTTCATGATCATTGGCCCTTGTTTTTGTGGGAGACCTTAACTTTCCAGATGTCTGCTGGAAACAACACAGTGGAGAGGAGGCAGTCTGAGTGGTTCCTGAAGTGTATGGAAGATAACTTCCTGGCATGGCTGGTAAGCAAGCCTACTGAGTATGGTGCCCCATTAGACCTGCTGTTTTAAAGACAGAAAAGAGGACATGGGAGATGTGGTGGTCAAAGGCTGTCTTGGGCACAGCAACCACAGAGTGATAAGAGTTTTTGATTCTTGGTGAAGTAAGGAGGGAGGTCAACAAAACCTATACCTTGGGCTTCCAAAGGGTGGACTTCCACCTGTTTGGGACACTGGTTCAGAGCCTGTTGGGAAACAGTCCTTAAAAACAAAGGGGTCTAGAAAGGCTGGACATATTTTAAGAAGGAAATTTTAAAAGTGCAGGAACAGCCATCCTCATGTGCTGAAAGACCAAGCAGGAAGAAAACTGGCCTGACTAAATGGGGAGCTTTTGCTGGAACTCAGGGAAAGACAAGAGCCTTTGGAAGAAGGAACAGGCAACTGAGGAAGGGTATATGGATGTCTTTAGGTCATGTAGAGGGAAAATTAGAAGGCAAAAACTCAATCTGGCCACTGCTGTGAAAAATATTAAAAAATGTCTTTATAAATGCATCAGCAAGAAAAGAGAGACAGAAAATCTCCATCCTTTATTGGAAATGATGGGGAATATTATTTCCAAGGATGAGGAAAAGGCTGAGGTAATTAATGCCTTCCTTTACTCAGACATCAACAGAGCAGTTATCCTCAGGGCAACTGGCCCCCTGATCTGGTAGACAGGGACAGGGAGCAAAATAGACACTCTAATCCAGGAGAAATTATTTAGTGACCTGCTGAACCACTTATGTCTATGGGGCTGGGTGGGATTCACCTGATGGTACTGAGGGAGCTGGTGGAAGGGTTTACCAAGGAACTTGTCACTTTCCACCATTTATCATCAGTCCCGGTTAGCCAGAAAAGACACGGACAGCTGGAGACTGGGTAGTAGGATACCCATCTACAAGAAAGGTCAGAAAGAGGATCTTGTAAACTGCAGGCCTATCAGCCTGACCTCAGTGCCAGGGAAGGTTATGGAACAGATTATCTTGACTGCAATCACACAGCACGTACAAGATAACCAGAGGATCAGGCCCAACCAGCATGGATTTAGGAAAGGTAGGTGCTGCTTAAATAATCTGATCTCTTTTTATGACCAATTGACCCACCCAATGGATAATGGAAAGACTGTGGATGTAGTCAGCCTTTGATACTGTCTCTCACAGCATTTTCCTGGAGAAGCTGGCATCCCATGACTCGGACAGGTGCACTCTTTGCTGGCTTAAAAACTGGCTGGATGGCTGGGCCTGGAGACTGGTGGTGAACAGTGCTACATCAAGTTGGTAGATCCTGTGATTCTGTGATTCCAATATAAAGCCAAGGTCCATATTTATAAAGCCTGAGAGCTAGTCCATTTTTGTGGATACATTACAGCAAGAGAGACTGGTTCTTTAGCCTGCTGCAGAGCAATACGTGCCTGTTGCACAGCTCAAATCAGACAGATTTGTGGGCCTAGTATTTGGAGGACGTAGTGGTTTGACCCAGGCTGGGTGCCAGGGTTCCACTACAGCCACTCTCTCACTCTCCTCTACAAACAGCAGAGGAGAGAAAATACAATGAAGGGGTTTGCAAGTTAAGATAAGGATCATAAAAGATTCTTCGCTAATTACCATCACAGACAAAACAGACTCCATATGGGGATATTAAATTTATTACTAACAAGATCAGAGCTTAAGAGAAACATAAGAGACACCTTTTCCCCCACCCCCTCTTGTTCAACCTCCTCTCCCCCAGCGGTGCAGGGAAATGGGGCGTGGGGGTTACAGTCAGTTGTTCCCTACCGCTGCTTAGGGAGAAGAGTCTTTCCACTGCATTCCCGTGGGGTCCCTCCCACAGGAGACAGCTCTTCACAAACTGCTGCAGCGTGAGTCTCTCTCACAGGAGACAGTCCCTCTTACAAACTGTTCTGGTGAGAATCCATCCCATGGGCAGCAGCTTTTCAGACACTGCTGCCACATGGGTCATTCTCCACAGGGTGCAGTCCTTCAGACACAGGCTGCTCCAGCGTGGGTCCCCCACAGGCCACAAGTCTTAGCAGGAGAATCCTGCTCCAGCATGGGCTCCTCTCCCCCAGGCTACAGGACCCTGCTCCAACATGGGCCTCCCACAGGTCACGGGCTCCCTCTGACATCCACCTGCTCCGGCGTGGGTTCCTCTATGGGCTACAGGTGGATCTCTGCACTCCTGTGGTCCTCCATGGGCTGCAGGGGCACAGCTGCTTCACCATGGTCCACCACGGGCTGCAGGGGAACCTCAGCTCCGGCGCCTGGAGCATCTCCTCCCCCTCCTTCTGCACTGACCTCGGTGTCTGCACTGTTGTTCACATGTTCTTATTCTGCTCCTCCCTGGCAGCCATCTTCATCTTGAAACTAAACTTTTTTTCCCCTTCTTTCTTAAATATGTTACCACAGAGTCATTCTTTTAACTGCTGATTGGCCTGGCCTTGGTCAGTGGTGGGTCTGGCCTGGAGCTGGCTGCCATTGGCTCTGCTGGACTGGGAGAACTTCCAGCAGCTTCTAGAGGAAGCCTCCCCCTCTGCTACTAAAACCTGGCCACAGGAAAAACTAATACAGAGGAGGGTTTATTTTTTTTTTCTGTTTAGGGTGAGTAAGCATGTTTCTAGCCCCCATTGTTATAGTGAAAAGCTACAATAATTACCTCTGCTGAAATGTGGAAGCATCTCAACATTTAGCAGATGGAGGCAATATCTGGAAAGGCAGGAGCAGCCCCACGCACCACTTGGATTACAGCTGTGATGCCTGTGTACCAGGCTGCTGCTCACCTTCTGCACCATGTGTCTGAGACCTGGAAAGGAAAGGACTGAGGGTGGCCATGGAGACAGCTGCATGGCCAGAGATGAGTACAAAGGAGGACAGGCTCTTGCTGCTGGTGGTTTCTGTAATACTGTTTGGAGAGAGTACTCTCCAAACAAGTGGCCCTGGCACTGGCAAAAGAACTGATAGACTCTTGAAGATCTTTCAGGTACTTTGCTGACCATGACCTTCATAGAGGGAAAGCTGCCCTGTATCTTCTGCTTTCTCTGAAACTGTGATGTGCAGGCCCTTGGCAGCCTGCTTTTACAAGGCAAGTGATGCTCAAGATGTTCCAAGCTGAGAGTTTCCTCAGCACTAGTTTGCCCTCATTGCTGTCTCTTTAAAGGTGACAACTTGGAGCCTTGCTGATGCAGTCCAGTCCCCGATGTTCACGAGTACTGCTCTGCTGAGCCTTAAGGAGCAGCATTTTTACCACCTTTGAATTGTATGTACTGCTGAGCAAATGGCTTACACTGGAAATACCGCATAGATCAGTAGATTTTCATTCTGTTATACTACAGATAAATCTGTTTCAATGAAATTGGCCACAGGAAGATACTGATTAGGGAGAGGGAACAAGAGCCTAATATTTGGTGATTCTGCATAGATGATTGCTGTGTGATGTTGAATATATAGAGAAACATCTTTTTCTTTTATTGTCAGGATAAAAGGAGAACGCCTGGACAACAGTTGAGTAATGAGAAGGTAGTGATGAGAGAGCAGCAGGATGAAAAGATAGAATTGTCTCAATGAGTGAGTAGCTGTTCTGTGTGCTATGAAATGTGTGAATTGGGTAGCCCTTGACTCCTGGCTTGTCCCTACTCATGGAGCAGCCCCGTTCCTGCTGCTCCCAGTGCTTGTATAGGAAATAGCAAACAATTGTGCCCCAGCCATCTTCTCCAGGTCACCAAAACCCAGACATTGTCCTCCCGGTGTGCCAGCAACACACATCCAGCTGGCTTAGTCTCTCCCTTGCAGGTGCTGCAGACAGGACCTTGAGGATTCCTGTGACTTCATTAGGTTCAGCATGTCCTCAGAGGGGGAAGTGATGGCAAGAAAGAAGGCACATCTAAAGAGTCTCAAAAGCAAGAATTTTAAACAACATGTTCTAAATTTGCCATACTGAGCTTTTATAGGCAGTTGATGGTGTGTGTGTTTGCACAGGAATTTTCTAACTCAGACTGTGAAACTATGGAAGTTCATTCCTTGATCATCTCTGTGTTTTATATTTTAACATTTTTTAAAAAGAATTAACAAAAACAACTCAATTTATATTTCAGTTGTTTCATTCAGTGGTGTAGTCTGTCAGTTTTTGCATTGAAGATTTAATATAGAAATCACATAATATAATTTCATTCTAAAACCTACATACACTTCCTACAGTTCTGTTTATTTAAAAATATATTAGACTTACCCTATTCTTGGTAAAGAAGCTAATTCTAGTATGACTTCCTTCTGAAATACCTTCCTAGTACTAGAGTTTTGGTTTCTGCACTATTGAACTATAGTCCATATTAGACATGGAACTTTTGACTGTCTAATCAGGTCATGCCCCATTAATCCAGCTCATTTCCTATGTTTTGGATGTGTGTACTCTACTGACAGTAGTGTATAGGACCTAACAGTAAATGTTTGTACATTACTTGGAAGACTGGAAAGGTGCAAGTTTCAGAGAAAGATGGGAATAGACAGTTCTTGTATGCTCAGATAAAGTTTTAAATTGATTCTGATTCAAACTGTACTGCTAGAAAATTATTATCTTAAGTAAACAGATTGTATAAATAGAAACAGCTATATTTTTTTACTTATCTAGGCTTTATGTATCCACATATATAATTAGTGCATTAGCAGGTCCTAGATGTTCTATGGATGAAAACTGGTGATGGAAATTTGGGTTAGGCTGTTACCCGGCCAACAGCTCCCACTGAATGTCCCACTGACTGTCACTGCTTGACAAGACTTTCTGTTCTTCTTGACCTGCCTGTGAAATCACTTGGTACTCACATGAGAGATGCGATCTGCGCTATGTTCTCCCACCCTTGCAGATTTTAAATTCTTTGCATTTTCTATATATAAATAGCAGACTGTTTTTCTAGCAGCTCAGTGGGAGTCACGCTGTATGCAATGCCTGTAGCTGTTTCAAAAGGAAAATTTCAGGGTTATTTTGAATATGTCATTTTTTATTTTTGGAAGGCTTGCATTTGATTTTAGCATCTATGAGCAATACACAGTGCAGAGCCTTAAGAGGAAAACCTGTCCATGAAGAGTTATGGTGTGCACAGCAAAGAATATATCCATGTCTCCCTCTCTTCTGCTCATGACCAGCACCAAGAGCTGTGAAGCTGTTGCCTCTGTACAGACAAAGGCAGGGAAGAAACTTTGTCAGTTTGTTAGAAAAAGGCTGAGGACCTTCTGGCTGTAGAAGAAAGCCAATGTGCTCTGCAGCATTTCTCCCCCAGTGCTTCTGGGGCTGCCCAGCATTATGCTGAAGACATGTTGCTGTGAGGAGTGGTCTCACCTGGAAAGCCCAAGGAAGGTGCAGATCAACATATCTTTGTTAAGGCTCTTGCATCAGAGGCTACAATGGGGATTAAAGTTGTGTCCTAAGAGACACATTGGAAGAAGTGGCACTTTCAAGCTGAGTCCTTGCTCTGCTCTAACCCCAACCTTTGCTCTGCAAGGACAGCCTAGTGATCAGGGTACTGTAACTTAGTGCTTCTCTGCATGTATACTGGTGAAATTAGGAGACAAAGCCTTAAATGCGTTAGTTTTACAATGAACTCCTCTCCTTTTCAGAGGGATGCTGCAGTAGATGTCTGGCCACGCCAGAGAAGCTGAGGTAGATCACAGCCACAACAGAAACTGTGTAAGGAGACAAGCGCCCTTGAATTCCAATCTCAGTAGCCTTGTCTTTGGCTGGAAACACGATATAAACCTCTCCTAAGACAACAGAGGAAATACCTCAAGCAGGAAATATGCCATGAGTGCTCTGATAGCTCATCACTAAGGTAGGATATTTTAAAAGGCAGTGCTTCACACCAGAGCATAGTGAGTGACATAGGAAGCAAGGATCTCAGATTATTATTATTTTTAATTCCATTATAGTTTTAGCTGGATCATGAAAGCATTTGAAACATTGTGGAGAGTGCACTAAAACCAGAAGATGAGCTAAAAGTTGTTGGCAGTACTTATGTGTGTTTCAGCTCTTTCCTGGGCTGTGATGCAGTCTATAGAAAATGCAAGCACACTTTGCCTGGAGACTTGTAGTGCTGCAAATTAAGTGGAAGAGTGAGCCGAGGTAGTAATCCTGAAATGCTATAGCTGAGTGCTCTCTGAAATATGCCTCTTACACTATTTTTAAAAATACTTTTATTGTTATAAATGTGATGATTGTTGGGCAGCCAGCTCCAAATAGGCACAAAGAGGAGAGCTGCAAGAGGCAAACATCTCTGCATCACATCTCTACATCACATCGTTGGTGGCCTCTCTCAGGCATAGCAGCCCCATTAAGGATTTGACCTTGTGTCTTGTTCTGACCCTTTGTCTGACTCTCTTCAGAACCTGCCAAGAAGTGGTTCATTTCTTCATGAGATTGTTGAGCTTTTTTCTTGTGTATCATTGATGGCAATGCATTTGAGATATGATTCCTTTAAACAGCAATGTCCAGCAATCTAAAGCTAAAACACGCTACTATAATCCTTTAACCACTTCATATTTTAATAATGTTTCATTATCTGCTTATGTTTTTTCAAACTATTTTTTCATTAACACAAGAAATTTTAAACCTTTGTAATGATAAGTATAGTTCCTGAAATCAATAACATATACTATAATTGTAATTGCACGGTTAATATATGGAATTTCACAGACAGCTAGAATAGATATTTTATGGTTTTTTTTAATAGAGAAACTTGATATTTAAAATACACTTTATTAATATATATAGTAACAAAGAAGCTGGAAAACATTTTTCTCACATTATCTGGGACTGAGAAAAATTATTTTCTTTCATGTATCAAAATTCAAGAGGAAAGCCACAGCTTCAGAACCCTGTCTATGTCCTCCTCCTGGGTGTAACCCTGTGTATGTATGTGTGTATATATCCCTGGTATGTCTGAAGATGTCATTGGAGATAATGGCATGTCTGTGCATGAAGGAGTTGTGAAATTGGATAATTAGACTATCCTGAAAACAGCTCTCTAATTGTCCTTAGTGAAAGCAGCATGTCCCTCTCTTACTTTAATATCTTATACTTAACTTGTGCCAGCAGAACTGCTACAATTGCACTCTGGCTTTGATTGTCTGTGGAAGTCTACAAAGCAAATTATGTTTTGCATTTGTAAGAATAGTGAAGGTTTAAAAATGATCATACGAAACACAGAACATCTATTCTGTGCTTCTCTTTGTTTTGTTAAATGAAACAGAGCATTCACCTTAGCACCTGCTATATTCAGGACTCAGATTGAGAGGGCACAGAACAACCTGGTCTTGGGCCCTGCTTTGAGCAGCAGGTAGGACCAGGTATCTCCAGAAGGCCATCACCAAGAAGACCCTTCTGTGGTTCTACAATTTTAGGTTGATACCACCTGAAACTATCAAAAGAAATCAAAAAGAAAAGTTGCCAGCTGCTAGCTGTCAGCTGGAAACCACTGTGGTACACATCAGTTTTGATTTGGATGACGAGGGGAATTTCAGCCCTCGCTGAGAGTTATTTCTGATCACCGAGTCCTGGATCCTTAATTTTTAGTGTATTGTCACCTCCTGAGCTTTATCAGGTCCTTCATAAAAGAGCTAGCTAGTGTGCTTGCCTCTGTTCAGAAATGCTTTGGTGTTTCAATAACGTGTGACAGTTTTCATTTGTAAAAATCAAAGCCAAAGAAGTATTCCATCCCTGACTTGCTGGTTTGTTCTGCTGTGTACAGCCAGTGCATTGTTCTTATCCATGATCCTTCCTCTGCCTCCTCTGCTGGCACAGGTGAGAAAGTAGTGACTGAATAAGCTTGTGGTGAAGTGTGAAAATCCTTAGTGCTCTCAGTGGCTTGAGCAAAGAACATGTTTTCAAATTCCACTGAGTTTTACCAGGGTAGGGTGAGTCAGTGGTTGTTATGTATCATTTCACACACTTCTTGTGAATTAACATGAAATGACAAGTGAAAATAATTGTATTCACAAAAAAGTACTATAGATATGGTTGACCAAATTATTTTCCTGGTCTTAGAAGAAGGTACAGATTTTGTACCCTGAAGTAGGATATGGCCTCTGAATTTCAGCCATCTGAAAATGAGATAACTAAAATAATTTTTCCTATTTCTAGAGTTAATGGGGAGAAAATGTAATCATCAAGTAAATATTATATCCCACTTAACTAGGATAGAATGAAATGCCCGTTGATGTGCCTAGCATGAGGGAGTCCACACAGCTGGCTTCAGTGCAGGTGTTCTCAGTATTGGGAGTCATGTGAATGGAACCCACCAAAAGAAATAGCAGTCTAAATCTGCAAACCCAGCCGAATGTGCAAACCCACTTAGTATACCAGAGAAGCTACATGAAAGTGTGTAGCATCATCATAAAAAAATCTTCTTGTAAGATTTAGGAGATTCTAAACCTGTAAGGCTTAAAAAAGATTTGAAAGACCAAAGGCAATTGTTTGACATATGAGAAGAGGAGAGCAGTTCTGGCATACTGCAATAGAGATCGAATTATTGCATCCACCCCTCCTGCTACCTCCACCCCCAAAATCTGAAAACTTCCTGATTTGTGTTCATCAATAATTAAGAGCCCATCAGCAATACTCAGAGGGAGCTTGCATTGCACTTCTGAGCAGCCAGTTAGTAATATACGGTGGTGAGATCCTCTTTTTCAAATCCCAGGGCTCCAGGCCATGCAATGCTAGTATTGCATTTTCAATTAGCTTCTGAGTGAATGCTTGGCATATGTAGAAGTGAGCTGGTACACAATTAGCTTATTGTTCCTTTCAGCTTTCTGCTGAGAGGATCTGAAGGACTGCTGAAGAGAGGGGAGAGGGGAAAAAAAAAAGAAAATAGCCGAGCTAGTGGCATCTCTGTGGATGTGGAATAAGGGAGTTGCTCGACTCACGCAGATTCCCGTGCTAAGTTGGGAGTTACAGCTGTTACTGCGGAGCACCCAGCCTGGCTGTGGAGAGGGCACCCAGGGAGAGGCACAGACCCGGTCTCCAGCTCCAGACTCTTCTCTCATCTGACTCACCTCAGCATCACAATGGAGCCCAACAGCCCCAAAAAAATACAATTTGCTGTGCCCCTGTTTCAGAGTCAAATAGATCCCGAGGCAGCTGAGCAGGTAAGGAAGACAACTTTCTTTCACTGTTTTGAGGGAGTGGGTTATAATTATAAATAGGGGCAAGATGTGAGGTGAGAACAGGTAGTACTTGTGGCCTAAATGCTTTTCTAACTTGTGTTAGTGAAACTGTAGATTAAATGTTCTGGAGGTTATAGCGGTATCTGGCTATACCTCAAGAAGGAGTGGGGTATGTCCTCTTGCCAGAATAAAGCTTTTTCAGCTTGGGTAGGTTTATTCAGTACATATTTTTTGTGCCTTTTCTATAGCTGAACTTGGACCCTGATGCATACTCCTCACATGAATACAAATTTTCAACAATCAACTCAAGTATATTATTTGTATATAAAGCAAAACACGAAGCCGATAATAGGTATTTAATGGAAATATTGGACAGAAGACATCTTATTTACCATTTATTTTAACATGAGAAAATACAAGTTATGTTTTGCACTATAGTCATCACTTCATTTACTTCCTGTATTTCTCTTTTTTTTTTTTTTTTACAGTCTTCTTTATGTCATTTTGTAGTGGTTTACATGTTTTAAAAATATACACATTTAGAAGTATGCCTGACATGTCCACAATGGAATTACTCATGTGCTATTTTAGGTTTTGACTCACTCTCAAACATACACATAATTATATGTATGTATATATATGTATGTATGTATAGCAATACAGACATCTAAGGAGGAAAAGGTATTTATTACTATGTGGGGGTACGTGTAGATTTGAATAAGAAGAGTTACAGGGAGTCTTGTGAGAAAAACCAGATAGATTGTAATTAGGTGACCCAGTATATTTCTCTCAGTGAAAGTCCTTCTCAGCATTTGCTTCTATTTGGGTAAGTCTAGTTTTAGATGATACCAGGGGAATATTATAACCTTGACAGTTCCATACCATTAGCTATGGAAATATTTTCACCTTTAGAACAGGTATCTGGTTTCCTGAATATTCTGATGTTACATCTTAAGAGAAAACAGTAAGTTGAATTGAATGCAGAAATACTGGGAGGATGCAGAAAAGAATTGCTGCTGGTCTTCATTTTGCCCATAGGTACTTCTGAGCTGCAAGATGTCCGTTCATTATCGAACAGCTCTGCAATGCATTCAAGCAGAATGTGTTTTGGTAGTTTTCTGAAATCTGAGAGAACCATAAGATCAGGATTTCCTGTAATTCCCATGGCTTTTGAGTTGCTGTGGCACAAATTCTGCCTGGTATTTATGGGCAGTCCCATTTTTTGTGTGCGTTGTGAGTTTAATTTCAAGTGCTAAACAGTTTCACTCTGGGTGTGTGATGAAATTAAAATAGTAAATTGTGCTGTCAGCTACAGTTATCTGGAATAAACCCATTAACCCTGATGATGTAATTTTCCATTTACACGTCTGAAAGCAAAATTTGAATCCAGCCAAATACAGATGTTGGATCAGCAAATAAAAAAGAACAAACGGACTGACATTGAGGTTTTGTGTCAGAGCAGTTTCCAGTTTAAATACTCTTGGTCCCTCTCTTAAATTCAATAGAATATCAAGCCTGGAGGCTTTGGGGAAACAACACAAAGCTTTCAATGCAAATGTGTGCATTAAAAGAGGGTAGTCCAATATCATGCAGTTCAGCCACTGTTAATGGAACAAAAGTAGTTAGCCAGATAAAAGCTGAATAAGAAAAATTGCACACAATTCAGGATTACATGTTGGTATGTAACGATCCACTGTATAGTGCTTTTTGGAAATGCTCTTTTGAAAGTCTTAAATACTAGAGGTTTTTTTAGCTATAGAACAGTGGTAACAGTTCTGGCCATAGTTTAGAAATATAAATTCATTGGAAGGAATACCTGTAATATCAACTCTGAAGGGCACTTGAAAAATACTATTATTTGTAAAACTATGACAGTAGTAGGTATTTGCATATACAAACTACTGCAATCATCTTCCTGACACAAAGCTAAATGTCAGTATTTTAAGATATGACTGATATTTGTCAGCAGTACATGTCCAAAAACTTAAGATGATTACAAATCCTAAAGGTATTTTGGAAAGCTCTCCCCATGCCTTTACTCTGCTCATACAAACAAGAGCATGACCCTGATCGCTCTCAGACCAGACAAATAGTCAGTGAGACAGTGAAGTTCTTTAAATAGTTTCTTTTTAAGCTTTGCCTGGTCTCTACTCAGGATACCAGATGGATTTTTTGCTTTGCTTGGTGTGGGGCAATTGATGGACCCTAATGACTCTCCTTGGTTTATACCTGTTACAGATCAGGAAAAGAAGGCCTACGCCTGCATCACTCGTCATCATGAATGAACATATGCCCCCAGGTAAGTGTCAAAATACCTTCTAAAGCATTGAACTTGTATGCACAAGATTGTCTGCAGAACTGTTTTTTTTAATTTCATAGCACTAAATATTAAATAATGTGTCTTAGGACTGTTTGAAGTAAACCCCGTGTCATTCCTGGTCTTTGGATAATGTCAATATTTTCACAGTTTTATCCTCCATGTAGATCTTTTGTTATATGTACAAGGAGAATTAATATGACTCAGATCCAGTGCTTCAATTCACAAACATTTTCTTTACCTGGGCGGAGACCCATGAAGTCCAATCTCTAGAGGTGCCAGGGTGGCTCCAGGGCTAATTCAACCAAGGGAATTGCTTCTACAAAACAGGTTCTTTTCTGGTTTTCTGATGAAACATATAATGTGTGTTTTCATTATTCCTTTTCAACTCATGATCTTCATCCAAGACTCTCCCCCCAGAATATTTTGTGGGATGACTTGAGATTGCAACATACTTTGTCACATTAACGTGACTTCAGAAAAATTCTTTAATAAGCTGTTTAGGGAGTATTATAAGCAAAAAAGCTCTGCAAAAATGGAAAAATCCTCAACACATAATCCCTTTGAAACACAGTGCCTACTTTATATCAAATTTTTCCTTTGTAATGTTCTGCAACATTTTTTTCTGTCTTATCTCTTAAGCATCTGAATCTTTCTTAGCAGCAGTTCAGGCTTTTTCTCACTGATTTGCCTCTAAGGCCATTACTGTATGCACTGGCACCTCAGTGAAACAAAACCATCTTCGGTCTTTCAGGATGTCCACTTGCTTCACTGTGCTGCTGGTCCCAGGGCTGATCAACACCCACAGTAGCTGAAACTTCTCAGAAATGTACAGAAAGAAGCATTTAGAGAACCCAGCTCTTGGAGTTGGGGTCATTGCAGCTCAGTACACAGATCAGGGAAGTTCAAGCGTGTCATATGGCTGAAGTTATCTTCATCTGACACTGACAGTGACCCGTGTAACCCCAATACCAAATTGGAGAGTAGCTTTCTGGCCTGAATTTCAGCTCTCAATAATGGTGCATGAAAAATCTGCCTGAGATTGACTCTCCTTACACTGATGGGATCTACGGTGTCTATGTTGCTAGGACTTAATTTAAAGCAAATTCACCTTGACTGCTAATCTCTTTTGCAATTCACTTTGTACACTTTGTACCACCATATTTCCTTTTATAAACAGATACTTGGTACAATACCAAATCAAAATCAAACAGAGAATAAGAACTCTTTAATTTACAGGAAATTCTACTGTAAACAAAGTGGTGCATGTCTGTTATCACCTTTCCTGCAATGTTCATAATAAATCTTTAAATAAATCATTTTTATTATGAGTCAGAAGTGCTGCAAGTTTCAGTCAACCTGCATATAAGCCCAAGAGTTAGTATTTATCTTCAGTTATTTATATTTATTTATTTAGATATTATTCTTTTTAGATACTGGGAGCTAATACTAATGAAGTTAATCTTTGCTTAAATTATAATCTTGTCCTGTTTTTAAAATTCTATATGAAGTCAGATAAAAATAAAAGCTTTAACAGCAGCTCCATTTTCCTGCCCCTCACCATGTGGTTCATGTATATTTCCATATAGTGTGCTTGAGATGGGCAAATGCTTTGAACAGGGTGTGCGCATGTAGCTGCGTAAACCTGCTGAATAAAGGGACTGTAAAACCAGCTTGGAAAGGCAGACAATAGGATTACAATGGAAGTGCTAAAAAAAAATCTTTATGGTCTCAATCTTCTGAGGCACTGCACAGCTTCTGGAATTATTGTATACCTTCAGAGTCAACTAATCGTACGGGTTCTTGACACCTTGCTGATTAAACCCCAAAATGCTGATCAGTTATTGAATTTTGAATAGAATTCAGTAGGATGCTGAATACAATTTGTCCCCAAAAGTAGTAAATTAATCTCTGCACATGATTGCAGTTAATAAAATAATAGTAAGGTTGCTAACTTGGCACTCCAAAAAATTGCTTTAGAAGGATGATTCCCTAGATGAACAGGGAAATTGAGCAGCAGAGAATTCCAGTGATACTGTCAAATTCACTTTTTTAGTTGGGCTAAACCTTTAGAGCTAGACTAATCCAGAATTCTGTCTCTTGGATTTTACACACTGGAGTACTCCACTTCCTTCATTAGGAACAAATAGCTAGTAGAGTTTGAAGTGTGTGTCCTAATGTAATTCTAAATGTTTGAATGGCCCTGAAAGTTTACTCAAATTATCTAAATTTTTTTTAAAAATGAAAAACAGAGACAGGCATTTTCTGAGAGTCAGACTTTTCTATAGCCTCCTGTTACAGCTGCTTCTGATTGCAGTAGGGAAAAAAAAGCAGCATTTTTGTGGTATTCTGATCTGAATGCAGACCCATCTGGAAACCAGAAGGCAGTAAAATGCATTTGGACATTTCAGAACTTTTAATAAATGCAGTTTGAGTTCTGTACAAAGATATGAAAGTTTTTTTTCTACTGAGTCTTCTCACCCATCCCTGATATCTGCTACAACCTTGACAGGAATATGTCTTCACCCAGTTAGATCAGGTCAATTGTGCTATAAAGTAAAGATGGAATATCTACTAAGGCTAAGTCATTTTAAACTAATGACAGCTACTCAAAAACTATTAGAAGACTCTGCTTGACTTCCTTGCTTCCAAGGAGACAGTGTTAGACCACATTGAATGATTCAAAGGCAGGTGATATATGTGACTACAGGCTAGTATCCAGCCTGTTGCATCATTGACTTTTGCATTTTGTCATACTCACTCTGGTTGGCATCATATATGATTGCAATCAAAGTCAACAAAAGAGAAATTAAATCGCAGCAGCAAGAGTGATTGCAGTGGACAATATGAGCTTGTGAAGCAACAGACTGTTGGGGATGGTCCTCTGTAGGGCTAAGGATTGGACTCAGTAATCCTTGTGGGTGTCTTCCAACTCAGCATAGTCTGTGATTCTGTGAGAGCAGTAAATAAACCCTTAACTCTTTCTGTTAAGTGCTCTGTAAAGTGCTCTTTGATGGATTATGTCACATCTGAGCAGAGAAGCCAGCACTAGCAAACTGAGATTTGATTTATGAAGTTGCTTAATTCTATTGTGCTTCGATTGCCATCAATGGAGCTATGTTTTCTGAGCATCTGCTGTTTGATTTCATAACATCTAATCAGTTTAACTTTTATTTGAAATTATAAGACCCTTTTAGTATCTGTGAAAACAAAGAAAAGTATAAAGTGATGGAACTACAAAAATGAGCAGCATCTCATCCTGTGCAGGATACTACATGTGTTGCAGGGGTAACCCACTCATATCTTGTCTGTCTTATGTAAAAGGAACATGAGCACATACTTAGTTTCAAAGACATATTTTCTTATTACGCTGCACAAGAGTTTAATCCAAAAGTTGTCATTAAATCTCTCCTGTTTCCTATTTCTCTTGCAACATGTTTGGAATCAACTGAATATCACCATATCCTAAAAGTAGCCTTTTCTTTATATTCACAGCCTCCTGTCTCCTTACCAAGTGTAGCAGAATATATATGAAAATCAATTCTTATTATCTGAAATAAAAGTCTGACCATGCTTTAAACTAGCAGAATATCATACTGCAATTGCTCAAGAAAAAGCTGGTGACAAAGTAGAGACGTGATAGCTGAGGGAGGAAAGCACGTCAGACCACAACTCAGGTTTAATACCATTAGGGCTCACTTTGATCAGAAAACAATGCCAGTGTTCCTGTACAGACTGGCCTTGTCACAGAGCCAACACAACATCAAAGAGTCTGCCTAGCAAAGGCTGTTCAACTTGTGTCAAATTGTACAGTTTTCTTGAAGCATTAGAATATGAGTAAACATTAGGGTAAACTTCTGTGTTTCTAAATTTTCTGTGTATTTGCTGTTTCTGGCTCCCATTTCTGCTTTATTGCTTGCATTGTCTTCCTTGCTTGTAATGAAAATGTTATTCAGTCTTTAGAAATAAAAAAAAACTTATTAATGTGATTTGATAACTCTTCTCGAGAGCTGCCTTTTTGTGTTTTTCAAATCTCATTTCAAGGCAGAAATGGTCACTACAAAAGCAATCAAGTACATACATTCCAGGTAAAACTCAGTACATCTATGATTACTGAACTCTGGAAATCATAACTTGAAGAAAAGCAAGCTGTACCCATCTCCAGACAAGGAACATGCTTGCAGCTTGTCTTGGGCCTTAGCAGTTTTGCTTTCTTCTTTCTAGCCGATTTTCCATTATCCAGAAAGAAATTCATGCCTTTCAGCCTACTGTCGCTTCCTCAGAGCTCTGCTGAGATGCCTCATGAGCAGCCTGAGTATTTGGTGCAATAGCAGGCAACAGAGCCAGGTGGGTGGTGGAAGGAAAGACTGTCCTTACACCCGTGTCAATACCATGAAAAACCAAAGTAGCTGAAGTTTTTTATGCTAAATTGGTTTTAGACACTCTCGGACTTTCCCTGCCCAAGAAATCTCATCAGCACATACAGATGTGCTTTCCTGGTGATGCAAACTGTACCAGCACCACGTCCTTGAGGGGATAAATGTCATATGCTTTCCCCAAAATGAATGTTTCTGGCTAATACTAGTTGGATGATGCTTCTACATGAATTAATATGTTTGTTTTACATCTAATGGCCATATATTTTTTTCTCTCAAGATAAAATAAACTGTGATCAAAAAAGACCTACTAAGTAGGCAGCAGCTGTTTTGGGGCATTGTGAACCAGTTCTGCAATATTTTCTCAGGGAAAAATGTCAAAGAAACTTGAATCAGCAGAGAGCTCTTGGTCTCAGAGTTCATGAAAGCTGGTATGTTTTTCAAAAACCTGAGATTCTGGTAGGACATACTTCTTAGTTTGGTTCGAGAACTAGAGAGTGAGAAAGCCAAATAGCAGCTGTTTTCAATTGCAATTTTAGACTTCTATTATGGTAATAAAGCATTAAGAAAATCAGTACATTAAAAACTGTCATTAATTGTACTTTTTTTTTGGTCAGAATAGTTAGCCTTTTTATATGCTAAATGTGTATACAATTTAAACATGCTGTCTCTCTTTATATCAGTCTAGGAATTTGTAGAGGTTTGGCAGTAAGCAATGAAAAACATTTGTGTCCTCTCACACCAGAGGACCAGTACCACACAGCGTACATTACCAATGACACCAGAATGTTCAGAGATCAGGCACTACTTGTCAGGGCAGTGAGGACTTTCCTGTCCTTTCAGCCTGTGCTGGAAAGGACTATCTGGCACAATGAAACAATAGCATATACAAAACAAACATTGCATAATACCTGGTGACAGGTGATAGGGATTCCAGAACAGAGATAAAAATGTCTATGCTTGAAAATATCCTGCTGTTTACTGGCTGACATGTGATTGCAAATGTCCAGTGGCAAACTACATCCCTTTTTCTTACCTATATACACTATGCTCAGATGCTCTTTCGTTTGGGTTACTCTGAGTTTACTTCTGCTTACAGAAGTTCCTGGGACAAGCCACAGTGAAAGCTCCTCACTCATATGCAATGTGAGTACAGACTCTATGAAAACAAAAAGTTGAGGGACTGAAAAAAAAAAAAAAAAGAAAAAATCAAAACCTGTGCTTGAGCTATTCTTAATCAGCCCAGAAGAAACAGTTCACAGGTTCCAAAAAGAAACACTGAATTTTAAAAAAAATAAATTTCCTTAGCATCATTCATGAAAATACTTAATTTCATGAGAAAGGGAGGATTTTATATATCACTGTCACCACTGTCAAAAAGAGCTGTCTTGGTCCCTGCAGTACAGTAAGGACAGCAGGCTGGAGGACAAGGCTTGAGTTGGTTGGGGTGCACTGGCCACCGCTTTGCCTAAACTGGAGGTTATCACCAAAGCTATGTTTTCACTATTTTTGTGGTTGTGAACACATTAATTCACAAATGGAAACATTCCTTGGGAATATTTTATTCATTATGTGAACCACATAATGTGAAACAGTAAGAAACGTGTACTATTTCATATAGTGCCAAAGCCTGGACTGTCTCTCTGATGAATAAGTGGGTGCTTTACCAAGGAGAAAGGTCTGACAGCCACTCAGAGAAAAGCTTTTTAAAATTTTCATGTTTTATCCATGCTTCCTTCATTTCAGTGTTTATCAACAACTGCACAGGTACATTTTACACAACACAGGCCATATGAGCTTGGTTGCGTCTACTAGTTGGCTGACATGAGTAATCAAAACAAGAATGAGTCCCTCCTGTTCACTGAGCCTACCATCCTTCTGTGAGATAGGACAGTACAGGATGCAAACACCACCCAGTAAGCTCTAGGGGATGGAAATAGAGGCTGGATATTTACAACCAGGACTCAGATTTCTGGCTAGATTTAGAGAAGTGGTGCAGCTGAGAGGACACAAAGCCAAAACAAAAAAGGTTTACTTGCTCCCAGTATGGGTGGAATTGCATTTAATCAATTTTTCTTGTTCCAGCCTTAAATACCCAACAGATGCACTGACATAGTTTTTTTATTTATCAGTGCAGTTAAGCTCCTAATGTGTACCCTTTACTTTGTATTAAGTACCATGTACTTTACTTTTTCCTTCTGCTCCCTGCTTCCTGTTGGTTTTGTGCTGGAAGGGTCAATGTCCATGGAACTATCTGAAAGTGAATGATGTATTTTTAGAGCTGAACCTTGTACTCTTCATCTGTTTTCCTTGTTCCTTGTGCAAAAATACCATAGATACAGCCTTTTTCCACCCCAGGAGATTATTTGCAAATAATTTTTAATATGTATGGCTTCATGTTACAGATCTCCAACTGCTTGATCATTCAGCATGAGGACTGATAAGCTTTTGGAATGTTTACATTTGTTATCACCTCTGTGCAGATAGCATGACAGAACTGTGCCATGGGTAGGTAATTGCAATGTGCATGGCTGCCTAACATGGTCAGGAAGCTAGTGGGACAGATTCTAACTTTACTTCATTCATAAGGCTTAATATTTTGCTAGAGGAACTATTAACAGATTTACACAATGCCAAATACTTATATACCTCATATAGTTTGTTTTGGTGAGAATTCTGAATAGATGGTGAGCTTTCTATTTAAAAATGGAATGTCTAGGTGTAATAATTACTTTTTATAGTCAAAATACTTAAGCTATATAATATAGCTACATGAGCATTACATACATACAATTGCATACATACAATTTGGGGGTTTGGTGGCATTAAAAACAATTTGGAGAACATATGTCCAGTTTAGCCTGTGGCAAACATTCTGTTTTTATTTTGAGGGCTTTTAATTTTTTTTAATGGCAAAAAATGTCACAGACCATTTCAATTAAGTCCATTGTAAGACAAAATGTTTTGAATAAGTATATCAAGTTAGATTGTTTTGAGATTATGTTTAAAACATACTTCAATAATGTGCTATTACTGATTTTTTTTTACCTTTTTTAGTTTACATCAGGTAATAAACTAAAATCCATTAATAGATGTTTCAGCTTTGGTGAGGGGGGAAAATACCACACAGGGTTTTTCTGACCTCTACTATTTAGTACTTAATGCAGCACTCATTTACCATGGTGACGTATGCAAAATAAATAGATAATGCAGACAGATGAGAGTGAATCCAGCTTTTAGCACTAACCTCATTATGTTCAGAATATTGGGAAGGGGTTGCACTTAAAGCATCGATCAAGTTATCCCATTTATTGAGCCTTTAGAGACAAAATTTAACTGTTTATGTGGCGTAACTGAAGTTAAAGCATCACTTCAAAATTCACCAAAAGTGGGAACTTAATGAACCTGGACCTGAAGCTAGCAGACACTCTAAATAAATTGAACATCTCAACCATGAAAGGTTTTGCCAAGAGAAGGCTGCAGAAACTCAATGAGAGTGCAGGGACGTGTAGAGCTTAGCTTTGCTTTCCTGTGAGTCTGAGCCATCTCTGTCATCAGCTGGTGGAAACATGATCAGTTGGACCAGTCAGGTCTCTTTTTAAGGTAACCAAAGCAGTTCTAGAGTAGAATTAAGCTGTGTGTCTATTGAAAAGAGCTCTATTTTCTCCTTATTCCCTTCAAAATGCTGTTCCTGAGTCTATATCTAAAATCACTTAATGTTTTTCCCAAGTGGAAGATCTATTATAGTAGCAGAATGAAGCACAATGACATGCCCACTGTTTGTTCATGTTTTCCCAGGGATATCTGGCATTCAGATGTACCACAGAGAATTGATGCCTTGGCATTATTCATCTTGTGGAGCCAAACTTCACTAACAGAGTTAATGGTGTTAAGCAGACGAAGTTGCATTGTAAAGGTTGTATTTTTCACCTGAGGCCATGTCCTTCATTCTGATGAGACAAGTAGAGAAAGTCACACCAGGCAGAAAATGAGCTTGAGCAAGGCAGATAAGGAAGTTCAATAAAGCAGTGAAATTTATTACACCCTACAATCTGGCTTATCCTTGTACCTAGATATCCCATAGCCTAAACATTTCTGCACTGAGCCTCCACCACTCAAAGGTGTGTGGTGATAGTATTTCCTTCAAGTCTTCCTGAAGTTCCCTGCCATAGATTTTCTCAGGCAGTGGTAGAAGGCAAAGATTTTGATGAAACCGTCCTGCTCTTTCTTTTACCACCGAACAGTAGCATTTCTAGGATCAGCTGAAGCACTTGCCCCATTAGATTAGGATCTGCAGGACAGCTACAGAAACAGGGAGCAATTTAACCTTAAAGTTCAGCTGTTTTGAAAACCACGTGTTTTTATTACTAAGTGCTATTTTGTGACCTTTTCTCTTTGAAGTAGAATTGTACTGATGAACTTAAAAGTGATTAGGGGAATAGGGTGAAAAAAGAATTTTCCCTTTAAAGAATTTCTTTAAAGAAGATTTTTGATCCTGAACAACATCAGGGTTTTACTGTCTCTTTTTAAAATATAGTAAATAGACAGAAATTGTTTAGAGTGTGCTTTCAAGCTTCCTAAACTGCTAATGCTAGCGTGTGCCCTCAGCTTTAATGTGTACAGTATATCCTGTTGGAGGGTGTGGAACAGCTCATTCTGCAGGCATCACGGTGTTTCTGACTGTGACAGTACAGATGGAGATGTTTAAAACAAAATCCAGAGTCCCCTCTGTCTCTGGAATGTAGTGAGGTTAGTAAAAAATCTAAAAGATGTCTTTGGAAATTACAGCTGACTTATTCTGAGCTGACAATGATTGTCCTGATCTGTTCCAGCCCACCTAATTGTGCTGAAGGCAAGATTGAGATTATGGAGCCTCATTTTGCTGATGTTTGGAAAGCTCAGAAAACCAAATAATGAATTTACAAAACTGATATTTGCATCCTCTTTTTGTAAAAAGGGTCCTAAACTCCAAGAAGAACTATTATTAGCAGCTTGCTTGACGCACATGTAAGATAATACATGTGTGTGAGGAGCTTTCTGCATGTGCATTCTAACCACAAGCAAGCCATGAGCAGTTGGCCAAGACTAACTTTACAACACATTCTTACTGAAGTCCTTGAGGTATTCCAAAAGGAAGGAAACTGCTAGAACAGCAATAGTAATCACTGTCTAAGGAAGAATTTTATTGTTTTGTATGTTTTCATCTCCTCTGGTAAATGTCGCTTTCCATAATGTAAAAACACAACTGTTCAGATACCATATTTTTTAACAGCTTTATGAGCTATAGCCTGCTAAGAAACATTTGGCTGTTTTGGAGATTTTTGTTAGTTTCTTTCTTCNCAGCTCACAGCCAAGAAAGGAACCCCCTCACAGTGATAGCTATTGCAGCTGTAACACCAACACAAAGATTGCAATCAGTAGGTCAATTCTGAGCCATTTGCCATCACAATTGATCCCTGCACATGAAGTTATTAGAAAATTATTTAAATGTGTATCCGGGGATTGGCTAGTACTATATTCCTGGTAACCATGGATTTTACTTCATGATCTTTGCCTCAATTGCATTAAGATCTTGAGCCTCTTCAGTATGTGATTTGAACACAGAGTGAACCTGAATCAAACAAGCAGCTGAAAAGTGGCACATTGGGCAATACTATCCAGTAATACAATGTTAGTGATAAATTTGCAGCCCTAGGTAGCTGTCTTCTCAAGGTACTTGGCTTCCTTCTGTATTTGAAAATACTTAATAAACATGTTAAGTCTTTTCACAAACTAGTAGATTCTTAAGACTGAGTCTATGAACAAAGTAATTCCAAGTTGTTTGGGAAGTTTTTGTGTATGAGCTTTGGGAGCATTTGGTAAAACAGTAGCAATGATTAGCAAACATTTAGTAGTCTAGCAGTGTTTTGCTTGGGCACATTCATTTCAGTCTCATGTTTCTGCTCTTTGAACCTATTTCTCTGAGTGTTTGCTGGCAGCCACTCAACAGCTGTGGCCTTCCTCTAACCTCTCAGAAACCTTCTTTATCTCCAGTGCTCTCCTATTTCCTTCATGTGAGTCTTTTCTTTCACTGTCAGGTTTCAGGCTTAGTGAGATTATGCCATAAGTGTGGAAACTGCCCTCAGTCCATACAGCAAAGGTGCAATCTTTATTGACGTCTGCCGTTGTGTCAGAATAAACCCTATGTCAATGTAACCTTACAACAAGGCGAGTTCTTTTTCCACACGGCTGGACAAGCTTCAAGATACCACATTGTGATTTACATCTATCTTGCAGTCCTTGTCCTTCGCCTTGTTCCATATCTCTGTGAAAGTCTAATTTTCTTAGGTTTTCTTCTAGTTCTGTTTGGCCCTCCAGCACTGCCTGGGGCACCCAGAAATGATGGCTGTCAGGTTCCCTTCTGGCTCATGCCAGAAAATCAGTATTGCCCTGGTTTGCATTCATTTGTTGCAGGAATAAGGGGCTTTTTTTTCTTATGTGTATTTCAATCTAAATGGGAGATTTTAATCATACTAAATAGTTATGCATAAAAGAGTCGTATGTAGATCATCCTGTATCTTTTAAGTCTTACTTCGCTTATTTTGAGACCTGAGTTTACCAGCAACCTTCCCAAAAGACCAAGGATTTTAAATTTCACATCATTAATCACAGCAGTTTTCTTCAGTTTGTCTCATTTATTTTTACTTATTGAATGAATTAACCCAGACTTTCAATGATGTTATGGATATTGATATGACTGTCCTTACTTAGTTTAGATAATCACAAAGAATTTTGACTAAGAACTAGTTTATGTATGGCTGAAGATCTTTCCCATTTGCACTAAGTCTAGAACTAGTTTATTAAATGAGAAAGTAGTTCATAATTTTTCTCTTTTTAATTTTTTTTTACCAAATTAATGCTAGATATATAAGATAAAGTCTTGATCTTTAAATCAATGGCAAAACTTGCTGTTGCTTATGGCATACTCAAGTCAGTGGCAAAATGATTTTCTCTTTTTCACTTTCCTCCAATATTCTGTTTTTCCTGATTTGTTTTGCTATGGAGAATTTGCACTGAGCAGCCTTCCACATATGTCGAACTCCCATGGGACTCATTTTGCCTAGAACACCACTCTGCTCCCCTTATCACCCAGCAAAGCTGGGTATTGATGAACTCCTCTTTGCCAAGGGTCAGAGCATAGCAGGCGCCTAAGATTTCTAATTGAGCTTAACTTTGTTGTGCTGGAAACAGAAGTATTTTGCTGTTAAATGGTATACTTGTGGAATGAGTAAATTTCAAGGAGCTTTGAGGCAAACCCTGATTTAGAGCTTCTGTCCACAGTGACACCCCATGGACCTGCTGGAGGTTCCTCCCAGCTCTAATGCCAGTAGTCCACACTGGTCAACTGCAAATTACATGAAAAATTTAGCTCAGGATCATTCCTAGTAATTTAGTAAGAGGTTTTTGTGTGGTCCAGAAAATGTCATATCTGAGAGATCAAAAGAAAAAAAAAAAAAGATTTTTACTTACCTCCTCCTGGTTCCTTTTATTTAGTCAGTTGTTCTTTGGAAGCTATCTCCATTCCCTTCACCAAAGAGCTTGTGCTGCTTAGAGAGCAACTAGAAGAGAACATCTTCAAGGCTAGCATTGTTTATATTGTGATTTAAAGTCAATCTTTACATTATTTATCCACATAGAATGTTTCTTTCAAGCTTATTTCTCCCTGCGTTGATTACTTTCTCTGAGAAGACCTGCCAGGTCTGTAACTGTCCCCATGTCATAGTTCCAGGACTTTACATCAGGAAGGTGTTCCATATGCCTTGCTCACCTGACCCTCTCTATCATGGAGCAGGGTTGCAGAAGACAGCTTCTTGTACTATCAGGAGAAGAGACTTTTGCATGGAACTATTTTTTTCATGACAGGTTTTTCCACAAAGCCTGTTTTCTGTCCTCTCATTCAAAGGTAGGACAGTTTTAGAAAAGGCCCTCCAGAGCTGGCAGCAGCTGGAAGACCACACAGGCAGACAGAAGTGCAACTCCAAGATGACAGACAGAAGAACTCAGTCCTTACTTGCAAGAAAGAAGAAAATAATTACATTTTAATTATCTTTGAAAGTATAATTTGAGAAGATAGATTTTATTTGTGGAATTTATTTAGAAAAAGTTTTATAGTAATATTTAACACATATTTCAGGAAGGGAGAGTGAAAAATTTGAAACAAAATGCTTAAGAAAACATGAATTTTGTGCTGCTTGCAATAATTTGTGACTGCTCTGTCGTAAGGCATGAGACCTGATTCATCACTCTCCTATTCTAGTTTAATGCCAGTAAAATGAGACTGATTTCCATGAGTCTGGCATGAAGCTGGAATAACAAGGTAGTTGAATCAGGCACTATAATTCCCTTCTGAGATTCATGTGATGTAAACAAATACGTTTAGATTCACAT
This sequence comes from Serilophus lunatus, assembly GCA_013399895.1. Taxonomy (NCBI): domain Eukaryota; kingdom Metazoa; phylum Chordata; class Aves; order Passeriformes; family Eurylaimidae; genus Serilophus; species Serilophus lunatus. The sequence continues at coordinate 1,208,576 of VXBA01002855.1, forward strand.
TTGGGGTTTGTAATGTCTCCAGTTTCTTCCAAAATAGATTATGGTACCAGAATGCATGTTTTTAAGAAATTCTGATCTGTGTAATTTATGAAAGGTGGTTTTATTTCATATTCTTATGGCGGTGCAGTTTAACATGGATCCTTGGGTACTGTCTGAATGATCAGAGATATAGATATTATTTGGATCAGATGCTTTTGTGTGTATCGGGAGTAAAAGGACATCATTCAATGGCTGACTTTGAGAACCATTAGGAAGGATTTGGTCTAAGAAAGGAGATTGCAGACCTATTTCTCAGTACTAATAATGGCTACTTGAATATTGAAGGTGGGAAATACTGTTGTGTAAATAACTGATTTATGTGGAAAGAAAATCTTAATTGTCAGATTCATCTAGCATGTAGCACTTCAATGAAATATGAAGGGCTGGCTACAGTCATAAGCTACTTTGGAAAGCTGCACTATGATGTCTGAGACAACGTGACGAGAGGTCCCTTGGTGACAGTGCTGTCAGGGCAATGTGGGACCTATCTCGTGCAACACACCTTAATTGCAAATGCCTGATAGGATAAGCATGCAAATGCCTGTGTATATAGCCAGTTCCTCTCTCCCATATGTTTTTATTAATATTTCCTATACAAATCTTGTTATTGGTGCTCCCTAAAGAGCCAGGCAGTAATTTAGATGCTGATTAGTGTGTGAAACACAGCAGAATCGCGATGTATGTTCTCTCTTGTCAGCACTTGACTGAGGAGGTGAGCAGACCTTCCAGCTACGCTTGCCACAGCAGCTGGAATACGGGAGTTTAATGAAGTGCTTGTGCAATGTGAATATTTTCAGAAACAAATACTCACTCCAGGAGGGCCTACCAGGGTATTTTATTGTAATTAAATGTAATGACATCTAAACCAGTAGTCAAGTTTTCATTGAGAGTTACTGGCAAATAAAATCGAGCAAGTGAAAACCAAACTATTAACTGCATAAGCGTTTTTTATGTTTGTCTGTTTTGAATTTTTTTTCCTTTTCTTACCTTGGTAGTTTAGTAAAAAGCATTGGGACGCTACCTGATGTGGCAATGTGTAGGTAGAACTCTGGCAAAAGCAAAGCATTAAATATTTTTTGATCAAGATATGTCTTCTAGAAGAAAGGAAAACTTGTGATGCAGAAAAATAAAATACTATGTCAGTAGTTTTCTACATCAGGTTTCATTGAGCTTGTTTCACAAATACCAATGGCTAATACAGATGGTGGTAGTCAAACACGAGTGAGACAAGCTGGTAGATTAAAAACTATCCTTGTTTTACTGATAAGGAAATTGAAATGTGAAATGACTGAAGCAAAGTTTTCCGACAATTTCAGATTTTCCTGCTACTAAATGGCAGGGCAATAAAGCATTATTTTGAAAATTATACATTTCTCTTCTTTATTCCTAAAATTGTTTGAGTCTGTGCCATTTAAATGTGAGTTTTCAGAACAAATGGTCTCCCTTTTTGCACAACTAGCACTGAGCAGGGCTGGGGGGTAGAGCTCTGTCCCCACTACCCAAGCACACAAGCATCCCCCAGCCACACAGCAGGAAGAGAGAGCCACCCTCCTCATTACAGGAGATGGCTAAGTGGGCCCACGGGTAGGAAAATTATTTTCTTTCTCGAATTCTATGTCATCACTGAGCACATGGATCAGAAGTCAGCAATTGGTTCATTTCTTTCACAGTTTCTGACAGCAAAGTTTGCTCATGGACACAGTATTGCTTGGCCAAGGAGATATTTCATCAAAGCTAATGACATGAAATGAAGCTGGCTGAACTATGCCATAACAGCAGCAGTATCAGCTTTGCCACTAGCTTGGGGTGCCCTGCACTAGTTTGCGTGTGAAAGGCTGGATCCACATTTCCATTCATCTAATTTGCCTCCTTTATGGCACTGTATATACAGTGGCAGGGGCAGGATTATAAGGTGGCTTCAGACTGAACTGTGTCCCTGAAGTCTTGTCAGCAGGCTCATTTCTTTCAAATTCAAACCATTAATGTTTAAATCATTCTTTAACTAACACCTGATAGAAGCAGGCAGCTCATGGGCTACTCCCACTATCTGAGCAATTAAAGACTATAGTTTAAGACAAAATTTAGACACTGTGACAAAAATTAACCAAATCCAAACCCTGTGATTTTTATCTGAAACTGCTCAGCTGTGTTTTCCCAATGAAAATTCCAAATTCTGTACAAAAAGCCTACTCCAACAATTATACCAGCTTCTTACTGAGGTTTTTTTGTGTAAAGACCTGTCTCTCTGACCTGTTCTGTTTCTCCAGTGCCTGAGTGAAACCGTACAGAAAAGGGTTTCATTTGCTCTTTCCAAGGGGAAAGCAAGCAGGGCACTTAGTTGGATGAGATAAGCCTTTGCCGGATGAGACCACTGCAGGGCCCGTGAATGATATCAGAGGCCAAGCCTTTTAAAACAGGTCACCCCTTGCCCTACATAGCTGCCCCAAGTGCATTAACATTATCCAGAGGGAGAACCAAGGTGGATGGATTTTGCTCTTACTCTATAACAACCACAAAGCTTCCCCCAGTATGGACATGCTGTTTACACAGCAGTGGGGATTTGTGGGAAGAGTGGTCAGCACCACCAAGCAGTTGTGATCCCAGCTATACCCAGCCTCCTTCCGCTTGGTTCTGACTTCATATAATGACACCTTTGGGGGAGCTCAGCTTGTTATGTCATCTTGATTGGGGAGGTGTGCTAATAAAGATTCAAAAGAGCTCTGGTAACAAGAGTGTTTAGGATGAAAATCCCCTGGTATTTCTTCCAGCTATTTCAACAATAAAGTTGGGCCAAGACTTGCAGGTTTCCCTGCAAGTGGATGAGATTTTGCTCTGGGTAAAAGCTAAAGCTTAGAGATCTAATGCTGAAAGGGGATCTGTGCAGATAGATGGGCTTTCAGAAACGTCTCTCCTTAAAAGCAAGGCATTGTTTCAGAAAGTCTGTGTATATGTCTGGACTGAAGGAAATATCCTTTAGACTGAACCTTTCATTGACTATCTATTTTTCTGAGGACACTGACTAAAGCATGAATCCCTGTTTATTTTGCTAGGTGTTACTCCAGTCTACATGAGGATCACACTAGGCTCAGGCATTATTCACCCAGCACAAGGGAAAGTCCTCAACTGCTTTTTCCTCAGCATAGGTTTAAAAATTCTCTAACAAAGTTACAGTCTTGTTTTTACATACCTCCACTTCCCAATACTTAAGTATGTACAAATCTATTCTCAGCTCTTCATAGGATTTCTATTACACCTCTTAAAAACAAAAACACAAAAACTGTCTAGCAATTACTTGAGTCATTAGATCCCTGTTGTCTAATTAGAGCAGCTGAGAATAAGTTAATCTGGAAAAAAACCCCATATTTGTGATACAACACAGCTGTATTGGGTTCTGTGAACAATGCTATGGTCTATGAGGGAGGAATATGGGGCATGATTAAAAAGTCTTATTCCCTTCCGGCCCCAGAAAACCTGAAGGGAGAAGTTACCTACTGAGAACTAGGGGTTTGTTTCATGTAAAAGAGAAATAGCTGATCACTCAAATTCGCGTTCTCCATGACAGTTATAAACGTAAGTTAATTTCTCATTCTGTATAACTGTGATTTTTGTGAACAGAATCCTGTCTGCACAGTAGTAAATGGGAACTAAAAGATGCTGACAAACCAGGGATTTCATCCTGTTCTGGGAATCAATATTTGTGATTTATTTTCTGATAATTTCCTGACCTTTCTTAAGAGGAATTTATGCTGTAATTGTTCGTTAAAGAAACTCCGCTTATAATTGTTGATGGATTTGAGAGGAATTTGATGGAGGGAGATGCATGGCTTGTTTGGCTCCCATAGGTGGAATTATCTGATTTGCAGGGGCTAACTTATGTTCTTACCTTGTACCTTCCATTCTTGTCATAAAACATCACAGAAGTTTTCTACATGATCTCTTGATGCCAAAACTGACCTGTTGCAGCAAGAGCATTAATTCCTACTTGTTTCGAGTCTCACAAGGATACTTGCTTAATGAGACATACATTCATTAATTTATTCAGATGGCTTTCAAAACATTGTAAGTTACACTAGAAAACCACTATTTGTCCAAGGAAGAATGTTCACACAATAATTAACGTAATCCTTCAGTTAGAACAAGATGGGTCTAAGTATTTTTCCTGTCAGAGAACTCCTGACTGAGCTCCAGCCCGCACTGTGCTCCAGCTCTGCTCCCTGTCATCACTAAATTCCCCATTTTACTGCTGCTACAACCCCACTGTTCCTGTCTGTCATTGCTACCTCAGGTACATGCAAGCTTTCCATGTCCCCCTTGCCTTTCATCATTTTCTCCTCCTCTACACAAAGAGATTTTGATTATTTTCTCTCTGCCTCAGTCTGTGGCATTCAGGGATCTAGGCTTCTCTTGTTCCCATTCCTTGTCGCCTCTCCTTACAAATCTATACTCTCCTTTGGGGCTTTTCTATCAAAATGTCTGTCAAAAACAGACCTGCGATGCTCTTTCTATTCTCAAAAATAAATGCATGTCAAAATGTACAAAACTGTACAAAACCGTACCTCCAGCCTGCTCTACCTTTCCCTTCATTTCACTTGGAACACTTCATGGCTGCTGCCTCTAGTTTGTAGCTTTCACCCCTTTAGGTTCATTTCTGGCCTCTCCTTACTAATTCAAAAAATTGGAGGGTTTCTATGATTTTGTAAGTCATTCTTAAATGTCCATGTTGTCTGATGTTTTTCATTGGCACTATTTTCCCTGTAGATATGAATGATTTCTCTAACTCTGCATAGGACCATTTTTTTTCCCAAAGTTGCCTGTCATTTAAAGGCTGCTGGGTGAAAAGGAAGGCTGGAAACTTTCCAGTTGTAGTAGGTTTAATGTCACATCACTTAGAACATTAAGTGTGCAAGTCCAAAGGGTTCAAGTTGCGCACATCCTCAGAATTAAGACCTAAAACCCAAAAAAGCTGCTGATGGCACTTTGTATTCCTTATGCAAGCCTCCGCTTGGGTTTGCAAAATACATTTTTAATCTGGGCAAATTTAGAGTTTCAGGAAGGAATGGAATGGAACTTACTTTTCATTGTTCTCTGCTGAAAGTTCCTGATTTATTCAAATTTCAGCCTTCAAAGTAAATTCAGGATCCTGAGCTAAAAAATAGTCCAGTGTTGACTCATAGATGTCTGTGGCTGTTTGGTATACAACCAATAAGAAAGATTACAAGCATATAAATAATCACTCATTTAGTCAGCCTGACTTCATACCCCAAAGTGTTTTATGGAGTTGAATAGACACTGCTAGACTGAAATAGGTACTGCTATACTTATTTACAGGTAGGGAAGTCAGGGAGGATATTAGTGACCTTACCAAAGTTCACACAAATGTCAATGGCAGGAAACTGGCCTCCTGACTGTCTTAATTCTGTATCTGTGAGATCATGCTTTAGTAATCAGCCCTGTTTTCAACTATGCTTTTTAACCTTGAGTATGAGTGATTGGAATGTCTTTCAGATAGAGGTAATGGGAAAGACATACTTTGAAAAATCCAGTTAGTCAATTAATGTTTGCAACATGCACAGATAAAATGGTGAAGAATGCAACAGAAAATGTGATCCAGCTGCCTGGACTGTCTTGTCCCCTCATACGCAGCACACTTACCAGCAGCCAATATCTAGAGAATAAGTCAGATAAATTATACAGCCTAGACCTTATTCTTCCCTCAAACCTATATTTACAGACCTGCTACACCTCAGTGAAATTACACACTGATATCTGCAAGTGTAAAATTTTAGAAGGGGCATTGATGTCTCTGTTTTTAATGGCGTTTTATTTTGGAGCTCCAAACTACTATGCATCAAAGATATTATTTGTTATTCATCAAATATTTGTGAAATCATTGGTGGAAAACAGACACATTCTATCCATTAACCACATCAGGACAACAGTTGCAAAATAATTTGGATCATGCAAAAACTGGTTATGCACCATGTTTAGAAAGATCCAGGAGCCTCTTTTGCTTAACACAGTTTTACTTAGTTGTTCATACAGATTCACAGAGATACTCATTTTATTAGAAATATTGAGTCTTGCCTATCTGCCATGCATATAGTCTAAAGCAAATTAAGCAACAAAAGTAAGAAGTTCCAGGAAAAATTTCAGTCTAGTAGTGTAATGAAATTTATAAGGTGAAATATTACTCTTTGTTAGGCTTTGGTTTTGCATACTCTACTCTAGGTGTTCTTCAGCGCCAGTATTGGTATACTAATAACTGCACTGGGGTGAGGTTCTTGTTATTATTTGATTGCAGTAGAGCACTTCATGTATTTGGTGCACACTGTTTGGCAACCAAGACTTTTCTGGCCATAGAAGAAAGTGCAGACCTTGGGCAAAACAACCCGGTACCCTGACAGCCCCACTTGTAAACCCAGAGCCCTTCTGCCAGCTTGGACAAAAGACTTGCTGCTGAAGACTTGCTGTTATTCACAGGAAAAAATGGGAGTTAAGTATTTCAGATGTTGTTCTTATGCCTAAATGCTAATCAAGGCCTCTGGTATTAAGACATACAAAAGAGAAAGAAAAGATGTAAGTCAGGTGATTCATTTCTTATTTACAACAGTGCTGTAGGGTTGCAAGTGTTAGCACTGAGAAAAACTTATGTACTAAATTTTCTCTTTCCATATTTTTCCTTTAGAAAAAGATGAGAAGAGAACAAGCATCTCACAGGCAGAGGTAAGTGAAATACTTTTTTTTAAAAAAACAAACCATACTTACTGTTAAAATAGATCTATTGTTGAAACCCCTTTGAAACTCACTGATCCATCCTGGTTAATATTTTTATTTACATTGTCGTGCCATCTACAGTAACACAGCCTTTTAAGAACTATCATTTGCAAACCAGGGCTGCGTAAAGCTGTGTTGTGTGTCAGTTCTGCTGGCTCTCCGTTCTCCCTGTAGCAGGGAATTGGGAGAGGCATGCCCGCCCTCTGCCCCACTGTCATGCCCTGGCAAAGCTAACAAACCTGGCCCAAGGTGACCCTGCCAGCTCACCCCATCCAAGCATTGATTTGAATCTGCAGATCACTGCTGGTCTGTGAACACATTGCAAACTCCTCTCTACTCTCTCCATCATTTGCTAAGCCTACAGCAGGCAGAGCAGGGATGTTGTTTGCACTAGAGTTAAAAGTCAGCTTCTCCAATCTTGTTTTCTTATCTCCCCTTGCATAGTTCCTGCAATTCCCTGATCTCTTTCTCCTTCACCCATTGCCCAGAACAGCAGGCAGCACTTTAAATAGCAGCAGGAGGTATTGATTGGTTCAAATTTGGACTCAAATACAGACTTATAAAGATTTACTGGGGTGAGGATCAACAACCTATCCCATAGTGCGTATAAATAGCTTTCTCTTTCCAAAGAAGACAATATTTTATTTATAAATGTTATCATTCCATCCATTGTGATAAGGTAAGGTTTTAGGATTGACCATATTTGTGTGATTGTGGTTCTGTTAAGAGCTGTCTCAAACATTCCATGAAGAAGTAGGTCCGATTAGAAGTCACAGTCTACATACTAGGCCCTTTTTAGAATATTCGGGGAAAGGCAACATTACTATTATCAAATACAATTAGAAATTCATTAGATGAGAGAAAAAAAAAAAGCTTCCCTTCACACAGCTTTTCCTTAACCTTTTTGTTAGGAATGTGATATGGTGCTTATATCTTCCAAAGCTAGCTATGGGTATGACCTTACGTAGCTTTATTGTCCTTTGTATGTCAACATATTTCATGTGGATGTAATATGAACATCAGTTTAGCTGTGTTCATTTTGCAAAAGCTTCTCTGCTTTAGCACTAAATGTGTTCCAGTTAGCTTTTGCTAGCTAAACATTGGTATAATTATTCTACTATTACTCTGTGTGTCATTTTACTACCATTATTTTGGAATCAATTCTCTCTTGTGTATAGATGCAATTTCGGGGCTGTAAAAAGTTTAACTGTGTCTAAATATAACACTCAAAGCAGGCTCAGTTAAAGTCTGAGTGATCGGCTGCTGAAATTATTATCTTAGGAGTGATAGAACACATTGAAAAAAGTGAAGGGAGAGAGATTTTCCACTTTTTTTATGTTAAAACGTATATATTAATAATTGTGGTTTTACCCTACCCATACATATACAATCACTGATTACACTGTATTTAATTGGAATATTAGTTAATATAAATCTTCAAATTATTTTAATGTATGTAAACATTTATTTGCCCTATGACAGTCAGTTACACAGACTGTTAAAAGCACAGGATATCCATAGTATTTTTTTAGACTGAAGAGTAATTTTCAGTAATATTGTGTCTGTCTTGCATGAGAGTCATAAAGGTTGTCCATCAAAAGCATATTTTTGTCTATACCCTCTGAAAGCAGCTGTGGAGCAAGACTCAGAGCTGCCATGAACAGAAATCTCTTCTTGTGCCCAACTCTTACTGCCTCTCTCTGTGTTTTGTCCCTTCCCAGTCCCAGAGTGCCTCTCCCAAGCAGAGGAAGCAGAGCGTCTTCACCCCACCTGCCCTCAAAGGTACTGTGCGCATCCTGCCCCTGCCCCTCCTGCCATGGCTCAGTGCCTTCTCTCCCAAAGGAAACGCTAGGGCATAAGCACTGGCTCTGCCCACGAGCTTTGCTATTTTTATTAGTTTGATGATTCGATGCCAGACTTTGAAGAGAGTTCTTTGAATATGTAAGTTCTATTAGTGCTTATCCCATGGAGTTCTCTGTTTCTTATTTAAACCACTCCTCCATAGTCTTCCTCCTTCTCCAGGCAACTGTGAAAAGGAGAATAGCCAAAACTGTGGGCTAGCTGTCTGATCATAGGAAGTGTGAAGCCTTTCTTGGGCAGATAGGGAAAAATGAGAAATCTTGACAAATATTTCAAGGGCTAACATATTTTCTAAAAATACATATAAAAGCAGCAGGAATAGCAGCTGGGATCAGAGCAGCTACATTTAGGGCTTGCTTCTCGAGTAACTCCGAACAGTTTGACTTTACAGTGCTTGTAGTGAAGCAAGATCTGTAAGTGATTCACCAGCACTTCTGACTGACACTTGTCAGAGCAGGGTTATTTTCAGACTGCAGACCAAAGGCTGCAGTGTCTCTTAACAGATAATGAATACATACATTTCCCTTTGTCAGCTTAACACAATATATTACCTGGCAGAAAAGGTGGGATATCTGATTTGCTGTGTGAAGTATTGACACTGTGATTAGGTAATTTACCATATCAGCCAGTTCTATATATCTCATTCTGTAGCTTCAGTTCTTTAGCGCTTGTCTTAGCCACTTGTCTCAGTTAAAACATCACTCAGCTATCACAAAAGATGATCTATTCTTAAAAATGGGCTGAAATTTGTGTACTGGATATTAGAAACAACCTTATTAGAGTCAATTACAATAGTTTTTGTGGCTCAAGGCCGGACTGTGGCTGCTGCAGCAAGCTGTAGCAGACCTGTGTGTCTGCAGAGCCTGTGTCATGTTATGGTGCAACACGCAGGTTCTTATTACTAGATATCTGTGTGTAATTTGGCTCCTGCCTTTACTTTCCTAAATGAAAATGCACAAGTGTTTCTACAGACAGAACAAATAGCTGACTCATTTCAGAGCATTGTTCTTTTTACTGGAATACAGCGTGCTGGAAAAATCAATGTGAGAGCTATTGATCTAAGTGGTAATCTGGAGAGGAACTCAGCCAGCCAACCAGATAACAGCTTAGTATGGTGTGCTTCTTAATATTATATTACCAAACCTAATGGGTGTCAAAGAGGTTTTCCATTTTGCTTTCATAGATATTCCTTTTTCTAACCTGCCACACTAGTGTTTGTTAATTCCATGCTCTTATGTACTTGCTCAATGTTGGCAAAATCGGTATCTGAAAATTACACCAAACTAATCCATCATGTTTTCTGTATGTTATGATTTGCCTCTTGCCACAGTTTTTTCTAGGTATAACAGCATCCTTAACTGAGGATTCATCACCTCTAGTTCCTCTATTTTTGCTACTTTTTCTTCTGTTACTCTTCGACTTTTTTTGTCCTGACTTCAAATTCTCTCATGCTTTAAGCTCTCCTTCTTCGTGTGCAGAGGTTGGCTTGAGCCTGCCAATGAAAAATACCAGAAAAACAACCAGAGGAGTGTTTCTCTATTTAAATAGTCACTAGTTTCCTTGGGGCAATCTTTTCCAGTCAATTCTCATTATGTAAGGACTTTTCCTCCTATTTACTAATCTGCTTCTCATTCTGTTTAACAAAGCCAAGAAGAATCCTTTGGTCCCTTTCCTCTGTACCAAAGCAGATGCCCAAATGTTTTAGCACAAAGATCCATCCATCCATCCATCCATCCATCCATCCATCCATCCATCCATCCATCCATCCAGGCACAAACAGGATCTTTAGAGATATTTTCATTATTCTGCTTGATGGGTTACAGTCGCCCATAGAAGTCTTGCTGGATTCTCACTCTTTACCCCTCACACTTGCCAGAGAATTCTATAACGGGATGATACCCCTTCTAGGTGGAGAGGAACCAAGTGAAGGAAGAAGGCAGAAACAGATTGCACTTATCCCAGGTAATGATGCTTCGTTGATGTCTCATTATCACTTGAAAATCAAAAGAGAAATTTGATTCTCAGAACTGCAACTGCAGCTTTTCATCCTAAGACATACTTTGTGCTGAGGCAGGGTTCTTTTTACCTAGATAGTCATATTTTGTTTGGTATCTCAGCTCATCCTTAGAAGGAAATGAAGCGGCAGTGACAGGAAGCAAGGTTTATGAAGACAGAAAGAAGACAGCCTGAGCTGTTCTCAAATGTGCATTACTCCCTAGAGTTCCAAAGTCTCAGCATTATGTACCAGCCATTGCTATTAATGCTAGTGGCTATTTAAGTACTATCAAGGTCTCTCCCAGTGAAGGAAGTTCACATTCCCGAGAGGTTTGAGGATTTCATTAACAGTGAGTCTACTGGTGTAGATGTGCTAGAGGTCAGGGAAATAGGAAACCTTCACTCATCTTAGTTCACTTTGCAAGACGCTGTTTAGGTCAGATCAAGATCCTACTAATTTCAGCAGGCCTTAAAAAAAGTTCTTATATCCATCTGTGTTCACTGGACCACCTTCGTGATGAACAGCCATCAAATCATAATTAAAGTCCTTCCCTATGGAAGTGAAATGTATGTTTGACTGTTTTCGCTCACAGTCTTTTGGGAAATACATGCTTTAAATTCCCCTATTAATGTATTTTTCTTTGCATAGAAACAAAGACTTTTTCTTGAGTTAGGTCCCAGCTACAAGAATTGAAGTGGGATTAAATCTGAGTTGTTATAAATCTAAGGAACATTCAGAGACATCGCTTTGGTTTGAGTCATTAAAATAGCCAGAAGTCACTGGCTGTTCCCAAAGTGTTCAGACCCAGGGATTTGATACATGCATAATTCTAGTGTTTACAGTGATGGTTGATATTAAATGAGCTCTTTCTAGCTTCTGCCATGATTTGAGATGCTCAGCTTGTTTAGAGCCTGCTTGTTCTTCTCTCTAAAGGAAACAACATGCAGAATAAATGATTAAAATCATGATGTCCCTCTTGAAATATGTAATTTATTAGAAGCAATTAGTACAGTATGTGGCTCTCGTCCAAATCTGTAACCCTTTAGGCCAGCTTGATGATGTCTGATGCATCTCATTACTTTGTGACTGAAGATTAACAATGAACACGGGTAGAGTCTGGAGACATAAAGGATTATTGTTAGTATAGTAGGCACTGAGTTTGGAGCCCACAAAAATCATTGTGGAACAAAAGTCTTCAGCTAAATTTACTTCAAGTGGTAGAGAAATGAAGTTTTTAAGTCTTTAGCAGTGGCTACAGAAACTTATGTCATTTTACAGGCTGCCTTCTTACATGGAAAACTCTGTGAAGAGCTTCTGGAGTTAACATGTCAGTGTAAGAATATGAAACACCATATTATACTAAAAAGAAAAATACTGTATCTTTTGATGGTTTCTGCTTCACAATCAGGCTCAAATTTAATTTTCAGGAAATTAATGCTAGCCACAATGGAAGACATCTTACACAGTTTTCTGAAAATCAAGGCCAAGCTGGTGCTCAGTCAAACTTTTCTTATGTGAGCCAGTCACTTTGGCTCAGAAGATTACATTTTCCCAATCTCTCCAATGATGATCCTTTTTCAAAGCCAACTATGCTGCACATGAGCCATGAGGCCAGAATAGAAGAAGGTGGTTTGCAACTATCCTTTCAGTCCTGAACGTCTCTTCCTTTTCCAGTAGGGCTGCGATAACTGGGCAGATGGCTAAGGTTACTCCACAGAAGCAGACCTGTCCAGTAGCTGAAGCAATCCCCAAGGTTGGGGCAAAGTCTTCCTCTAACCCTTTAGCAGAGCTGCCGTGTTCCTGGAGCAACACCTGCTCTTTAGCCTGGTGGCAGTCATTTTTCAGGATATTTCTATTAAGTATAAGACCTATCTCAGTATGTTATTTCTTGAGTAACAAAAGGCTAAGCTCTGTCTTATTTGTGTGCACTACTCTTGTTCATTCATGTGTTGTGATGTGACAAAGTACCGTCAATGCATATAGTTTCCTGGGTGGAAGACCTGTGACTGCCTAGATCTTCTGAAGCACTGGGAATAGAAGATATATGCTGTAGTCTTGTATCATTGCCTTTTCCTTTTTCCCTAGCTGGGTCATAAAATAAAGGTGCAGCTTTGCTTTCAAGACCAGTTGTTCTCTTCATTTATATACTATTCTTCCCCACATCTTAGCTAGATGCACTTCAATGCAATCACACCACTTGATGAAGAGTGCCCTTGAACAAATTTCCTGGCTATCTTCCAGCGCCTGGTATCTTTACTACTTGCTCTACCTCTCTACTTCCTCAGATTTGTACAGTATGATAATGACAGTAGATACAATTATTAAAATAAAAAAAGAAAAAGAAAAAAGCTAAATTAATTAGTGAATCACTGACTTGGTGATGGGGATACATTAGATTGTTGCCATCTCAAGTTCAATTGACTGCCACCATCAAGCTACTGCCCCAAATGTTGGCAGACACTGCTGTAGTCTGTATTTAATTTCTTACTGTTGGCAGCTTTGAATACATTTCACTTCTCACAGCTGGCGGCTCTTGCTTCAAAATAGCTCTGGCCTTGGCTTCAATAAATATTGCAGTACCTATAGAGAGACTGAGGTGTTCAGCAGAGACTAAGCTTGACATCTGTTCTACAGCAAAACTGGGATATCTGTGTTATAACTTGTCATCTGTCACTATTACCTAGAGTGAAAAAGAAAAGGCTATGCCGAGCACTAATGTCAGTCCCTGAATTACCACGTATGGACCAATATAGGCCAAAGTCTGGGACAGTATCTCGTTCAGCTCATCATGAAGTCCACATATCTGATAGTTCCTTCTAATCTTTTTGGAATGAATGTTAAACTTGCCTCCTGCTAAGAGTACAACTTTATTTTTATGGTAGAAGGTAATCTTAGAAATATCTGTTAAACAGCATTTATGACTTGAAAATAGTGTTATTAAGCATTGTGGTATTAAATATAGAGCAATGTAAACATCATGCTGTTTCTAAGCAGTAAAAGACAACATTAAAAATCAACCTTTTAAGAGATAACAACATAAAATATTATAGAAAGAGAATGTGGGTGGCATAGTCCATATTTTAAAATGTAAAGTAGAAAGCCCAGGGAAGGCAGCATGTGTTGTTCTGGTTGCTTTATATCACAAGATGTATTTATAGTGAAATTACAAAGATTTTGGCAGTGTTGTGTTCTAAATTGAAACAGCTTTTGAAGAAAAGATAATATTTTTGTAGGAAAAGATGTGAGGTCCTTATGAAACCAGTAATTTGATAGGGCATTAAATTTTATTTCCTGGCTTTAACTGTATGTTCTACGCTGGACTTTAACAACCAAGCCACGTGGCAGCCGCTGACTCCAGCAAGTCTTATTGTAATAAATAATAATTGTCTCTTTGTTTCATCTAAAGCATTATAAATTTGGAATTGATCCCAAGCAAGATGACAGAATGAAAACCTAGGTTACATGTTACTGCTCCTGTTCAGTGTTTGACATCTCTTGAGCTCCTGGACAGGAGGTGCAGGATCATGTGTAGAGAGGGGACAAGTGCATTAGTCATGTCCTCACCTGAGAGCCTTCTTGGCTCTATGCCAGGAATCATCCGTGCTGGGGAGAGCACGCTCCTCCTACAACATTGCAGGGAGTCTGCAAGTGAGGAAACAGTGGGACAGCTTACTCAATTTATACTGGGATCTTGTGGCAATAGAGATAGATGCAGTGAATAAATACAGAGATACCTCTCCAATTAGTATACTTCTAAAAAGCCTCCATAGTATGTGGGCTGTTCTCTCATTGAATTTACCCTTAAGAGAAAAACCTTCCTTACATTTGTATTTACCTCCATATTTCTACAGTCCTTCTTTGTCTATTAATGTCTCCTCTCCATGTAACCCTAACCCGCCCCCAGAAAGCAAAGCTGTCAAAAGACAGAATGACAAGCTACAGGCAAGCTCAAGGTTAGCAGTGAATTTTTGTAACATTAATGGCACCACCACACATTGAGCAGTGCCATTAGCCTGACATAGCAAAATCATCCCACAACCTTCCAGTTAAGATGCTGTCAGATGTGCTGGTCCTTTTGAGCATGTGTAAGCAGGTTCTGCTCACAGCAGAGCTCCCACCACCTGCACTCACTCCTCCTGGGATCAGGGCTGAGAGGTTTGAAACATACAATGATTTCCATGACAGTGGCTCCCGCCCAAAAGCTGCTCTTCCAGTGACAGTAGCTCACCATCCGCTATTTTTCTTGCTACTGTCAGGTTTCACTCTGACTCAAGTCAATGTCCAAGTTGTATGTTAGCTTTGTGATATCTCTCTCTGAAAAACATGGTTCTTATTTCTGTGGTTAGGCTAAGAGAAACCATAGAGAAATCATGCTTCTGAATCTTTAGGACCATCTGTGTTGAGTTTCTTCTGATGGGGATGTTGTCTGGGATTTTAGTATTTGATTTTTATTTCCTTTTGAAGTGGATGCCTATTAGACTGAATTTATTGAAAAATAAAAATTTTCTACAGAAAAACATGTGGTTCTACTCCCCTCCATAATTTATCCGTTTCTTCACTCCTCGAGATGCAACATTGCCCAGTTTAGCAAGAACACAGAGTTCCCAAAACCATTCACCAGAGCTTTGGCAAGGAGACAAGAACATGAGCAGCCCGAAGATTTCAACCACATCCTTTCAGGCCTGCAGCTAGGCTTGAATACTCTCATGAATTATGTGTGTGACTGACCAGAAAAACACAGGAAATACTGCAGCTAGCATATGGATCTGAAAAGAGATTCATTTTCTTGTGAGCTGCACAGGCCAGGAGGATTTTGTTTAGAAGCTCTCATCTAGTCTAGCTGCTAATTTTTCTTGAAATGGAGGGGGGATACCTCAGGTTTTTCAGTGCTCCCCCAACCTGTGAACCAGTGTTATTCCATGGGTCTTTTATTGCCAGACAAGATGATCAGCAGGCTCTGAGAAATCTACAAAATATTTTTAACAATACAATTAGAAAAAGACTGGGATCTAATGACTCTCATAAGGAAAACACACACCTTAAATGTTTGAAGTGATTCTCCCGGCTCAAGGTGCACCATTACTGTGTATGCTAGCACACAGCAAGAAGCACATGTGCACACGTCTGGTAAACCCTGAAAATGGTGCAGGTTTATGGGCTATTTATTCCCTGCCATGGCATCTTTCCAGGCGACAGGGACACAGGACACACCAGGGTTGCACCTGTCCCTGGAGAGCACTGGTAAGGTATAGGAAACCCATAGGCATCTACCCGCCCTAGCTGCGATCGTGTCCAGTTGGAGACATTAGCCTCTCGGAAGAGGAGGCCGGGAGTGCCGAGAGCTGCGGAGGGAAAGTGTTGGTGGGCGGCGGGACGGGCCTGCCGGCATCCATCGCAGCGTGCAAGCACCCGCGGGCCAGCCATCCACTCCACAGGCAAAGGGAGGCAGCAGGCTTTGCTTTTTCTTTCAGCAATGAGGAGAAATTATGTAAATTCTCTTTTCAATCTCCTTGCAATCCGCAAGAAAACGGAGTTGTTAAAAACCGTCAGTGGCATTTTTGGCATGCAGGCTCCCCCTGCTGACTCCGAGGTGCCGCTCCACTGTTGAATGGCAAGAATGGCTATAAGTGAAATTATATTAAAAGTGACTAATTTTGACTTAAACCCCACGACGTTATTACTGTATTTGACCTGTATTTGGTGTTCCCCACATCCCATGAGTGTTTAGAGCCTGACTTTTCTTCCAATTCACTTTTCGCAAGATGGAAAGTAAGAAGTGTTAAAACTCATTTTTCAGGAATCTATGGCTGTGATCTGAATGTGTCTAAACCTTTACAGAAGAGTCTGTCTTTTATCTGCTTTGTGCATATTTTCTGCAATGAAATTGAGTAAACTGATATTCTTGATGTGCTTCCCAGAAAAATGGAGAGCAACACTCGTTTTCAAGCTCTGACAGTTCTGAGAGCCAGATAGTGTGTTTCTGTGGGGTAATTATGTTCTGGTTGTACTGAATGCTGGCTCTGGGGTGTTTTGAGGCCTTAGGCAAATCAGAAGAAGTAGATTTCTCACAAGCTCAAGGCACTCACACAATAAAGAGCCACTAAAGATTTTGTCCCGATGTTTTGCTGCCTGTGGCAACTGCAAAACGAGACCAGTTGTACCTACTGCAATGCAAATAGTTTGTGGTGACTGCATTTTATGTTGAATGATTGATTTCTTAACATTAGTTTTTAATTTTGCAATCAAAAATACTCAAATATAAGAATTTGGCAGAGTTTCAGTTATCTCTAAGCTGAACAAGTTAAAATGAAAATATTTCAAATTTAAAATATTACTAAAGATGTCAAACTAAACATTTCACTGTTGTCTTTTATTTTCTCCTCTCCCAAAAGATCAGAGACATTGCATCAGAAACCTTCTGATGTCTAAGCTAGGACTTTGATGTTGAATTTGTGTACCAGAGAAGCACTCTGGTTGTGCATATGCATTATGTACTAAGTTGTTTTGCATTTGTTTTGAGGGTGTGAAAATCTACGTATATTATTGTGCAAAAGACCATACATTGCTGTGTTGTGGTTTGTCTACCTTGATTCAAGGGATTTATACTCTTACTCTGTAGAAATTGTTCCTTGCAGAAAAGCAATGCTGTTCTCTGTCTCCCATTGAAGTTGCTGTGATTGAGCAGCTTCAGAGAATCGCTCTCCACCAACCAGATACTTCTGATTTGATGTTATGTGGAAAAGAGTCACTGCTTTTCCAGACGCTGGGTGGAAAGCATCTCCTCTTCCCACTTGCCCGATGACCAGGATGTGTGTTTGATCACAGTTCAGGCTCTGGTTAGAACTAATTAGGGTATCTTCTTCTTCCCCTTCCAGCTGACAGTTGCATTGGAACTTAACAGGTCACCAACTGTCTTTTAAAGGGTTAAAGGCATCAGCTTGCATTTGGGTGGGATCTCCACCAGAAACCTCAGCTAATGGGTAAACAGCTCCTGTTCACTTGCTCCTGCTTTGCTGCTGTTCACTGCTGGTTTGCTGGTTTCCCTATACTGCTGGTGCCACCAGCACGCTGCCTGGCTGGTGGATGAAGCCACCTGGCTGTCCAGGCTGGTCTCCCACCTCAGTTTCAGGTTGGTGAGGACCCCACCTAAGTCTCTGTCTGAAAGTTGCTGTGTGCTGCAGGTCCTCATAATGTTTACTCTCCAGCTTTGATATCAAATCTCAGGCCCCACAGGCAGCTACACCAACCTATGGGAAGGTGTGCTGTCCCTGCTCCTTCAGAGCAGCCTAGTTTATCTGAGAAGATTTCAACATTTCGTGCAGAAGATGAAAATGTTTGCACAGTCTCAGACTTGATCAAGAAATTAAGTAGGTCAAAATGATGAGAGATCACTCAGGATATGCTGGTTACTCAGTCTGAAGAGCTGGACATGAGGTTAAAACCAAGGCTTCTGAGCGTATCTAAAACATACAAATGTATTGTATGTGAGAAAAGAACTAGACATGCTTTTCTTGTCCTAAGAGTTTATTTTTTAAGAAAACAAGGTAGACAGTCAAGTTGCAAGGTGCTCGGCAGTGTAAGATCTCACAGCTACACCCGCACAAGAGCTTGCTTCTCTCCTGAGGCCAGCTGGCTCCACACAGCCCACATCCACAGTGCAAACCCTTTTATGCTCCCAAGTCATGGGAGTCATCTAAAACTGGCTGATGCCTACATCAGGCTGAGAACTTTATAAGTGAGAGCTAATTGGCACAAACAAAACTGGTAACCTGGCTAATGGTTGCTCAGGACAGCCAGAGGAGATCAGTGCACAGAGCTCTTTAGGGTGTTTTTTAGCTGCAGCCTACAAGACTTGAGCTCTCACAGGCCAGCATACATTTGAGCATTGGGAGCATAGATTCTTTGGAAAAGCCTGGGAACAGTACTGAAACAGTACTGAAAATTAGAGAATCTATCTGCCAGAGATGCAATTTTGTATATAAATACAGCTATACCTTATGAAACAGTAATGACAGGGACATTTGACTTTTTTATTTGTCAGTGTTTTTTTACTGTGGCAGTGGTAAAACAGAGGAACAAGTTACCTAGAAAGCTTGTGAAATCTCCATCCTTGGAGATACTCAAAATATGACTGAACACAGTCATATGCAATCTACTTCAGCTGATCCTGTGTTGAGCAGGGGTTTGGGTTAGACAATCCCCGGCAGTACTTTCTAAGCCTCATCAACTCTGTAACTCAATAGCAGTTTTACTTGTAAACCTTTTACAACACAATATATTACTACACAAGGAAAGCATCATCCCATGACTGTCAATATTAGAATTTTACCTTTCAGTCCAGTGAGTGACATTTTTTATGAAGTACATTCTCCACTTCTATAAGAGTGCTCTCTACATGTCAGTTTGTCTGGGTGATAATGTGCCTTAGGAAAATGTCTCAGAAGCAAAAATTAGGACTAAGGTAGGCTGTAAGCCCCAAGTTAGCTCTTAACATGATAAAAACCTCTCCAGCACCAAGAGAAAACAGACTAGCTCTGATCTTCCAGAAATACTCCTCAGGAGTTAAGCTGGCTTGATTCATAGCTCTGCTTTGGTTAGCATGAAATGCCTGCTGCAGAGGGAGAGGGGAAGGATTAAAGCCACCTTCAGCTTCAGTCTTCTGAAATAGACCCCAGCTGCTTGAGATGATCTCAGCAGCTCACAGGTACTGAGGTGGTGAAAACTAAAGAGACTCATTCTTTCTGATGGATTCCTGCTTGGATGTAAGGACTACAGCTACAGTAGTCAATATGCAATATGAAGAAAATAGATATTGCCTGGTATTCACGTGCCACCCATGAGGCAACTGCAATGGGGATAATTTAATGTAAACACCAACCTATCAATCACTCATTTAATCATCACAATGTTTTTGTAATTTTGAAGCTGTTTATAAAATACTTGAAAGAAAAGAAGAGCTTATTTCAGCATTTACAATATTACTGATGCCAGGTTATTCTGATGCCAAAATCCTATCTCCTTTGTCATCGTAAGAAGGATCACAATGAAAATTACAATTACAACTCAGTAGGGGATTCATCAGCAAATTAACAGAGAAGCTTATAGACTTCTGACAAAAACAAAACAGACTGGATTAATTAAAAGTGAAAGCCACATGGCTCATGGAAGTATAGCAGAAAAACAATGCTTTGGAATTTTGGGTGATCAGCAAAGATTTTGCACCTCTCTTCTTCTTAAAAACTCACTGGAAAGCTTTTCATCCTCACCCTAACAATCTCAGGCTGCACAGAGTATTCAGCAAGAAACTTAAATCTGCCATTAACAAATTTTGCTCTGTATCTGCCCCAGACCACAGAAAGAAATAATAGCCACAAAAAGAATAACAAAAATAGAAAATATGGATCCAGAATATGAAGTGAACAGAATGCTGGGGATTCCATGCCAGGCCTGGGGATGAAACAGAAGAAGCTATGAAAAAGCAAAAGCTTCTCAGTCATTACACACAGGACTTCATTCACCCCATCACACGCTCGGGCTTCTGCTTCTCAGTATTACAGTCTCCCCTTCTCGGCCAAGGATTCTCTCCCCTAAGGATGTGGCAGTAAGATTTTTCTCAGCTGTTTAGGTTTCTTGACCTCAGAAAAATCCTTGTTTCAGCCAAAATATAAAAAAATAGAGCCACAGTGCAGTTCAGGGAAAAGAGAGCAGCTGGGTAATGCCATCCACTAATGCTGAAGTCAGATAAGAATGCCTATAGAAAACTGAAACACAGCTTTTTGGAAGCGGCTCATGAAGGTGGGGAAATGAAAATAATTTGTAAAGCATTTTCTGTAGAGTTTTGAATGAAAAAAGTTTAATTTCCATTGTGTTTTGAATGTGTATAAAAACCAAATTAATTTTCCCATATTCCTATTTTTTTGTTTGACAAGCTAGGCAAAACTAAATGTTATTACAACAGGGAGGAGAATAACATATTTTTGCATGTAAAACCACAAAGAAAATTCCGCAATGTTTAACAAATAATTCTGTATTGAACAAAACCCTTTTCCAGGCAGCACAGCCAAAACTACTGAGATTGCGGTGGCCCTGGCCCCATACAATAAGGATAAGCATTCCCAGTTTGATATTGTAAGGGCCCCATAATTAAAATCATGGTGAAATATGATCCCAGATTCTGTCTACATCTGACCAGTGGCTGGACCTAAATGTAGTGTTGGACAGCTCTCCAATACTTGATCTATCCAACTTGGATGGGGTCTTAACCTGTTTCATACCTCCTCAAGACTGCTGTGATATTTAGTATTGTCGAAGTGCCTATGTCCCCTTATTCTTTATACACTACTTGCAGGCTTAACTTTTACAGTTCACAAAATTCTATACTTATTTGGAACACATAAACATTACTTCCTTCACAGGTTAGCTAAGTTTTGCAGAGAAACTTTCTGAGCAAACCCTACCTCTTCTAAGAAGTGTGATCTCCAGGCCTGCTGCTGAACAGTACAAACAGGATGAGAATCCAATTCACACAATTGAAGTCTATGTCTATAAATGTCTCTGGTATTAAAAAAACTCTTGCTTGCCCTCCAGAGACCCAATCAAACACAAAGTTAGGGTGTTTCATATTTTTCACAAAGGGAAAGGACCTATTCTCCTCTAATCATGTACATTTGTTTTTGTCATTGTTTTTGTTTGGTTTTTTTAAACAGAACCTACAAAATCATTTTCTCAAAAAAAAAAAAACGGAGATGTTGCAAGGCCAGGTTAGCGAGTAAAAAGGCTGGTATTGTTATCAGTGCCATAGATTGAGAGGTTATTTTGCTATATAAGATTTCATTCCCTGCTTTACTAATTGAAACTTGAAAAAATTGAACTTGAAGAAAACTTGAAAATTGTTTTTTGAATGGAAATCATTTAGTCTGAAGGCAAAACACATGGCACAAAGAAAAAGTCATGAGACTGTTTTGTAATAGTGCATCCGTAAGTAACACATCCCAACTAGGTGCAAGTCTCAGTCCACCTAAGAACTGAAAAGCTCGGACTCCTTCAGTTTAGGTTCTCTAATACAGCATTTTCCCCAAGAATTAACTGCTGAAGTCAAATCCCTTACAAATGCTTAGGCATTTGCTTTTAAGTCTGGTTTGTACAACCTCAACAGGAGTTTAGGAAAAGAACACATTTCTGATTTGTATTAAAAAAGATAAGTCCTTCAATAACTGTGCTGTAGTAAGAGAAATGGCCAGGAGAGTAGGTCAGAGATTCCCCATTAAGAACTGGGAAAGTAAAAGTAAATTTAAAAAACAAACAAACAAACAAAGAACCAAAACAAACAAACAAAATGGAGAAAATGTTCTTGGTTGCCACTATCGTCGGGAACAGATTAGGGGAAATGAAACTGGTGTGACACTCAATTCCCTTTCTCACACATAAATTACCATTTAATTTTTTAACATATTGAGAGCAAAACTCTTTTTTTTTTTTAATCCCCTGCAAAAGGAATAGTAGCTGTGAACTACTACTGTTCCTAGAGAAAAGATGAGGACTCCTTTATAAATGCTCACTGATCTTATGGTTTGGAAAGGACTCTTATTTTTATATAAATGAATCTCTGGCATAAAGCACAGCCTTCAACTTAATTCTACACTCAATCCATATTTTAGGTTGGATAATGGCATATACTGTAGAATGCAAAAATTAAGACTTCTTATGAAAGCTAAGAGTTATCTAATTATCCTTAACCTTCCCCTTATTTACTCACAGCAGGTAGGACAATAACATTATTTTGTTTTGTACATAGCAGTCTGCATAACTAAAATCTGTCTTGTCCCTGCCTCTGAACAAACCTACCTGCTGTTCATGAAATAGTAAGCATCATTTCATATTGTCTTTAGCATCAGCTTTCCCATTGATGTGATTTTCTAGCTGTAAAATCTTTTCCCACTTTTAGCTTCCTGGCTTATTTTATGGTAGTCAGCCTACAGAATGTCTCAAACTGGATACATAAACTAGCCTGGAGAAGCATGTAGCAAATCATAAGAATGACAGAATTTGCCTGAGAAAATGTAGGATGTTTTAAAGAAGCCACACTTGGAAAATGCTGCTCATAAACTTTTAAGGCCAGTGAGTTCTAACACATATTTTGTGACAGTAGCAGAGTTTTTGGCTTCTGCTATTATGAAGCAGCTGATTCAGGTTTGAAAATGTGGCCTTTTATTTGATGGAATTACTGTAATCCTTTGACATAAGGGAACAATTCTGCCAGTCTTGTGATTTTGACCTACTCTTAGGCAGACAGCTATCTGACTGAAAGTAGTGCTGATGTTAAAAATGTGGGTTTAGCAATTCTAGTAAATAAACATATTACCCAGTAAAATTTGGCTTTCTCACAGAAGATTCTGGCCATCTAATAAAGTTCCCAGGACCTGTCAAAGCACAGCACCTTTGAAGATTTACCTGCGCTGGTTGAATGCAAGCACACTTAACCACAGCTCCAAACCTATTTCTGAGCTATCAAAAATTGAGATGAAAAAAAGTCAGCTAAAAAACTGTTTTCCTTTCCTGATTGCAGCCTCCAGCTGCCAATCAGATTCTCACATGGAGCCATACAGGAAGAGAGCCTTGCAGTACTGCCCGAATTTATTACTGATGTGGAAATCATCTCTGCATGTTTTTTTGATCAAGTTGCTGTTGAGGTATTTGACCAAGAGCCATCCTCCACAGAATCAGCTAAGAAATATTTTCTGGCTTCCCAAAGGGTAATTAGTGTTGGGCTGAGACTGATACAGGCTAAAACACCCTCTTGGCTGCCTGACTGCAGAAGCTTCTGTTGTTCATTTGAACTCTGAAGACTGGCTGACTCCTCCAGTCTCAGGACTAGCAAGGGAAAACGGAAGGAACCAGCAGAACAAGATGTTTACATACTAGCAGAAGTTGCCTGGGGCAACAAAAGCCTTTCCGTTTACTCTTTTGGCTTCTGTAATTGGGAAATGCAGTCCCTTCAGCCATAGTAAAGCTGACCCCTCTCTCTGGTGCATGCTCTGGCCAGCCCGTGGAGGACCAACAAAAGCCTTTCTGTGCTCACGAATCTTCTTCATGCTACTCTTATGGAGCCAGTGCTGCTTCAAGCTACTTCTAAGAGGGAAAATATAGAGTGGAAAGTGCTGTCTGAAAGAACAAAATGGAAAGCAGCCAGATATTTGCAACATGATTTTTGCTGCTCTCATACAGTCTTCATTGTGATAGTTTAACAGTGAGTCTTTTGACTGAGAGAAAGTAGCATGAGCTTCAACATTTGTCATTTAAAATGCTCACCATGACAACTGAGTGTTGTATGACTGGAGCTAAGAGAAGAATTAGCAGCAAACAGCAGACATTTAGAAAATGAGTCGGTCCTTGTTGCTGGGTTTCTGAATGAACATTCACAACATCTATGGGGCCATGGTGACCTGCTGAATATGCTGATGATCTGATCTGCTCCACATCAGATATGTGACCTACATAAACCTATCATATTTGCCAAAGCTTTATATCATTTGTTTTGATTTAGTCATGCACATCAGATAGAAAAAAAGTGGATGAAATTGCAAGGCAGAATAATGTCTTGGTCTCATAATATAACACACATGAGAATTTTTTTTCTTCTTCTCAGCCTGAGCTTAGGTATAAAATAATGTAACACTTGCAGACTTTTTTCCTGATTCATAGATTGCTAAAATGTCAGCATAGCTTAAACTGCCACACTGGTGCTACAGATTCTTTTTATCCTAAATTTTGGACGTCCATCATGTCTGCTGGCCTTTGAAGACTCCATCAGCTGTAAATGACAGAGTTATAGGCTTATTTTGCTTTTTCTTGGATAATCTCAGCAGTAGTTTGAGAATATTGAGTGCACCTATTGTCTCTGTCACTTTGTTCTATCTCATATCTCAAAATTTAAAGCCACATACAACAGTAATTTATAGTATTTTACAAACATTCACTGTAAATAAACAGTAGCTGGGTTTTTTCCTTTATAACTGGAATTTAAGATGAATTACAAATGCTAACTCTTCTTTCTTTAAAAACAGTAAGAGAAAATCTCACTAACTTCTGGAGGAGTGGGACCAAGCTCTATGTAATAGAAAAAGACCTGGTTAAGTTCAGACTCGTTTGCCATGACCCTTGCATGTTGGTTATCAAGCTTCAGTTGATTGGTTTTACTCCATGATACCTTGGTTAACACAACCTACAAGCACGAGTACCATTCAGAGTCCCTTGAGACAGTGCACCAGTTTTCAGACTTTCTCAAAAAGAACAACCCCAATTTTAGAAAACTTCCTAAGGCTGTAGGAAGCAGACTCTTCACAGTTGGCAAAATCTATAAAGCAACATTTTCTACATCCATCTACTTTTATTTTGTCTTCCCTCTCTCGCATTCCTTTCTGTTCACTCACACACGTGGAAATTGTCAAGGTCTGGGTCTGTGTATCTCATGCCAGAGCATGGCAAGGAGAAAACCTTTACAACAGTGGATGAAGAACCAGGGCAAAGAAGTGTCAGAGGCAAAGACATCGACAAATTGGAAAGGATGAAGATAGAGATCACTAGGCACTTTTGCCAGAAAGCTTTCAGACTGGGTCCAAGGGCAACTTGATCAAAGGACGTGGAGGATGGGAGAGGGAAGGTGTGATAGGGTGGAAGCAGTGAGCATCGTTTTTGGTGAGCTGAATGGTAGAGGGAGAAGAAGAGTTGGAGAGAAAGTGGAGAGGCAAGTAGGGTTAAGGACAGGGTTAATGGTTTTTAAGCATTACTAACAAAAGCTTAAGCACTGAACTATGACTTGTGTGCAAGGAGAGCTTATCTAAACCACTCAATTAAGTAAAAATGGATTAAAGGTTTCAGGAACTGATTGTACAGATGGGAGAGATAGATAACAGGTCATTTGTGCAAAGAGGAAACAAGAGAAAGCTCAAAATAGGCTTTTGTGAAACTATAGCATTTTTCTTACTGGTTTCCTGTCCTGATCTTGTGTGCAATGTATGGCCTTCTGTATTCAGCTGTTTAAAACAAAAAAAAAATTATAGTTTTTTCCAGCCAGACAACTAAATTTTTGATCAAGGAAGTCAAAATGCCCAGGATGTGTGTGTGCAAGGGGTAAGTGATGAGCAGTGATGATAGCTGTGTTTCTGATACCTTCTCCCAGTGGTACAGAGGGAAGACATGTATTTCTTACATTTAAATAAATTTGGTCAGTATTGTTGGTATGCAGCTGACAATGAACATTTGAAGATGCCTAAAACTGTTTTTTCTAAACTTTTATGAAGCAGAAAATGATGGGAATGAAGGCTGGCTAAGCTGTATTCTGTTGAATTGGAGAAAGTCAGAGAGAAAAAGTGTTTAATGATTACTCGGCTTGGAAGACTTTTCTTCCAAGCTCCTTCTGGGTTCTGATGGTCTTCAGCTTCTGCTGGAGGTGGCAAAAGCAGAAAGCATTTCATGCTTTTTACAGATCTGAGGCCGAGCTGTGCCTGTCTGAGTTGGACTGCAGCACCCGTTGCAGGGGCAGGGCTCAGGGCTCTCCCGTTGGCAATGACTGGCAGAAGAGAGCACATGCCCTCACATGGAGCACTGGATGCTTCTGGAAATATCTGGCAAAACATCTTGTGAAGTGTTGAGTGCCTGTGTTACTTCCATTGTGCAGATTCCTAGTTGAGCAAGAAAGCGATTTGTTTTGAGACAGAGTACATAGCATTCGGTTATATTACTACAGTATGTTTTTTAATCTGTTACATCTTCAGGCAGTGAGAATGTTCTTTAATTACAGTGGGAGTCTGCATCATCAGTCACCATGCACCAGTAGGGAGTGACTGAGACAATGATCTGCCCCTGAAAGCCCAGAGGGAAGTTGAACCATTTCAGCAGCAAGCAGCAGTGTGCCAGGACTGACTCCTCAAGGCAGCTGGCTCCAATGCCTCCCTCTCAAGAAATTGCATTTTTTCTGTTACATTTCTGTGCACTGGGTTATGACTAGGGTGTGATTTCTATGTGGGATTTTATCTCATATATGTGTCTGTACATGCAAGAGATGCTCCATGTTCATTGATTTTCAAAATACAGTACACTGGACATGATACAACACCTTAATCCCATTAGTTTCATTCCTTGTATTTGAGAACAGTACGTAGCTCATATATATGTATATATACATCACAGTGGACTACATAACCTAATTATGAGTTTGTATGTTTTACAAATTCAGTACAGAAATACTGGTTTATTCTGGCCCCATGGTTTTAAGGAGTGAAGAGGAACCTTGTTCCTGAAATCAATCTAACTGAATCGAAGGCTACAATCTCACAGTTAATGTTAAAACACTGTTATAAACTGTAAAATGGATTTACTGAGTTTTGATTTCATAAAACCATATAGTCATGTAGGTTGCAAGAAACCTTGGGAAAGCTCATAGTTCACCCTGATGCATAAAGCAGAACCAGTGCCGAATTTAACCAGGTTGTTCAAGGCTTTGTCAAGTTCAGTACTGAAATCCTCCTTGGAGAGAGATGTTACCTTTTCACTGGGAAACTACTCCAGTGCTTAAATGCATTCACTGAAATAATTTCTTCATTATATCCAGTCAGAATGTACTTTTCCAATTCATGACCACATATCTCCATCTTCTGGGTAACTTTTCTTGATACAGACAGGTTTCTGTTAGATGCCCCAAAGTTACCCCTAATGTAATACAGCTATTTGTTCTTCTGTATCAGTATGGGGCATCCCTACTCCTGAAGGAGGGCGTCCTGGAAGACCTACCAGATCTTTTAGGTTCTGTCACCTTCATAACCATCTTCTGCTGCATCCAACTCAGCCACAGTCCTGTAGTGGATGCTGGTTATAATGACCTTACTTTTAGTTTGGTTTTTTTTGCTCATCTTTCTTCATTTGTTTGGGGTTTGGGGGGGGGGGGGNGGGTTTTTAATTCAGGAGTTCTTTTCAGCTGGGAAAAAAAACTCTGAGGAAGATGTATCAGAGAAGTCAAAATATATTTGATTGGTAAATGAAAAACAAAATGTACCATTAAAAAGAAGTCTTTTTTCCCGTTTATTTTTGTGAACATATGATGTTTCTTTTGATATTCTCATTTTTTCTGAGGGAACCAGAACATTTAATATTGGCATAAAATAGACATTTTTATTTGGCTGTTATCCTCTTTGGCCAGGTTTGTTGCATGATAATTTCAAAGTGATTCAAGTTCTGAAAATCAGCCTGTTTTGTCTGTGGCTCAGATTTGCCTTTCACTGCTTTCTGAAAATCTGGAAATGTCTTCTTGATAGAGAGAGGATCAGCTCCAAATCATAAAACTAAATACCCTTCAAACTTCAGGGAATTCAAGCTGCCAACCAGACTTCAATCCTGAGTTTAGTAAATGTCAACACTCTTGCTTGGGCAGTGAAGCGGGGTGAAGGAAGAAGTGCTAAATAGGATGGGGAGCTGCCTTAATTACTTGAATATTTTTAATTTTTTTTCCCAGAAGATATTACTTCAGGAACACTTGGTTATTTCATATCTTGTGACACTGCTTAGCCTTCTAATCTGGTGCTTTGGTCAGATGGAGAGAAGCAAAAAGACAGCTGTTAATGAAACAGCATGGATGTTATTATGTGACTACAAAAATGCCAGGAAGTTGTCCCATTTGCACTCAGAATTTATAAGTATTTAGGAATATAGAAAAACGATTCAAGGCAGTAACTTCATCTAAAAAGAATCACTTCTGACCACCCTTGGTAGCCACTCCAGGCTACTGCAGTGTTATGTGGCTAGATATGCTTTTAATCCAAGAGTATGATTGCCATAATTTAACTATGTGTTTTTATTTCCCCAGGTAATTTTTTGCACTGTCAAAGCCTGATGCTTTGTGCATGAGATGTATCTTTTCAGGACAGCCACTGGCATTTTCTGTCACATTCATATGTTACTGTCAGGAATTTCATTACCTGTATGTCTACTCACACTAACTTATTTCATTGTGTAGGTGAGCATCTTATTTTATCATGCTACACTTAGAGTCAGTTCATTCTGACAACCTGATGCTGTCAGAACATCTTGAGGCTTATAAATGAGGACATAGAGTCTTGTGCACTTATTGGTCAGAGCAGGAAACCCTGTGAGTCTCTACTTCCAAGTGACACTGCGGCATCAAAGTGACACTGGCAGAGCTGAAGGCAGAATGCACAGTGGAGGTTATAAAAAATCATGAAATAAGATCGATAGCTACTTGCTAGGTGAAAGTCAACGGGCAAAGTGCATTGATGTAATTTCTCTCCATTTACCAAAATTTTCATATTTAATATTGTTATTAAACCACATAACCAAAAGTCTTCACTCCTACAAATAATAAGCCATCATACTAACTGTATAAAATATGCCTTCTTTCCTGTCCATAACTTTCCCTTTCTCATCTTTGAAAAACTCCCTAAAAAATTATACGCTCTGGGTCCGAGCAATTCCTGTCTGGATTACTGAAGAGTAGCTGTCAGATGCTGTGAATTGTGCAAGAAATGGCTCTGTAAGTGCAGAGGAAACAGAGGGAGACAAATTTGCCTTACAAACACAATATAATTTGGAAACAAATGACCATTAACCTATAATTAGGTGAAATCATATTTAAAGTGTTTGTCTTACTAAAGGGTGTTGCTAAAGGGGTAGTGCTAAGAGCTTAATGGTAGCTGAGCACCTAAGTGTTTCTTCAGTATCACAGTGGCTTAATTGGAAATTGTTTGATTATTGTAGGGCACACTTGCAAGAACTGTGGCTTGGGAACATTAATGTATTTACTTGTTTTACATCTAAACAACAGTTTCCCAGGGAACCATGTACTGTCATTTGTGCGTAGAAAAAAGAGAGAGGAAGCCAGAGCCCTGCACAGAGTGGTGTGCTCCTGTTATAAGTGGAGCTGGCTGGTGTACAACTCAGTAAGACACCATTTTCAGTTATTTATAATTTTGATGAATTGGAGTAACTTATGTTGAAATTTTTTTTCGAGTGATGTATATGAAAAAAAAGTCTATCGCACATTTTGAAATCATGTGGACATAAACAGTGAAGTGTAGGAACCTCTAGATGAGTGACACTGGCACCACAGCTCTCGGACATGTACCATCATCCATTCCTCTTACAATTAGAGGTAATCTGGATCTTGCCCTGTATCCCTTAGAGGTGCACCCCTTTCTGAAAATTGTGCCCCTAAAAGTGCTTGTAGAATGCACAGTGGGTTGTTTGATTGTCTAGCAGTGGTTATCTAAGGCAGCTGGGGTGTAATTTCTCCTCATCACAGAGAGGAAGTGATACAAAAGGGAAGACTTTTTCTGACAATTAAAAATGGTGACTAGAACTATGAATGATCTTTAATGAAACCAAAAAGGTTTTTATGTTATGACAGTAATGACATCAGAAAATCTAATTTGGGCTTATGTTCTATTGAAATCATGCATTTTTGACTAATAGTGATGTTCTTATTTTGTTTTTTAAAAACTAGGGGACCTGGAAGCTAATCTTGTGCATCTGCTCTTTACATTTTTGTAAAATAACACCTCTTCATCTCTGGTCTCTCATCTCTGCTACCTTTTTTGCTTGATGTCATCTCCTTTTCCTGCTCAAATTTTTAGATCACAAAAAGGCAGAGCTGAAAAGATGGGATTAGGCCCATCCATTGAGGCCTGACATCTTATACTCAACATAAGACATGGAAAATAACTTTGTAGTTTCATTAATTTTCATAGAGTCTACTGTGCTTCTTGGCTGAAACCAGTAAGAAGCAGGGACTTCATGACTTTCCTCAAACTTGAACTTCCATATATCCCATATCAGGTATTTACCCTGTTCTTCCAGCCCCACGTGGTGTTTGGAGATCCAAAGAACACATTATCCATGTAAGAAATGATCCAATTCTGTCATCACCCCAGCAGCAGCAGTCTTTTCCCTGTCAGGTCAATGCTGTCTTTGCATCAGGACAGCTCTGCAGGTGGTGGGTAGGCTGTAGGGACACACGCTTAAGAACACCCCTGGTGCACATGGAAAGCTGGGATCATGGGGCACTGGATCCATGGAAGCAACAACCTTTTGCAGATCAGTCCCAGAAAGAGGCTCCAGGTGAAATTCTGGTAGGATAATTCCCATGTATACAGCCTGAGCCTTGGAAAATGTCACCTGCTTGAGATGGGCAGCACTAATCTAATCAAGGATGACAAAGGAAAAAAGAGAAGCAAATACAGTTCTGAAACTATTTTCAAGGAAGAGAATATTTCCATAGTATTTGAACTAAGAAGTTTGTGAAAGGGGGAGTCACTGCTCACATTAAACTGGCCATTATTTTGGTTTTCTGTTTGTTTCTTCCTTCACAAAAAAACCCAAAACAACAACCCCAACAAAAAAACCCCACCACACCAACCCTGATGCAAACTAATACAACACCAACCCTGATGCAAACTAATACAACTTTAACCATGCCTTTTATGTTTTCAGGGATCAAGCATCTGAAGAGTCAGAGTGATTCAGTGTTTCCAGAAGAAGAAGAAGGAGTTGGTGAAAGGGAAGAGGAGTGGGGCCATTAACCAGCGAGGAGCTGTGGAGCCCCGTCACGGAGTGACTGAAGTGCGGGGCCAGCCCCTTCCCCGCCGCTCGGGTCCCCGCACCGCCCTCCCGCTGTGCCGGCGGCGCCGGGGCTCCCTGGGGAGCGCCCTCGGCTGGGTTGTACGGACACCTGCGCTCGCCTCCTGTGACCCCCATACCCAAAGATAAAACAGTTATTTTAAAGTCATTTATCTTTCATTTTCTATGACTTAAAAATGTAATTTGCAAATGTGTTGGCTACCTGACATTAGTGCTGACAGAGCTTAACCACTGCGTGTGAGCTGTACTCTAAGGCTTGTTGTAAATAAACTGATTTAAAAGGTACAAAATAAATACGTCAATTTAGACAAGATTTGCTATTGTACAGAGGGTTTGTCTAGCATATAGAGAAATGTTCATATAAAATTATCATATCAGTAAAGGGCAGTTTTTAACCAGTGTTGGTTGAGTGATGTAGATAGAAATAAGGTAACATAGTAAGCAGAGGTGATTCTTCATACAGAGAAGGATGCAAAGACACTCTTCTCTGTGTTCCCTGGATATGTGAGGCTTAAAGTACTTGTCTTGTTTTAAATCTGAGGCTGCCTAATCATAGCAGCCAAAACGATTCCTCTTTATGTGAGATCATTGTTATCCGGAGGCATTAGAAAAAGTTTCAGTTTGGGAGTCAGAGGTAACACAGGCAAACGTGAGACTGGTGAGCACCAGCTGAGCCATGGAAAATGCCAATATATCCACCTTTTTTGGTTGAAGCCTGGCATGGTTCGTATCAACCTTATCATTCATCAGACCATGAAAACCTTATGGCATAAAATGAAATAAGGTGGAGAAGGGAACCCTGTTTCTTCAAAATCACACTTAACAGATTATTTCAACTTTTTATCAATGGCAAATTTTTAAATGAATTTGCTGTCATCTTTTATTAACTATTTGCATTTGATACAAAGTTTACATTCAGTTTAATTTTCCCCTGCTTTCACTTTCTTTTAAAGGGCTGAGCAAACAAAAATGAAAAAAAAAAAGAGATTAATTATATGAGAATACAGAGCCTTTTGTTTATGCCTTGAATGGCGATTTCACTCTCAGTCCAAGGTCTTCCATGAAGACCTGCTGAGAACAGGATCTGTCAACAAATGTTTCTTTATGTTTGAGAGCCATCTTTCCCCCTCCATCTGTATCTCTGTATCTGTTCTCTTTGGTTCCATTTTCTGTAGAAACACTGCAAATATGACTCCAGCTCAGCAAGGGTATGCAGGAAGGACTAAAAGAAAGACTCTCCAGTTATAAGAATCAGCTATGGGACTTACAGGACTGAGAGCTTTTTATGTCACAAACAGAAAAAAGATGTAAATAACACTTCAGAAACACTTTGAATGGCCCCAAGTTGGGCAGCAGAAAGAGCTGGGCTCCATATCCAGCTTTGCCATGGCTTTGCTTTTGCACAGCACGAGGCTCTTTACACAATTGCTTGTTGCCACAGTACTCCAAAGTTGTAAATTAGTCATCAGTGTTTAGCCTCACACCATCTTTCTGTGTTACTAGCTAATAAAGCACTTTGGCTATTAATGGCTTTTTGCTGGTCATTAGTATCCACAGGTTTCAGATGAGAACTGACTTGGACTTGTGGGCAAATGAAAACCTGTACATGGTCTGTAACAGTTGATACCAAGAAAAGGTATTGAGCACTTTGGAATCTCAACATTTCAAATGCAACACGCAAAACATCTGATAAGAGCTTAGAGAATTCATCACTGAACACCCTGTTTCAGGATGACTGTTAGACCTGAGTATGATTGTACTTCATAAATAATAGGGAAAAAAAACCCACTCAGATTTAGTTTGAACTGGATCTGAATGTTTGCAGGATTGTACCTGCTACAGTTGTGTTTTCCAGCTGTGATCTGGATGAAGTATCACGGTCTGATAAGATCATCAGACAGCCACACCAATATTTAGATGCATCTCTAAATCCAAATCTTATCATCTCCCTCCTTCTAAACACTCCAACTTAAAAGGCCACTTGTTTCTCTCTTTATTCACCCAAGTTTATGAAAGAAGCATGTCTGAGTATAGGAACACGATCCTTTCTGGCAAAGAGATAGGGCTTGTAGAGATTTTACTATGGATTCACCTTGCCATCATTTTCTGGTGGGACTTCATCTGAAGAATAAAGTCAAGATGATGGGGTTTTTTACACATTAGGCATTTTTAGCTTGAAACAAATTCTGTTTGTCTAATCTTCCACACGTGAGACCCACAGCAAGTGAAGCTACAAGGAAAGAAATCAGTAAAATAACAGAGCCCAGAAAAAAGGTGTTTGTCATGAAGCAGAGCTTTGTGAAATACAGTAGTTGATAGAATTTTGCTTTCGCTAATGATTAGAATTCATATTAAAGTGTTTTAAATATATTAGCAGTAAGATTTTATTTCAAAGAAAAGTAGTTCCCGGAAAAGTTAAGAGGAGCTGGTATTTCTTCACAGCTGAACAGATGGGTGGTAACTCTCCTTATCAGGGCGTTGGGAGCAGCAGGGGCTCCGGGCCTCTTTTGTCCTCGATGTGTATTCTCCTCTCTCTTTCAGATGCATGCTTGCTGTAAAACCCAGATACCTACCTAATCTCGAGAATTCTCGGCCTCAGAAAGAGGCACCCCTTATGAACATTTTGTTATAAAAACCAACCAGTTTTGGAGATTCTTTGCGCCTCTGACTTGGAAACGTACCGAGTCAAGCGCCCAGCGCTGTTTGCCTTTGTTTTATAATAAATTGCTTTTGAAAATTAAAATAATCGTGGGCCCGTTTCTCACAGCTTCAGTGTATTGACAGTGAGCTCTTGACAGAAACCTCTGGGTGTAGGAAAATCAGAAAGAAAGGTCAGGAAAAGTAGTCTGTTTGCTAAACCAGGCCTTTTCTGGGTTTTGGTGCAGTCACGTTTAAGAACAGCAGACTTACATAGAGAGCCTCCTGTATGCTTAGGTTTGTACCTGAAAGCTCTGGTTGTCTCACAGCATGGTGAGTTCCACACAGGAGCACCTGACGATGTACACAGACTTCTTTGTGGGAGTCCATGGTCAATCATTGTCCGAGGTGTTTATGTCACCAAAAGCACAGATTAAAACAAACCAAAAAAATCCATTAATATTGTCTTTTGTTTTAGTCTAAACAAATCAACAGGAGATTGAGAAAGTAGGCAAAAAAGTAGTGAACACCAAGTATCTCAAAGAAAATACCAGTATGGTCCCTGTTTGAGCTGTCTCCTCGCACAATGCCCGCTCCTCCTCGGGAGTCCTACAGGTTTGGTGGAAGCAAGATATTTAGAGATGAATTGCATTAATTTGTTTTCCATAAACAGGCTGATGGAAAAAGAAAGCAGAAAAACACTTACGGGCAAGTAATGAACATAGTTCTTTCTTAATGAGCAACTCCAATTTGTGTCTTTTTCCCCTTCCCCCATACATGCTCTTAAATCTATTACCTTTCTAGACTGTGGTATGTTTTCTGTTGTTCTGGCTTTCAAGGTATTGCAGGAAATGTTATTTGTAGAATTGAACGGAAGCTGTCTCCTCAGACTTCTCTCATTCTGTTCCTGGTATCCCCTAACTCACTAGTGTGCAGTGGTTTAAAGGAGTTTTGTTATTGCATTTTACAGCTTTGTTTCTTTTTCTCATGCTACACTTGTTGTTCCATGATAGGTTCTGCCCTCCAGAGAGACCTATTGAAACATTGTGCTAATAAGTTATTTGGAAATATTCCACAATTTGGCTTTCAGGATGGCATATGTTGTTTATTCTCCAGGTGCAAAACCAGATAATTCTTAAATAGATATTAAAACTCCTTTCTAAAGCATAATTTCCACTGAAGTCAGAGGAATTTTGCTTGAGAAAGATTCCACGTTTTGGCCAGAAAAATACTTTCCTTTGTGGAAATACAACGTGTAGTGTACAGGTATACAAGAAAACCTCATTATCCTGCTATCGATTTAATTACTACATTTCTTGTCTTTTTAAAGTTTTTAAGATAGCTATAAATTCAAGGACTTAATCACTGTCTTCTCATAATGTCATTATTTCTCCCCAGTAAAGTAAACTGAAAAATCACCATTAGTTCTTGCACTGCTGGTGTTATTTAATCAAAATTGTCACATCCAACACTACTGTTCTGACTTCGAGGCAGACTTCTAAGCAGAGATTCTGTTGCCTGTGCTTGGGCAAGAGACTCCCACAGTGTCCAAGGTCTACACAGTCAGCAAGGAAGGGACTTCCAGTTCATCTGCAGTTCCTCTAGGAGGATACAACACTGAGGTCTAGGCCAGTGGTGGCTTTTGCTCTTTAAAAAAACAAAAATAAAGGTATTTATTTTATTCCAGAAGATGAAGTGTTGCGTGGCTGTCACCAGAGCTGGTCTGGGTAGGCTGCAGTGCTGGGGGTGGTTGGGGAGGGACCCAAGCAGGGCTCTTGCAGGTCTCTTTTTGTATGGGCCTGGCAGCTGGCACTGTACAACAAAACGTCCCTAGCTCAGTGCAGGGTTCCCCTCCTCATTTTTTCTCTCTTGAGACATGTTTTTTTTATGAGGAACCTTATTCCTGCAGTACATAAGGCATTGTCTGTCCACCCACCCTAGGGGGGCAGTGTAAGAGCATATTTAAAACACGCTATCCCTCAAGACCCCCTTTCTTCTTCTCCTATTGCATCCATGTTGCTGCTCAGGCCCATAGATGTTCTTTTTTTTTTGTTTTTCTCTAGCAGCTCAGTGCAATAGCGAGCTCCAGAAAGAGCTTCAGCTGCCCTGTTGATTCCTGACATGCAATTACATTTAACCTTTATGCACAGCATTATACTTGGCAACAAAGTGGATGCTAAATCCTTCCTTCTACTATAAATTGTTTTGGTTTATTTATTAAATAATCTGGCTTTTTTAGGTCAGAAAAATAGTTTTGTAATATTGTTAAACCAAACATACTTTTTCAATTTTGTATTTGTCAGGATTCATTTGCCTAGTATATACTGACCCTTAGTGGTAAGCTGAGATTTCAATTGCATTGCCAAGTTTCTAAATTTTGCTTCTGTCTTTGGCCCAACTGTTCAGAAAATGGCAGAAATACTAGCTGTGCATCAGGACAGTCTATCCATGTAAATAGCCCACAATTTCTTCAAGAGACATTAATAGGCATGTGAAAATAATGACAGGCATTATTAGCTCTTCTGAAGGGAGGGCTGTGGGAAGCAGGAGTGTGGAAAGGTTATTCCAAAATGCAAAACAAAAACGTTGGCATTGAGAAGCAATACTCTCCACATAATGAGAAACAAATAAGAACTCAGTATCTGGCACTAACGAACACCTCAAGCTAACTGTGGAATGAGTATTAATTAGGTTTCCAAAATAGCATCTTTCTGAAAAGCAGCTGAGGTGTAATATTGCTCCTTATTAATCAAAGCAAAGGGACAATGTGAACTCTGCAAAAAATAAATGGTTTGCAGATGGCTGTGTGCATCTTTAATAACGACAGAAGAACACAAGTTACAGCTATAAATGCCAGGGAGCCTTTCTGCATCTTCTTTTCAGAGAGTGATATTTGCAGTTTTCAAGGCAATGAGGAAAGTGTGTTGGTTTCTTATTACATTTTCCCTGCAGCATAAATTCTGTTGATGTGCTTCCCTAATCATGCTAATTATACTGCCATATGTTGCTCTCATCTTTCTTTTTCTCTCCTAATGGGACATAGATTCTCTCTTTTGAATATGTCATTTGTTTATTACATTTATCAAGGGTTTTAACATTATATGGGACTTTTAATTGCTTTTTTAAACACTCAGCAGATTGAATATTAAAAACAGACATGAAGGTCAATTATAAATAATATTTAAATTGCTCATGACATTTTTATTGTCTAATTTACTGGAAATATCAACTCTGTAGCCATGCTTCTGTACCTGCTCTTTACTTGAAAAAACACACATGTCCTCCAGAACTATTCTGACTGCAGTCACAGTTCTACCCTACCCCAAACCACCTTGTTCCTAGCGGAATAGGGGTCTTTCCCAGATGGGAATGCTGAAATAAAGATGCATCATATTAAATGTTTGACACAAATACACAACCATTCATTTCAATTGTGAACTACTGAAGTATTCCAAACAATAAAGGTGAGTGCTCATCTCTGACTGGTAGGAAAAATACAGTTTTCTGTCAAAGCTGAGGAGTCTTTCATGTTACTTGATGTTTGTTCATGGAATTATGATACAAGTCCAAGGGTAGGTACAAGACTGTACCTACCATATTTAGGTATTATTTTATATTACTTCAGTAATAACAACCTATACAAGATGCTGCAAATGCATAGCACTCATCAGCTTTAAAGTTCATCAATCTGTCAGAAAAGCTTATTTGGTTAATATAGTATCTGTCCAAGCTCGGCTAATGTAAAGTTCTCTAACAACTCTCCACACAAAGGCTATAAGCAAAGGACTTGCCTAAGTACAGAGGAAGTATTTTGCAGAAATGTTAAGCCCAAAAGAGTTAAAACTTCATTTTTTGTAAGAGACTTTTCCCATTTATAACTGTGGTTCTGACTTGCTTCTTTGCTCTCAGGGGGAAATTCAGACATTCACAGTTTAATAAAACTTCTGAATGTTTGCCCTGGGACACGGAAAAGGAGTCTCTGGAGCCCCATTAAATACTTGAATGACCAGCAAAGTAAAATTATTCTAGGGAAGTAGCCTAAATGCTTGCATAGAATTTGACAGAGGACATTTTTTTTTATTCATAGTATTAAATGCCATTTTCACTCATTTTTCCATATAATTTTTGAAGGATATGATTTTTCAAAAAACTATTTAAAAGGTCTGCACTCCCCTCCAAGGCAAACATTTGTCTGGTAAACTACTGTACATGCAAATCTCTTTCAGCTGTTGTTGAAGAATGTTAGTCATACTTGCACTTTTCACTTCCTCATATAATAACTATATAGTATTTAAAAATAAAAATTTTAGACACTTACCACTAGTGATCTTGATTTGTTAATTTGAAGTTATTTGGTTCAGAGTAGTGGCTTGTTTGACTTCTGGCATCTCTACAACAGAAGAAAGTCCTCTGTGGATGTAGGTCAGATAGGACCTGGGAAAAAAAGGAACTGCAGAGAATGTGATATAAAGTAGTTGTCCTGATTTATTTCCATCATGTTCCTAGTTAGGTTTTGATACAAGTTTGAGTTAATGGGATTCTTTCCATTCATTTCAAATATGAGTAGGAGTGATTCTGTTTAATCCCAGTTACACTGAACTTGGATTATAAAATTTACACCATGTTGTGGAGGTGTCACTGGAAGTCTTCTTCACTTCCTGAAGAACAGTTGCTAACAAGAACATTCCCAGTGGTTCCTTCAATTTCAACCCACAGTAAGAATTTTTCTCATGTGTAAGAAAATGTTCTATGAGTTATGTTTTTCTTCACGTGAGGGCTATTTTAGCCAAAAAAGGTTAAGAAGACTCACTTAAAGAAATTGTTTTCAAGTGTGCTATGAAGCTGCAAATGAGTTTTTGTGGCAAACTGATAGTTACAGGAAAAGCGTGGAGTCCCAAGTGGATGAAAGGGTTGGAAACAAAAATATATGGTCTGTCACTTCTCAAAGACAACCATACATGTATGAGCAAACATGCTTCAGGAAAGCAAATTTGTAACTAACACTCAGGAGCTTCACGATCCTTGCCCTCAAATCAAATTTATTTGGGAAGATCATCATAGGAAATATGGACAAATACAGCAGAATAAAAACACACGGTTGTAGATTGCCTTGTTGAAAATTAAATAAAAACGTACTGCCTAGATCATAACCCATAACAATATTACATAATATATCTGTCAGATATCTCAAGATAAAAATACAAAATAAAACTCCTGAGGGCTCATCTACAGCTCCAGCTCCTCAGTGTGCTCAATGCAGGGTACATGCCTATTACGCTGTGGGAGAGATGCATATACAAACACCATTTCTTATGGCTCCATGCAGTGTTTTGGTAGTGCAGCCTTACAGGTTTCAAAGATAAACTCATGTTCAGGGAGAGGCTCTCTCAAGAAGCCTTTCTGCTATCCAAACACAAATTTCACCCAGTGTCAAAGACTGAACAAACATGTGCTGTCTGTATCAGTCTTCTCCACCAAAGAAAATTTCTCCTCATCCAAAAAATACACCAAGCTTTGGGTCATGTCCAGATAAACTCTTCCTAAGAATACAGGAAGGAAGAAAGAAGGGGAATCAGCTGGCATTAACGTAAAACTAAGAACTCTTTTTGTATTTCAGTAGCATTACAACAGTGATTAAAACTGAATACAAATGATCAAATAGGATTATTTATACAAAAATCACATTTATATATTAATGAGTGAGTTCTGCAGGCAGTGAGTGCTTCCTGTGAGACCAGGAGCTCCTTCTAGCTTCTACAGCGGGAGATCTTGGTGCCAGCTGTGACAACAGAACACTGAAAGCCCCAAGTTCTCTGCAGAATCTGTTATATTTTCAGCTTGTATTTCCAGGTGAACATTTTTGCAGAGTCATAAATCACTACAGGATAGAGGAAAAAAGTCAAGTTCAACTATGGTAAAAATGTGAAACTGAAAATAAAATATAAAGATTAAATTCTGATTGCTCCAGACTTTCAATCTTGGTGAATCATAAAATACAATGTTGAAAACCAGTCAGTAACTAACACCTAACTGGCCCAGTTTTCAAAGATAGCAGTAGTCTTTTGTTCTCAAATTTGGTGGAAACTGTAAATGCTCAGCATTTCTAAAAGTTCCAAGTCGTCAGATCTTTATCAAGCAGATTTTTCACTGCCACAGCACATGGCAATTTACAATTAAAAAAAAGTCTGATATGACCATTATATTTCTTCTCTTGTCATAAGGACAAAAAGAGGCCGTAAGATGGTTTACATTTTACTACAACGGAAAAAAATAGTCCAACCTTCCCAAAAAGGATGCAAAGGTGCACAGAGTGGTCCAGGCTAATGATTTGCTCAAACACTAGCAGAGAATATATAAATTCTTAACTCTTAGCAAAAAATATTGATTGCATTATAACATATATATATATTATATGATACAATTTAATTTGTTAACATTTCATTCGTTAACTTCACTGTACAGAAATTTGTCCATGCTAAATGCAAGCCCTGGACCAGATACACAAAACAATTTGAATGCATTTTTTACATCCTATATGCACAAACATTTCTTAAGTTAAAACTATGCATACTATTTATGCATAGCAAGCATATGGCTTACATATTCAACGACAGGAATTCCGCCTTTTGGCATGCTCTTGTCCCGGGGCTCGGAGCTCACACTGTTCCCAGCTCAATTTTGATTGCTCCGCTGTCAGAAAAGAGACATTCAACACGTATGGACATGTAAGGGTCTCTGAGTTTAGGATTATTGTTTTACAGTTCCTTCTTCAATCAGGACAAAGCGTGACCTTTTTGAGGTTGAGCCTGATGCCTGCCGAGCTCTGGTTAGATCCCTGAAGCAGCAGATGAATGGCACGTACATCTCAATCACCCTCAGCATAAAGGGGAGTGCCACTGCCCCTTGAGTCCTCTTCAGAGCAGACCACGGCTGATTATAAAGACTTTCTGGTCAGTGAGGTAATAACTGCAGGATCCAAAAAGGAGAACTGGGAGTGCAGTAACCTGAGCCACCCAAGCGCCTACAACTTGAAGGAGAGTCTGAAAGTTTCCTGGCAGGTTCCAGCGGAGGGAAACGAGGTTGGCCACAGTCACACAGGATACCCAGAAAAGTCAGAAGGGGTCCTATGCAGCTCATGGGAAATGGAGATGAAAATGGAGTTTCTGGGCAGAGTTTGTGCTGGAGGGCTCATTCTGAGGCTTCCCACAGAAGTAGCTGCCTGCGTGCTCTGTTTTCGCTACCCCTCAGAAAGAAACAAACACTAGCAAAACTTCTGCAGGATGCATATCATCACCTTTGCATTTGAGAGAAACCACAATATAAGGCCTCAGTGTCACCTTTCAATTCTGTCTGAGAGGCAACACAACATTTTGCTGAAGTGAAGCAATTTTCATGTATTCCTGTCACTGTCTCTTCCAGCTTACAAAACAATAAGCACCAGCTTCATGGTAGGGCTGACACCATTGCTGATGTCTTCTGAAATACTACAGAACTCAGAATGTTTTAATCTTTAACTCTGGATGCTATTAATTAATTTTAAAGAGATATTTCAAATACTTATTTGTTCAACACCAGTTCTGTCCATATGGCAGACACTGCAGTGGTGAAGAATCATCATCTATGCAGGTCGGCCAGCGTAACTCTACAACTCCCTGTACAATCTAAATACATTTATTTCCAGGTATTTTAAGGAAACTAACAAGAAAGACTTTTATGTTGCATGCAGTGTGATTGCATGAACAAGTATCTAAAAACACATTTCATTCTGACTTTCCCTTTTCATTGGATGCCAGCAGCAGTGACAAGTAACAGCAATCCCAGGCAGATGATAAATGTCATGTTTTCACATGTCTCGTGGCTAACTGGAAATGTCTGGTGCCAGTAATGCAAGAAAGCAAGGTCCAACTTTGGCTGAAAAAATTATTTTTGCTAATTTAACAAAGCAGAATAGAAGAGGAAATAGCAACAACAAATACAACTGAGTCTTGCAAGTTGTTAAGTGCCTTGAGTTATCAGCTCAGGGTTTTTACATTTTACACTTTTGAACATTTTGTCCAATCATTCTCCACAGAAACAGG
The DNA here is from genome assembly GCA_013399895.1 of Serilophus lunatus. Classification (NCBI taxonomy): domain Eukaryota; kingdom Metazoa; phylum Chordata; class Aves; order Passeriformes; family Eurylaimidae; genus Serilophus; species Serilophus lunatus. Next base: position 1,250,603 of record VXBA01002855.1, read on the forward strand.
ATGATCCAAGAACAAGTTGACATATATAGCTTCTGAGAGCACAAGATAGGAACGGATAGAGTTCTTCTATTCCCCTGCAACAGAAGTCAAATGAAAATTCATAAACAATATATTTTTGATACTACTACTTCCAGTTTTTAATACACTTGAATTGAGGATGGTTTATTGCATGATCACTTAGTCTGACATTCAGAGGTGTAGAAGTACTGTTTTTCCCTTCTTTGTATTGGATGGTTTTTATACCCCATAGAAAGCGGGGTATATTTGTCCCCATTTAAAAATTTCCTAAGAAAACCACGACTGGGATAGAAAAAAAGAGTTTAATAATTGCACTAAATGAGCATTTATGGTATAAAACTCTCCCATTATAAGGAAGAAATTACCAAATTACCTGTCATGCCTGAAATGTCAGAAGCTTTTAAGAAATAGTGAATCTAGTTTTGAACCAGTGCTTCTTTCTGCTCTGTGGCATTTACAATATCTTCTGACTTCTTACAGTGTTTAGTCTCACCTGGAAGATAAACAAATGTCATTTGGAACCTGAATGAGGAAGTTAGCCAGCCAGAGACAGACCTTTTAAAGGTTAAAATGAAGTTTCAGTCATTGATTTCTTTAATTGCTTTGTCACCAGAGTAAGCATCAGATTGAATTAACTAATCATTATGGTTTATCTACAGTGCAAAAGATAGAATGAAATCAATAGATCACAGTATGAAACAAAACTGTGAAGACATTTACATGGATGTTAATAAAACAGGTTTGAGTTTGTATTATTTTTTTTCTTCCAACTTATTTAAAGTCAAAATTAACCCTCTTCAGAGAAGTGCTGTTTAAATCATCTTCACCACAGGCTTTCACATTGAAGTAAGCTTCTCCCAGATAATGAAAGATGCCACTGTCATTGTAAGAATTTAATTAATTCAGTCAGATTGGAGCAATGACACAGAGTGATACCACATGAGTTTCAAACCAACAATCAAAATATTAAGGTCTTGGTTAAACTATTCCTTCAGTAGCTTTGAATGAGTAAAGCTGAGGAAATTATACACTGTGATGGTAGGCATGGGGACACTGTAGCAAGCTTACAGTATTATTTACTAACTATAAATAATAACTTCTCAGTTTTATCCGGTTGACTCAAGTGTTCCCACCAATAAGCAGGAACACGGAACTGAAAATGTGAGAAAGGAAAAACCTAGAAGTTCCAAAGGTAGGAAAGACGAGCTGGAAGAAGCATAAAAGTTATAGAGAGGGGAATATTTTTGAAAGCCAGAAAAGAAGTAGCTGAAAGGGAAAGTAGATGATGCACAATCTGAAAGGAAAATTGAAAGATGATGACAACTGAAGTTGAAGAAGAGGTTGACAGTTTATAAAAGAGAATGGGAAGAGAGGAAAAGGAACTCAAGAGAACAAGAACGAGGAAAGGAGAGAATGAATACCTATGAATCTAACATGGCTTCACAGTAAACAAGTAAGAATTGCTACTGATTTTACCCTTGTTTCATTACCTTGAATGGTAGCAGTGTGAGTGCTGCCTACACTGTAATGCAGCCACCAGCAAATGGGCCATATTCCCCCAAGCAACAAATTTAGTGTAGGTGGAATACAGACTACCAATACTCCAAAGGGTTTGAAAGTGTCAAAATTGGACTAACAAGAATTAGAACCAGATCTTTCAGCCTGTGGCTGCTTTTGGAGGGATTTAGTAAAACTTTATTAGCATTATTATCCATAAAAATAAAAAAAGGTGGGGAAGAAGTAAGAAAGTAAAATCTATTGATCTAAATATTGAAATGTTATCCTTAATATAGAGTGGCTAGTAGCTTTAGGAGTGGGATAGGAGTGGTTTGTGGAGGTTTTAAAACAAAATCTTTGTACATTCAAATGTCATAAAACTAACTTCTAAGACATACAGTTTTCTTCTTCTCAGTGAATCAGGATTTTTATATGATAAAATCTGTACTTTGGTTGCTAATGGCTGCTAATATCCTGTAAACTTCATTCTTTTTATGAACACATTATTTCCTTTTTTAATCTAACCTTCCCTTCATTCTTATCCCATGCATGAGCACAGATGCCTTCCCTTAGCACCAGGATCCTGGTTTACCGCTGCCTTGTCAAGCCACTGTGTGCCCAGGGCAGCACAATTCGTGCCCACTCTGCACGAATGCGGAGGGTTCCACAGTCAGCTGAGCACCATGAGTACACTGCCACATGGAATGGTCACTAAGAATTTGCATGGCATGGATGATGACCTGATGCCATCTGCATTGCCATAAATCAAACTGGAATGTTGGTGTGGATCTGTCTGCTGCTATTTAACCTGGTTATTCTCCAGAAGCTGTCAGTTACTGGCCGCTGAGGACACTGAATATTTTGCACACTTGATGTAACTGGGCAGTCCTATACTGTCATAGAGTGAAGTTACTGGTAATCTGTTTTATCATGGATTTATTATCTCTCTTACATTTTGATATTACTGTGGCTATCATTACAAATTAGAAGTTTAAATTGTGCCAATTAGCATTTATAAATCATTGAAATGTGGAGACATTTGATTAAACATAAGCGGTTTTTAAAATTAATGTTCTAATTAATAAATCACTCAGGAGAAAAAGAAAATCATCACTTAAAAAAAATTACCTTATAATAGTTTCACTTAATCTTGTACCATTCAATTAAATGAAAACGAGATGATGGAAAAGACAAAGATATTGTGAACAAACACAACATTCAGTCACAACTGCCGTACTTCTTACAGCAACTCTCCAGTTCTCCCTTTGCACCAACCCGGACCCAGGTCAGAGAAACTCCTGTTACTACAACATGGTAATCTACATGAACTACACCTAGAAAGAGATGTGACACAAGGAGAGGAAAACAGCCCCTTTTTAGTCATACTACATCCAAACGTTCATTGACAGTTCCCAAGAATGCAGATACATCATTTTCCCATATTCCTCATCTCTGTTATAACTGAATCACTTACTCAAAGAAAACTTAAATGAATTTTCTGCTTTTTATGAAAGACAAAACCACGACAGCTAACACAGGAAATTTCAACCTGAATAACCATGTTGCTTTTCTTCTTCCTTTCTATCTCGTTCTCCCAGCACCTACAGGTGCTCACTTCTCAGCCCAAGTAATCAGCAAACACTCTGGACATCACTTGAGTCTTGTACCCCTCATCCTCATTACAGAAAGGACAGAAGAGTTTAGCATGGAGAGTGCTAATAATGCCCCCATAGATGTAGCATCTCTTAGAATACTCAAATAATGCTAATTACTGAAACAGGTTAAAAATATAAGGTCACGTGTATGCTACTTTGTGCTTGCTTGAAGTGACATTCCATTGAAAATGTCTGACCTTGCTTAAAAGAGTCCTGTCTAAACTCACTGGCCATCAACAGAGGTGCAAAGCGAAAAGTGGAGATGCTATATCTCCCTTCCGTGCTGAGTGCTACTTCATTATGGACAACACACTCACCCTTGACCATCTCAGACATAGCTTATACTGAGAAAAAGGAGGAGGGAGTGAGACAACAGAGACTGATATGCTATTTGAGGCTATGAGGCTTCTACACACACTGTAGCAATGAAAACTCTTGTGGTAACACTAATAGTAAGTATCTACAGGTAGACAACAACAGTGACAGCATAATGGCTTCCCTCCACTTAGAGTGATATTAAAGCATTTCACTACTGTGAAAGAGAAAAGTAAAACATTCTAGCCTGTCTTTTCCCTTCAGTATGGAATATTGCAGACTATTCCAATACTAAATGCCTGCATTGCCTTTCTTTTCAGTTATCTCTCACGTGGTGTCACAATCATTGCAGAGGTACTTAAAGCTGCTGCTGAAACCCATATTAATTCATTCTATCTCAAAAAGCCAGGGCCTGAGTCTTACCATGAGTTTGTACAAAGTCTGAATGCTTCAGGCCAGTCCCAGTAATGGGACTCAGATCAGCATTGTGATGTATTACAGCTGCTGTGTAACCTACATTCGTAGCATCCTTTCAGTATATTTTGCACCACTCTGATACAACAGAAATCCCATGTAGCATCAACTATCTTCAGAAAGGTAAATGTGATATTAAATATTCCATATGTCATGCGTGGAATATCTAAAAAGTCAGAGAGTATTGGATTCTGACATTAATATGCTACAGAAATGAGGCAAAACATTGATCAAACTCGCCATTCACCTGAATATTTATCTGTGCTGGAAAAGGAACACAAATAGTCATTGGAGGAGATAGACAGGAGCAAATTCAGCATGCCACAGTGAACAGATGTTTTGCACAGATATGCCTTCAATATCAGGTGCCTTTAAAAACAACACCTAATCAATATCCTTATTCTATGTATAGTAGCAATCTACTAAAAATTTGTGACAGTGTAAATCAGAAATCCAGTTTCATCTTGTGATTTTCTAATTTGAGGGACTGTGAATTACTTATGAGGGGATACACGAGAGGTTCGTGAGACTAAGAGAAATGCAAACTTGCTTTCTGTATGCTTGAGATAACCAACTAGGGATACACATTTCTACTGGAAAAATTTTAAGGATTCACAGGTCTAAATAGAGGAAAAGTCACTATTCTTGAATGCAAGATCCAAATAATACTTAACATATACATTTTCTGAATTTACAATAAAAACAGCATTTTGCCAATAAAATTTCTTATGATAACACCAAGAATTAATGATTACATCTGTTCACAAACCCTATCAGATGAACAGTTTTCAAACCAATTTGAAGACCTGTTCAGGAAAGGATTTTACAATGGCTGCACACGTGTTCAATCAGTAGCATTAGCAGTAACCTTTACTTTTTACACACTTTCCCTAGCAGGAAAAGGCAAGGCTTGTAAAGAAGTTTGAGATATTCAGAAACAGATGATTAGTTTCAGAGAAGAAACCTATATTTCTAGACTAAAACTTTCTGTGGCAATCAGAAGCAACTGAGATATGTGCTGCAAAACCCACAAGATGGACAGATAAGTTGGGGATCCCAGTAAGGGAGTATTGGCTCATCACTCAGCCTCTGCAGTTGCCTAAAGAATAATTTGGTGCTTCTCTTACAAAGTCACTTGATGCAGTTATGCCTCCTGCTGTATGTCCCCTTTTCCCAACAAGCAGTGTCCTCTAAGTTCTGGCTTTTAGTTCAGGACCTTAACAATTCTATTTGTTTTCAAAAATAGTTACATCAAACTCTACTCTTATTTCTATTTCATTATTCATCTGAACTCTTTTTGAATATTGCTATATCTAGTGATTGGATTTCTTTGGGTTGGTGGAATTCATATTATTAAATCTTTTTTATTACCTTAAGTTGCAAAAATAGCTTTTAAATCATATTTACTTTTGGAAATGTACTATTTAAAACTTAATTTTTTCTTACTCTCTTTGTAAATTTTGCAGTTTGAGGTTTTAAAATGCAAGGCATTCTCTAGAAAATTCCCTGCCTTAGAATACCTCAAAATTAGCATTTTCTAAGATAAGAAATTCCTTTTCTCACTGGAAAAGTGGAATGAAAAGATTGGCAAGGCAGCAAAGTGAAGTAACTGCATGCTGAGTTGTATCTGATCTCTCAAACAGCATTTTTTTGTCAGCCATGTAAAGACCCACAAGGACAGTCACACCACAGCAGCCTTCTGCAGAGTCTGAAAGATAAAAAAATAAAACTTTTCCTACTGTGTTCCTCACCCAGAAGATGCAGAACTTTTCTAAGGCACTTCAATTTTAAGTTGGGCTTTAATACAAACACTGGTGTAAAAAATACATGTCAAAAGATAAAATGTCAGTTATTAGACAACTTCAAATGCTGTGAAAATAATTTTAGTGTAAATATTTTGATATACGACCCTAAATTAACCATCTGTTATTTCTGATGGAAAAAACCTGTCAACAATAAAAGCTTGGAGCCCTGGAATATGGAACTCTAGAATAAGTGGGAGTTCTCCATAAAAAGCATTTTGGAGAAATATGCCAAGTCATACACCCATGACTAAGCTAAGCCTTATAAGAACTTCAATGTTGTTGCTCAAACAATGCCATACTTCTGGAACAGTATTGCAAGGCTTACTATCATAAAAGCCTTTTAATGAAAACTCCGGAATAAAAGTGTTATTATATGCCTTGATTATTCTTATTACCTTAATATCTCGAAGCTTATTCTAACCTTAAGCAAACTCAGAAAATAAAATAAAAATACACAGTGTCTTTTTCTTCCTGTGATAACATCCATTCCTATTGCTTGGGCGTCTCATCCTTGATACTGCTGCAATCACCAGATACTAAACAGAGTCATCTTGTGATAAAATACTTACACACTAAAAACATATTCTGACATTTTAGGGATTTTTTTAGGAGACTGATCTTCCTGATTAAGAGAATGACAGACCCATGACTAATACAGTTAGCAAATTCCATATACTGCAACTTAACTCTTAAGATTCACACTATGTTTGGTACAAAGGATGTGGTTTACAAAGTAACAACCATATTAGCTGCCTAAACTAGGGGGGGTACATTTTAACAGCATAATTACCTATTCAAAGAGAAAATATTAGGGTTAGGGTTAATTCTGTTTTGAAAGTTTACCTTATTGTCCAATAGCAAACAGGTATTTACTCAATACACATCTTTAAACTACTTTCCAATTGTTCTTCCAGTTCAACTAAAGTATATCATGTAAAACATTTTCTAATAGATAACAAATAGCTGATAGCAAGAAGCTGATATTTGTTTATATCAAATAACTTCTATTTGATGGGTTTTGGACACTTCTGCTTTCACACAAGCCTGAAGAAACTGTCTTACGCTGGTCTTTTGTACACCTTATTTCAATATTTTACATTACTGTTGATGTTTAACAGGGAGATACCAGACACTGCTGCAGCTTCGCCCTGGGCAGCTTCATTAGACTGGCTGGTGCTCTGTGATGAAGCATTACCATTCAGTGGGTCTGTATTCTGTGTTTCTTGCTGGGCATCGGTGAGATCTTTCTGGTTCGGATCAGAGTTAGTGCATTTTTCTGAGTTGGATTCATCACTCAGAGGAGTGTCGAAAGAGACTACTTGGAGGACGATGGATCTGGGAGGACAGGTTGTACCATCACTTCCCTGACTACTCTCATTTTGTATCCTTGTTGTCTCTTCCTGTAACTGTGCATCTGTGGAACTTCTGCTTTGGTCTTTTTCCTGTTCACCAACATTTTCCACAAGTTCTTCTACAAAGAGGAGCAAAATAGGTGAATTAGATAAAAAGGATATGCCACAACTTTTTGATTTCAGACTAGTGATGGATAGAGCTGCACACAGGAACACTGTGAACATGAGGGCATGCCCACTCTTGCATTTAATATGGCTCAGATTCTGCTTCCGATTGCACTACTGCAACTGAACCATAGTGGTCCTCTTTCTGGTTTGAGGTACCTCTTTTTTTTTGGCCATAATACAGAGCAAGGAGCATCAGCATCATCAGACACAAGGTAACCTGAAGGATGGGAGTAGGAAGCATGGACTATGAAGAGCAGAGCTCATCAGTTCTGCAAGAGAGAGAGGGCATGGAGGGGAGCACCTTGCTGGGGAATTGAAGCCCTGAAGGAAATTGGCCTATCAGCCTGGAAAAGTCCAAACCATCAGCTCATACAGAGCTTCAGATGGAACAAGTTATAGGGGGTTATACATGTGCTACTCAGTACTGCTACCATTCTGGCTAATGGCATGTACAGAACAGGAAGGAAGAACTAAGGGGGAAATTGTGCTTCAGAGGACAGCAGTAACACAAAAAAATAATGTTTGTGGAAGGCTCTACGCCTTGCTCTATTGCAGAGACTTGGGGAAATGTACAAATTAAATGAGCCAGAGAGTAAAAGGAGACAGAATAGAACAGCACAGAGAGGTAGTACCAGGATTAACTAGAAGATGAAAAAAACCAGAGAATAGAAAACTTGTGATGGCAAGTGAAGAGTCCAACATTAAAAAAAAATGTAATACCTTCATGGAAGCTAATTTCTCTTGCCCTTAGAATCCATAATTCATAAATTTAGATTTTAATATCTGTACACTACCATAGAAGATACCAAACACAATTTAAAAAGTGAGAGCACTGCAGTTTGAACAACACTTGCACAAAACAACTGCATGAGATCACATTAAATTGCTAATTTGGCTGTGTACACTATCTTAAGGAAACCAAGCATTGGGATATTTACTGAGTTCAACTGGCAGCTCCAAGAAACTCTGATTGTGAGTGACCAGTCCAGATCCGGACAAGAAGTGATTGCATATGACAACCCAAAGACAGCCCACACTGTAAGCACATTTTTACCACATCAGCATTTAGCACCACCTCACTTTTTGAATCCAGAGAAAAGTCCCTCTGAAGTACAACTCCGTCTGTGAAATAGGATAGAAAGGAATACCTCCAAACCTGAACTGATGTGTAGAAGCACTGAATTGCTAAATAATTTCCTTCTGTTGTCAGTTGTACTTTCCAGTATATTTTTTAAAAAACTCAAGAATTTTAAAATTTGAGCAATTTCAAAATTGTTAAGCCATTTTTCCCAAAACTTTAGAGACCTGTTTGTTTTGCCTATTGCCTTTGAACGAGTGTGAGATTATTCCAAAAGCCAGGAAAAAAATAATATTTGAGAAAAATATTATCTTTTCTAAGTGTGAAAAATACTGTGAAATTCTAAAATCTTTTGATTTAAAACTATTTCTAGACATTAGTCTTTTATGATGATAATAATATCTTTATATTGCATATCATCAGTGGCATTTTCTATAATTTCTGCTGTCCTGTCACTATGATGAAACAGTGTTATCTAGCACTCTTTAAATGAGGCTGAGATTGGGATGGTGACCACATAACTAAAATTCAAGTAAGTCACTGATAAGTTAATACTATTAGTGTAAGAGAAATGGAGCTGGCATGATGTTTGATCCCCACTGCTTCACAGTAAGAATTGTAATATACAGTGAGGCAGTTTCTATCTCCAGCCAGCCACAAACTGCCAGGACTCTCTGAGAGCAGTGAAAAAGGCTGCTGACCCTCACCCTGCACTGGGCTGCTGGGAAGAGCAAGCTTCCCCTTCCCTATGGGCACATGTTGCCATGGCCAGACAGAGATGGAAATGGGGTATGTTAAGTGAACAAGCAAGGTAACTCGGCTTTTACAAAATTGACAATATTCAATAATAAACAGATGAATAAGGTATGCAAGATTAAACAACATCTTGGCCCTCAGAAAAATTCTTCTTTTTGGATGAGTGGATCAGTTAGGCCCTGAACATCTTGGGAATTATATCCTTTCAGATAAAGAAGGCAGACGTGTGTTGTGCAGTACAGTGAAATCAGGGTATGTGTTACTGTTGCTACTGGTTTTGCTCTCTCTGTTTTAAGAGTCCTGGAAGCCAGGCCTGTTTACATGTATGCAACTGTTTGGTAATGTTTTCTTTACAAGAAAAAAATTTGTGTGAATTCATCTACAAAACAAATGGCTTCTCCTAACTGGTCTATTAGGAGTGACTCCACCTCATCCCTTTCTTCTGTATTTCTGTGCCGTTTCCGAACTCCAGCCTTAAAACATGGTCCTTTATGAGAAGGAACACTAGCATTTGACACATAAACATGATAGAAATGGCGTTGTTCCTCTCCTGAGTTTAGGCTAGGCTGTTGGCAAAATAATTGTTATGCGTTCCTTTATTTGGAAAACTGGCAGGACTCATAAGGCAACAGCTAAATTTCAGAATAGATGAAAAATTCTGGTATTCAGTAATTTTGCACCTACAGAAAATGTCGTAACTAGTGAAGATGACTTCTTTCCTCTCTCCATTTCAACTGATTCTACTCTTCTTTCATTGTCACTGTTTTTGTTTGGGGTTTTTTTCACTTAAGAGGTGTCTGGAAATTGAATTGAGTTCTTTAAGTTCTTTTTTTTTTATTGTTTGCTGAGTGAATGACAGCACTGAATCCTTTTCAGCCCAATGAAGGACTAAACTGTCCATGAATACTAAAACTGCCACGAGACTCAATTTTTATCACTGTAATGTATGACTGTGGTCTCCACAGTATCACTGCTTTGCTGCTACGTAAGTTCAGGAGAGTCTGCATAACCAACTAAAATACTGCTTTCCATCAGCTCTGCTCTGTTACTGCCTGTGTGTGCAGCAACACTTTCAGGACATAGTCTAAGGGGTTAGGAAGTTTTTCTACATTTTTGAACTTTCTCTTCTGTGTGTGTCCACCAACTTTCTTTTCCTTGCCTTCCCGTACTGAGGAACAGCATCCAAATACTATCATCCATACAGTACAGGGCTTATAAGTTACCTGACTGTTTACAGCAACTGTATCACTTGAGTGTGTAATGACTTATCAAGAGTGGAGAGGAAAAATGCAAAAGCCACGTGTAAGCAGGACATCTCAAATCAGCTAATGGCAGTGATTGCCACAGCACTAAACCCCTGTAAAACAAATAACTGCTGAACCGCATTGCTATTTTCATTGGTTGGGTTTAAAATAAGCTACCATAACTTACTGTTACAGAAAGACATAATGACAGGAAAGTTTCAACAATTAGAAAACCACTGAATTAATGAGGAAAGCTGTTCATCTTCACTAAGAATTAAATTACTTGAGTACTCTGTAATGAAGAATGCTGTGGAGGTTATGGGCTCTCTGTGTTTATTACCACAAGCGGATTTCTAGGTTTGTCTGCCTTCTTTTTTACTGTAAAACAAAATTCCAAGAAGCAGTGACAAAAAAAACAAAACCAAGAAAACATGGGAAGGAATTGCATCTCTCTAAATGACATCAGCCATTTTAAAGACAAGGGGAAGAGACCAGCACAAAACACGGAAATTTTGCAGAAGATGAGAGGTTTGATGCTGGTGCCTCTGAAATTCCCACGTAAATTTGAGACATGTCCAAATTTGCCCAATAACTGTGATTTTTCCCAATAAATCTTCCATTTTCAAACCCGATAAAACACTGCAGTAATCTACAGTTATTTAGACTCTAAGTCCTTCCACTTTCAACTCCTCACACAAATTTCACCACAGGTATCAGAGTATATAAAACTACTGCAAACCACATAATACAATGGCACTTAATGTTACAGCATTATGTCATATAGAAAAAGTAACAAAGACTTAATTAGCTACTAAAAAACTTTTCACTAAAGGATTTGGTTGAAAATAATTTGGTAGTTTACGGTTTCCTAGGGTTGCTACCTCTGCCTTTTTACTTCCCTTTTGCTGTTTAGCTGTAATCACAGGGGCTTGAATGTTGGAACTTCCAGGGCAGGGAATGGAAGGGACATGCTGCTCTGAGCCTACTAGAGGGAAAAGGTGCTTTCAATCATGTAGACTGTCATGTGCAGAGGCATACCAGCTCTCTGGTGTGTACTCCAGGGAGATACAAAACAGGTCCCATTATTAGGTCAGTCATTACTTAATCTGTGATTTACCAAGTACTGCTGGTTCCAAATGTTTCTTTCTACTCTTAAACTCATTCATTGCACTTCCTCAGACCATGCTGAAAAATTCTCCTTTTCCCACTGATCTCAACACACTTCTGAATTAGCTCAAAAACTGCTTATGACCTAAGAATTTTAGCACTGCGATTAAAATCACTGTCACTGATACTAGGTGGGACACTTTTAGCCTCCTAAATTGATTTTTCTCCAACAGATTAAAACAGTCCATTGGGGTAGATTTCATGTGCCAAACTGTCAGTCAGTTTGTGTGACTGTCACACACATCCTCCCACTGCCCACCCTTCCTAGCAGCTGCTAAATCACATTAACATGCTATCAGATCATCACTCTCAGATTTTCACATTTCAGCAGCTGCTACTCTCTTCTTATTAGTGACTCTGCAGAGAAAAGCTTTCAGACAAAATGGAATTGAACCCTGTGGTTATTGTGACTGGAAGTATGCAGGACTGAAAGTGCCTGAGGGGAGCCTGTAGGTATCATCAGAGATCTTTCAGAAGAGACATTTTTTATTCAAAATTGCTGCCCCTGGAGGATAAAAAAAGATGATCTCTACTCCAAAGGTGCAATAGTTGTAATTTTTTTCATATTTTTACTCTCAAAATTAAGCAGAGGACAATGTGAAAGAGTCATTCAGCCACACATTTTTCATCCCACCTTGATAAGGTCAGTTATCCCAGGCACATACTTTCAAGCCATGCAGCCCAGTGCACTGCCAAAAGGTGTTGAGGATGTTTGTCAGTGATTATTTTCCATACAAATAATGCAACCTTTGTCGGGTCCTGTAATACTTAATTCTTTAGAAGAGTTACATAAGCATAAAATGAGAGCAAGCAACTGCTTGCAAGTTGCAAGAACTGCTGTTCTATTACCCTGAAAATGAATGTTAGCACGTTTTAATGATAGGCCCATTTGACTGGCAGCCGGACTCTTGGTGAGTATGCTGTTTTCTCTTGTGTTATTATACGAGCTCAGGTGAGTGTCCTTAGCTGCCTGTGCCTCTTTCTGTTCACTGAAAAGTGAAAATAATGATACTTATTGATCCCTATCACTTTATTTCCAATGATATCTACTGAACGGATGGTGAGCACAATTACCAGTACATACCTTTGCACTTGTTAAAGAGTACCTGAACTTGCTGACCAGCAATTAGTAAATCTTTAGTACATTTTTATAGAAAGACTAAGCAAAGATATAAGAATTGTAGGCATAAGGAATAAAAACTGTATTTTTTAAATAATGAATTATTGTGTTACAATTCCTCTATGTTCTAAGAACGGCACCATGAAGGATCTTACATGATAGTTAAATCTTTCCCAAGTTCTGTGGTTTTTATAGCTTTCTCAGTAGACCTATCACTTTCAGACCTTAAAATCCATTTAGTAAACATCTTGTCTAATGAAAGAACTTCTCAGATTCATCTGAGTATATTTACAGCCTATTTGCTCCAACTACCGCAATTGCAAATAGCAGCCATCAACAATATGTCTTGAAAAAAGGACAAGATGGGATAGTATCTTTATCACCATGATGAGCTGAACAAAGACAGATTATTTGGTGATTGGGGCTTGGAATATTAATTAAACATCAAGGCTTTCAAATCAGAATCCCAGATGTTTGATCATTATGGTAATTCCCTGTTAACAGCGTTCCCTGAAAGGCCTGAGAAATATTTCTTTAATTCTCCAGTGGTGAAAGGTTGAAAACCCTTAGGCTACAGAGAACTGAGCTCCTCTGCATCAATTATACAAGACATGGCCTTTTTAGCAAAGTGGAACTATCCTATCTGTTAAGGAAGCTTTCAAACAGCTGCCTAGGTAGATAAACCTCTCCTTATTGACACAGGCCTTTCCAAAAACAAAGCATGCTGTTCCTTGCACAAGCTGTTTGCTCTGAATTAAATCTCAACAGCAACTATCTTTTCAGGGAGAGGTAGCACCAGTATCCCCAGGAAAACTGCCCTGTCAACAACACAGTCAGTGAGGATTGATCTTCTGCTCTGCATCATCTGGACATAAGTGTGAGATCATCTTCTCGAGCCCTTGCTAAGGAGCCCTTGCTCCAGCTGAACTGTCTCTCAACAAGTGCCACATGAGTAATGTTACCCTGAAAAGATGAGAAGTTGGAATGAGTTCAAGTAATTCTCAGGAAATTATATGGATTGCTGCTAGTTTCCTTTCTAAATCCCTTGTGCATGTGTAGTACTGCATTTTATAGACTCAACTTCTCCCGAGTCTGTGAACTAATTTGGGAACAATATCCAGTGTTTGCAGAGACCATTGACAAGAATGCAGATGGTTCTTTTAACAGCACAAGTTCTGTTTGTTGTAGTCAGTTCAGGAAGAGTGTATGAAAATCTACACTAAAAGCCAGTCTTCTTATTGCTACAAGACACTGTCCTCAAACGTGTGACCTCTTCAGTGTACTCAGCAATTCGTGACTCATCATAAATTATCTAGCTAGGAGCAATGATAGCAATAACAACACTCCTTTCACCTAGCAGTGATTTATCCCTGATCTCTCTTCTGTCAGTATGTGCTCCTAATAACTTATGATTAAAAAACAACTTCATACACGTGCCCAGGGAAACCTAAAGACTTTTCATCAAGCAGTAGACTCAGAGAAGGTAACATGAGATCCGGACAGGATGCATCTAAACATCTGAAGTGCAGAGTCTCAGGTTATTCACTAACAAGCTTTGTCAAACTTTACAGTAATCTAAAAGAATTTCAAGTGGAAAGAGGATGTATTGGAATATTTTTTATTCTTTATTAGATGTTCATTTTGCAAAGCCTCATTAAGGATAAATCTCTCCCCCTCCCGAGAGGTTTAAAAAACAGATTCAACTACAATCACAAAGAGACAATACTATTCATCAGGCTCTGACCTCAGTATCAGCTATTTTCACTTACCCATTTGCTTTCTTAATGTAGATTTTACTACAATTTCATAATTCTGCTCAGGAAATACTTAGACATACTTCATTAGTCAAGTTGATGGAAGAAAAGAAGGTTAGGACAACCACAATTTCAACAAGTCCATGGAGTCTTGAACACTAACACCTTTGTTTTTCACAGCAGAAAGCATGCTCAGAGTTTCCTGGATTTTGCTGGGCCTCATATTAATATTGTCTGCATAGAGAAACAATCTTACTCAGAAGAATTCTTAAATATCTTGCTGTGAGAAGCTTTGTGTTTTCCATGGCTGTCAAAAGACCAGCAAAACTGGGCTAAATAGATCAGTCATTTATGGAGCACTACAAAACACTGGGAATTAAGGGGAAACAACAGTGTTATTTGATACCACTGTACACCTCCAAAACAATATACCAAAAAGCTGATTGTACCAGAGTCAAACCGACTAGTTACACGTAACTGGAAACGGCAAACTTTCAGATGACAAGTTCTTCTTTCTTCCATATTGAAGGACCTTGCACGTCATGAGCTCAGGGCTGCTTGATTTCTGCAGGCTATAGCTACATGGCCTTGGGCACTCTTGATAGTCATCTGTTATTACTGATCACTGCAAATTAGAAGCTCTGTCCTTTTAAATCCTCAGTATTAGTTGGGAAAGACCAAATGAGGCAATTGGTTATGTGAAGCTGTTGACAAAGAAGGGACAATATTGGTCAAGTCCTCTCACCTGCCTCTTCTACTTAAGTCTTTGTCACAATAGATCTATGGAAGTTTGTTCTTAATATCCTCCTAATGAGAATATTCATTTGCAATTTAGCACTAAATTAGATTTTATCACTGTTCTGTCTTGTCTAGCACCCCCTTGAGAAAAAAAAGATGTTGATTTGGATGATGAGATGAAAAACAAGGCTGGCACTGGGTTCCAGGATATCATTCCCAGCTGTCAGTATCAGGTCACATTCAGCAAGACCAGCCTCAGCAGTGATATGCTATGCTGAAATATTCCAGGTACTTACTCAGAAACAACACAGACTGTGGAAACATATTCCCAAATGGCATTCATTTAAGCTGGATCAAAGCTAGAAATTCTGTTCAACAATTACCACAAAACATTTCACTCAGATAGCTGTAACTCCAGATGATTTTCAGGTATGGCTTAGGGATCGAGATGCTTGATTCAGGTTTGGCTTTACTAACTATATACTGGCAAATGAAGAGTCACTGTTTGCCTCGCTTAGGACTAGTACATACAGTGATTGCTCAAATGTTTAAATCCACTGGGTAATTTAAATAACTGCCTACAGCATAGTCCCAAGGAGCTTGCAATACTCAATTTTGTTCCATACAGAGGGGAACACATAGCATTTCTAATAGCAAAGTACAACTTTTACATTTCTAAAGAAATGTGGCAGCACACACTACTTTGAATTGTTGATTTTGGCATTTAAAGCAGATGTCAGTACTACTTACAATTAAATGTGCAAGAATGCACATTTCTAAACCAGATCTCTCAAGGTAAGCTGAGCACCATAGGGCCTTATGGTACAGGCTACAGGATTTACTCTCATTACCTAACCACCTACATCTCTTTATACTTCCTGGGAGAGTGAAATAGGACCATTTAAACAAACATTAAAACATAACATATACAAATATAAGACAAATACGTATTTTTACAGGTTAACAAAATTGAAAAAAGGAAAGTAGGTGAGATCTTAGGGAGTAACCTACAAAAATATTCCACCTTAATATATCATACCTTCTACTGCTAATTCTTTCCATCTTTCCTTGTTTGCTTGAATGATCTTCATCAAGTTGTCCTTAAAGCTCCTTAGGTCTACAGTTGCTAGAGAATTTTCTGTGTGAGTCCCTCCATCACCTGTACTTTTAAAACCAGGTCGCCTTTGTGCTTCAGCATTGCTTACTGCTCCCAAACTATTTTGGCTGCACAAGGGAAAAAAAAAACAAATTATGAAATAGTCAGGCAATTTTAATAATATACAAACAGTTGATTTGAATCAAGTTGCTTAGGAAGTATCTTGAAATAATAATTTTCACCAGACAGTGCATAAGATACAAGATGCCTTACTGACCTTTTTCCAGAGAATTCTTGAGAAAAAGTGTGACAGCTGAAAATATATTACTTGCAAGCTGATTCTTGAAAGAAAACTTTATGCAATCATCTTCTTAGATGTGTTTTTGAACAGTGAATGGTATCTTTGGGGCTCACAGGAAAGGTATCTGATTGTTATTTTTTGACCCATTTAAAAAATGGAAGACATGAAATGGGTAAGTTTTGCTTGAGCTGAAAATTCTCCTCAAGCTACATGCCTTCAAATGTAGACAAAGCAGGATTTAGTATAGTGGCTTTAAAATTCACAAAAAAGCAACAGCACCTATTTTACACGTAAGGTAAAGTAGACATCAAATTGATTATTCGTATGTTCTCTTTTTTTTTTCCTTAGGATTAAAAAATCAGACCTATTTCCAATCTTGTAATCATGTCATAATAGGTTTTGTTTACTCAACTGTGATGCATAGTTTGTCTCATTGGTACCACAGACAAATGTTAATATGCATATAAATGGTTTTCCATTTAGCAGAAAACAGCTGCAGTAAGAACTACACAAGAAGAGTTAACGGTAATTTCCGTGTGCTCCAGAGATGTTGAAGGGGATAGAATGGACAGAACAGACTAAAATCCTAACGTTTTCCAGGCACTACAGTGTGTGTCACATAATATTCTCAAGGCATCCACTCAGTAATGTTTGTGCAACTCTGCTGGCTCAGACTTTTCTGTATTATGCTTATAGGCTCTCCATTCTCTTATTAAGTGTGGCTTTTGATTCCATACTAATTAAAAGTCCCTTTATCCTCCACCTCACATAAGGAAGTTTTGCTGGATAATAAACCTTTGTTCATCTACCACTCAGTCATGAACAGCAACCAAAGATGCTAATCACTCCTTTGTGAAGAAGTATGTAAACAAATTTGTTATCAATAATAGCTTAGCACTGCTTCCCAAAACACTAAGAACATTGTCATAAATACCTAAATCTAGTAACTTCTACTTACTTCTAGTGATGCCTAAAAACAGAGGAAGAAAACTTCCAAATAATAATAATAGACATAAAAGAAAGTGCAGATTCTTTAATAAAGCTTCCAGATCCAAAAACTTGCACCAACTCCCCTTATCAGACCACTTTTATAAGACCCATCAATCCCTAAACCCTCAACACACTCAGCCAGGCTCCTGTCTCGCTCCTATGCCCTTCCCTGGAACTGCCCCTGTAGAGTTTCACTGAGCCCAGAGCAGAGACAGTTTTAGGTCTAACCCAACCCTGAGGTGCCCAGTGGGGCCAGCTGCTTTTATGGTGTCCCTTGTGTCTGGGAAAAAATGGAAGAATAAAAATGAAATCCATAAGCAGAAAATCTTCAGCATTCCAAAGGACAGTGGCATTGTGGGAAAGGCCTAACAAGAAGGCCCATGTGAGAAACTGTGCAGTCAAGCTGAAATTCCAGAAATATGTGAAAAAACCTTAAAGCATCACTAGTAACCAAAATAGACCTAGGTTTACTATTTTGCTACTAAAATCTGACTGATGTCAGCAAATGAAAAATTTTCCTGCAGAGCTATCATATTAGTAACCTCAGTTAAAGGTCAAATCACAGTCTTAAAATGAAAAAAAAAAAGTGATAACAAAGGCAGTATTTGTAAAGGCAGTATCTGATTATCCGGCAATGCTTTCAGCATGGAGTCACTCAGATTACACTATCTGTCATAGCTAGTTTGCTTGATATACAATTTCTATCATGATGAAAGATCATCAGCTTGATGGGCAACATCCCCCACCCCCCCATCTCACTTACATTGTATTTAGTTTCTTTCAAGTGAAATATAACGGTAACCAATTTCATCTCAAGTGTCAAATAATGCTAACATGGAAATGTGAAGTACGAAAGTGACCTACCACATAATAAAGAACAGAAAAAGAACTGAAACCACCTTCATCACCTCTACTTCCAATTGTCTCTCTAAAATAAAAGAATGACTTTTGGTACTGTCAATTAAAATCATACTGAAAATTGTTTAAGATAAGAAACCCAAGAATTTCAATAATCTATTGCAAAGATTATATTGAAAAATAGAAAATCAATTTCGTATTTTATATGTGTTTACTCTGATCGCTGTGGTTTGGCCTTTTAGATGCACAGTGTTCAGTCAACGGAGTAATAGGACATTGCAAATACAACGTAGCACCACAGGGTGGCAATACTGCACAGCTAGTTATGTGAGCTTCCCAACGGCTGAAATAATTGAGACCACTCTGAGAATAACACTATTATGTGAGCTTATGTTAGTTCAATAGCTAAGCAGTGTATTCATACCCGGGGGTCCCAAATGCAGGACTTTCAGATTTTGACGCTTCCCCTATAAGAGGCATAACAATTTTCTCCATTGAGTCCGTAAGAAGAGAAAATGTTGGTTCTACTATGAAATCAATGAAACCTAAAGAAGAAAAAGAGAGAAAATCAGATTTTACATTTCAAAAACTCTCCATTCTAAAAATAAATACTTGCTCTCAGGCTGACTTTCTAACTGTAGTCCCAATTCAATATTCTAGATACCACTAGTATAATCTTGAACAAAAAAGCACAACTGAAACAAAAAACACCTGAGGCTCTATGGCTATAAGTAGATATCAATAATTATAACTTTTCATTTTTTTTTCTTGTAAATTTTATGCACTGCAGAACACACCTACCATTTGAAATGAATACTAATTATTGAATAGAAGGGAAGCTACTGTTGAGCCAGAGTGCTAGAAGTCATGCTGTCTCTTTTACCATTCGGAGTTTCTTGCCAAGGAATTAATATTTCAAATTGCTGTTTATTATTCTGTGGAGGTAAAGTGTTATTTCACAGAGTGTAGGAGGGTTCTGTCACATCAGTGAAGAGAACAAGTAATATCCTTAGGAGACAGCATTCATCCCACAGTTCTGAGATGTCAGCTCTGAACAATGTCTTTTACATTTTAAAGTGCTCATCACGGTATGGAGTGACACAATGAGAGAATGAAGCATTATTCTCTCCTGAGCACTTATCAGAAAAAAAAATGTTAAAACATGGGCTAGCAATGGATTTCCAGATGTCTTCATACTCTAACCATGCAACACAACACGAAGGTGAGCACCAATGATTCAGTCTAGGATTCAGCTTCTCTCCTGCAGTAGATATGATGCTCAAGCATATTGCCTTTAAATACCAGTGAAATAGAATAAAGGACATCCTGAGTGACATATTGCAGTTGTCCTTGTCAACCCAGGGAGGCTTGGCCCTGTGTAGTTTGACCCTGACCCACTGATAGGCATAATTGCAGTCCAGAGATCTGATATATGAATTAGCTTTTAATTGAGATGCATCCACGAAGTGGTACCAGCCTTTCAGGTTATAGTAGAGACAGACCTGTGAATTCTTGAGTAAAAGATAATCAGTTTGAGGACGTGATTTAACAGACTCTAAAGTGCATACAGTAGAAGCTGGGCTCATGTCCAGTACTTTGGTTAATCCCTCTCCTACCACTCCTTGGCACCACATATGATGAAATTATGTCATGTTCTTTTGAGATCAGCACATTTCTGCTGTAAGAGCATATGGATTTGGTGAACAAGTACATGCAAAGACATACCTTCTATATGGTGAAATTTCAAACAATTAAAATTAAAAATGGGTATATGAAATGTCCACACATACAAGAAAAACACAACTTGTCATTTACCTATTTGGGATTGAGCAACCAAAGTGGACTTGCGGTCACAAAGTGGGGAAAATTGAAGACCTAAAGCAGCCTCCTTGTCTCCCTGCAAACAATAATATTTATTATTATAAGAATATATTTTATAGATGGACAGAGAGACAAAGGAATCTGAATATTCTTATTATTTATTCAGTTATTTTGTTCATTTATATTCCTAAATGAAAACAAGTCACAGACAAATTGTCAAAATTCTAACTTACTTCTGACAATTTTCATATAAAGGAACTTACTGCAATCTCCTCAACAGGAAAGCATCAACAAATGAGTTTTAACATTAATGAGGTCCTTTAATATTCAAAATTTAGTTCTGCTGATCTCAGATGTAATGGGACTGGAGATACTTAGACATGTTTGCAACAATATGCCAAATGCTAAATGTTTCCTTCTATTACACTCGTTCATCCAATATGTAAAATTCCTTCAGTGGGTTTACTCAGTCTGGGATATTAACTGACTGGGACTTATTCTCACTAGCAGGCATGTCTCTCTGCTGCTGAAGCCATAAAAAAGGTAGAAGCTCAGTTTCGTTACACGGATTATTTGTACATTCTAGTTCTGAAAAAGATTTCAACATTTAACACATTAGAAGAGCATTTTTTGTCACAATGGTCTTACAGACAGGAGAGTGTACCTCCATTCTCAGTACAGTAGACAAACTGCTTTACAAAAGCTAAAAAAACCCCCCAAAAATTCTAATGGCACAAAAAAAACCCTCAAGAGAAATCTTTCAAAAGAAGTTGTAATTTGTGTTTCTGGACAAATCTGGCCTTCAGAAGCACTGTCATTACAGATATAGGAAAACTTAGTCTTTCAAGTAAAATAAACCTACCCATTATGTTTGTCATGGAGAGTGCTGTTACATGATCATTCAGTGGGGAGCAGTATATGAACATAACATTTTCCCAAATATCTCATAAAAAACTGATGGATGAAGGGGGCATTATCAACCTTCCTTTGTCTTTTTATCATGTATCATTGAACTATATTTGAGAAAGGTTTAGAACCATAATGCCAATAAAACTAATTCAGCCACAGGAACAGATGTAGCTTGGAGATTGCATTTCATGTGAAAGTGGAGAGTTTTATCACTATGGCCATCACGTTTTGCACACAAGTTTTAATAATTCTCAGAGTGTGAAGAACATGTGAAGACTAGGAGAAGTGCTAGTAGCATCATTATGTAAATAAAGGAGCCAGATCTCTATGTGAATATAGTGGCCAGATTGTAATATAAACTAGGGTAGTACTAAAATTTCCAGCTATTTTGAATACAGGATTTCTAAAGTAATATTAATTTTGTAATCTTCCCTTCACTAGGTATTAAAATAAGGAAATTTCACACTAGCAAGGAATGAGTTTGATTTTTTTTTGTTTTCATAATGAACGAGTTTGAATATTTTTAGGAAGCTCTTTACCCCAATTATTAATTACTTTGCAATTAGTATAATATTAATTAATACTTACATGTCATTTAAGTCTAAGTCTATTGTAAATTGTAATAATGAACACAGAACCAATATTTAAATTGATCATTAAAGTTTAATGAGATTTAAAATCAAGATGCAGATCGAAACAGTAAAAACAAATCTTTGTCCAGGTTCTGAACTCACTTTTAACTCTCTTTTAGTGTTTTTGGATCAAATCAAACTGAAAGCAGAATGCTATAGGAGCTGTGATATTTGACTTGAACTACGTATTTCTTTACTTTTAAGGGTTTGAGATGGGTGGCTGTATTTTTATTTTAAACAAGTAACTCAGGTTTTCCTTGGCATTATAGTACACTTTCTGTAGTTGTTGCTTTTAAACTTATAATGTTGTTTGGCTTTTTTCCTGAAGTTAACACTGGCACATATTTTAACTATTAGCTGTAGTTAAAGTTTTTGTCAAGGTGAATGTTCACATTTAGCTGGTGCTCACTAATTTGAAAGCTGACTGTGAAAGCATTAGATTTGTATTAGCTGTTTCAGACTTTGCTGCTTTTCCTGTAAGGCAGTAGAAGTAGTTGAATTACTATCTTTAAATAAAAGAAGAGGAAGGATTAGTGAGTTTTATGCTTTATATACATTTGGACTACTTCATCTTGGCTGACAGATTTGGAAATTCCAGAGATTTCTAACACACAGAGGATGCACAACAAGACAGTGCATCTAGGA
Source organism: Serilophus lunatus (assembly GCA_013399895.1). Classification (NCBI taxonomy): domain Eukaryota; kingdom Metazoa; phylum Chordata; class Aves; order Passeriformes; family Eurylaimidae; genus Serilophus; species Serilophus lunatus. Next base: position 1,272,996 of record VXBA01002855.1, read on the forward strand.
AGTAGGAGAACTACTGCTTCTACACTGCTGAGTGCATTTATATATGTACAGTTACTTCATCACACTTTAAAAGTGTTGGAACTATTCCACACACACTGTTCTTAGCAGTCCATACAAAAAGTGATTCTGTTTCTTGTACACACCTCTACAGCCTAGAAGACTTCAGTATTTTACTGCTGAGTTGCAGACATACATACATTGGGTTTTGTTCTATTATTAAATGGCTTCTCAAATCTTTGAGCAGCTTATTTGGGATCCAGTTACTTCTTCTAATGAATGGGTAAAGGTGTAACTAAAATATTAGCTGATTCTATGCATTCAATGTCCAGTGTGTTACTGTTTAATGCTAAAGCTACCTCCACTTGACTGGACACATTTTCTCTGTCCCATAGGATCTGTCTAGTCTATCTCTCTGTGTCTAAAATGTTTTTACAGATGGTCATTTTGAGGCCCTTTTTATTCTGTGGAAATCAGCTCGGTTTTTTTTGCTTTCAAGTTTAAAATCCTCATAACTTCTATTTACAGAAGCAGATACAAACTCATTAACCTACTCAATACTTCCACAAGACTCAGTCCATTCATTATTTAGATTAGGGTACCAGCTCTCCAGTCTGTCGTCCAGTGCAAAGCCCAGAGTCACGGATGCCCTGATGCTCCCTACTGAGAATTCGTATGAAGAAGCTCCAGGAACTGGGCAAGAACCTTGTAGAGCAGATGGGCCTAACAGACTCATGGTTTAACACAGTGTTTTTTATTCTCTGATTTCTTTTCCCATTGTGACCATCTGATTGGAAAATGTCAACATATAGCACTTAAGACAAACAAGCTGAGCAAGACATACATTGTTCCCTTATCTGTATCAACTATTTTTAAAACTTGTGCATAATTGTAAAAACTGTGTAATACCTAAATTGGATTTTGATTATCAATTGTACTTCAATTACTGTTATGTTGACAATATGCATGGTCACAAATACTGATTACAGGGTGAAATTAGTTTCTTCACCTACTTATGTGAATTAAAAAATGGCAGCAGTGACACCTTCTACTGGGTTTTCTCTCTGAATCCAGTACCTCACAGAAATGAAAAGTTTTTCACAAAGCTCTGTCTTCATTTTTGGTTTAGGTTATATGGCCACAGCATTAACAAGATGATATTGTCTAATCTCTGGCTTTGGATCAGGCTATTATGAATGCAATACCTTCACATATATGTGGCATATGTATGTCAAGTAGTAGCAAGGAAAAAAATAGGAGGGCTTTCTGAAACATGAAATGGAGACAACTTCTTGCCTTCATCACTGAACGTGAATTCTTCCTATTTTCCCTCATCCTACCCTGCTGGTGCGTTTTTTAACAGAAAGCATATATAAATCTCTGTCTACAGAATGAAAACAGCTTGACAAGTTCTATTATAATTGAAAGAAAAAAACCCACTACAACACTCAGAATCCTGGTATCAGCTGAAATAGATATAAAGCTATAACCATTTATATTCACATACATAAAAGTTGAATTAATGTCAGTGGTATGTATGAAGAGTAAAAAATATATGCTACTAACTATGCTTGTCAATCACAGCCAACAGCAACCTTGTTGGTAGACTTAAGAAAATACTTAGTTGTGTAAGCATTGTTTCTTGAACTAGATATATTAAAGGATTTTAAAAATGGCACCTGTCGAAAAAATTCTTCCATCAGGGCCATGGTCCACCGGTAGTGCAGTTCCCAGGATTTTGCTGGATGGCTTATGTCTGCTGCATGTAGAATCAAAGACATGGCTTTGGCTTTGTCTACCCTGTCAATTCAAGGACATGCTCCAATTATCTCAAAACAAAAGCAACTGTTTAAATTCTTTTCTTGTATATGAGCTCATTGAAAGATAGACAATAAGCAGAATGGAAAATAACCTACCCCTGTGTCTGCTGTAGGGTGTGTCGCATTGTTTTAATTTGTTGAAAATGACCCGACATATCTGTAGACAAGACCATCTCAATGACCAAGCTACGCAACTCCCTAAGAATAATTAAAAGCAAAATGACTGATTAAAATTCATTTATTCCATGTATGGTACATTTGTATAAGCAGTACTTGTTAATTTATAACTTTCAAAACAACATCATGGGTTTTATTATGTTTTAAAAAGCATTTAAATAAATTATTAACAAGTCGAACATTGTATCCTAAAGGGATTCTGTGAAAGCAATGTACCTCAGAAAATGTACTCTGCAATCATTATTTCAGAGTCACACTGTTTTGTAAATCCTAATTTCTAGTGCATAAACTAATGTTACATGCAGTTCTCTCACCCATTATAAGTCTTTCCTTATTTTTTCCAGCAATAGAGTATTCAAAAAATAGTTGGTCTTTGGGCATACCACCACACAAGTGATATATTTGTGTCTTTTATTACTGCCCTGATATTAGTGAAGAATGTGCATAACAGTAAACTTAGGAAGAAGACTGTGGAAACACTCAGGAGAGCAAGAGGTATTGCATCTGAAACACTATCAACATCATATCAATATAAGATCATTATTACAAACTACCTTTCTTCTCAACAATACTGTAATGCCTATTTAATGGTACAGAACAAGAGTGGGATTTATAATTTATCTCTGTCTTGGCATCATGGTCAGAGATGTTGACTTGTCCATCAGCTTTCTATTAAATTAATACGAAACACAAAAAACATGAATCATGAATTATGTAAGACAGTGTATTAATTCTGATTGTATATTAATTTTGTCAACAATAATTACTGACTTGGAAAATTCTATTTTGTTGGTGTAGGAGGATTGTATACAGACCATGTCTGTCCACTGGATCTTTATTTACATGTTTTCACAGAATCACAGCATTAACTATGTTGAAAAAGACCTCTGAGGTCAAGTCCAACCTATGACCTAATACCACCTTGGCACTAAGTGCCACATCCAGCCTTTTTTTAAACACTTCCAAGGACAGTGACTCCACCACCTCCCTAGCAACCCATTCCAATGGCCAATCACTCTTTCTGTGAAGAATTTTTTCCTAATGTCCAGCCTAAAATCCCCCTGGTGCAGTTTGTGAATGTGTCCTCTTGTTCTGTTACTGGTTGCCTGGAAGAAGAGATCGATCACCTCCTGGCTACCACCTCCTTTTGAGGGAGTTGTAAAGAGTGATAAGGTCTCCCCTGAGCCTCCTCCAGGATGAACAACCCCAGCTCCCTCAGCCGCTCTTCATAGGGCTTGTGCTCCAAACCCCTCATCAGCCATGTTGCCTTTCTCTGGACACGTTCAAGCATCTCAACATCTTTCTTAAATATTTCTAAATGGTCTAAAAGGATTCATGTGTAAGAGTTGCTTGTATGTATGTGGGGAACAATTCACCACATTAAAACTTTGATTATGTAGTGTGTATCTTCATAAGCAAACCGCCAATCTTAAGTATGTCTAAGTATCAATTGCAACAGCAGAGTCCTACTTTAGTCATTTTCACTGAAATTTCATATGGTGTTCATATCTTTGATCTTCTTAACATGCACTTTTTTTTCAAAGGCTATGTTTTAAAGAGGTAATTTGCAGTTTTCTTTAGGGCTGTTAGAATACTTTTTTATAAAGACTATTAAGACTGCTTTCAAGCCAAATTAATTACATATTTAAGCAGATATTCCTCATTATGTATTTATTCCTGATTTACTTTGATGTAACAGGATATAGGCTCAATCCTCTCACTCAATAATATGCAACCATAGCAACTTGTGTTTAGAAAATGCCTTACCTTATCTGACCTCATAATAAAATACTTACTATTTTACGTCCCAACTGTTCCTCCTCCACATTGCTTTGAAAATGTACCCTTCAAACACAGTCAAACCCATTAAGAAAAAAAGAAAAATACCCAGCTAACACCACATGAAAACAGAGGGCTCTGCATTATTAAACCCTGTTTTATGCAAAACCGAAACAATTTTCACTTTCCCTTTCTATGGGAAATTTTCCTAGGAGATTTATGAGTCATAAGAAATAAGTTCACCCCTACTTACATGACACTCACCTCTACTACACAAGACACACAGAAGCAAGACACTGTTTTCAGTTTACTCATATTGTCATGGCAGCAGAAAAAAACCCTAATTCTCACATCCTCCATGTGAATAAGGATCAAACAACATAGCACTGCCTTCTCATACATTCCTGAAGATTTCAGGCCACTAAAAAGCTGCTTAACAGCAAAGAAGAGACTCTCCACCTGCAGTTCTTTCCTGCCTGCAGCCACATCTATCATAATTAGAGGAACAGGAAATTGAGGGAAATGTTAAATAAAGCTCTACTAGAGCTACAAATGCTTTGTCTACTATCATTGCACAAAAGACTATTCTTGGACTGATATCATTACCAAATCACTTCCCAGAATAAAATGACTGTCTCAACTTCCATATCAAAGGAGACCTCAGCTGGTCTCACAGGTAGCTTCTGGACAGAAATCTCTCCTCGTCTTCATCAAGCAGTCCAGAGCTACAAGCATCAGGACAATACAATTAGCATTGCTCCTGCTGTCATGGAAAAAGGATACACAGGTGTTGTAGTATGAAGGGAAGTGGTAACAGTATTCGTGTTCAGCACAGAGAGGTTTTTCAGGCCCCATATCAGAAGATTATTGGTTTTGAATATACCATCTCTACTTAAGTAAACTGTCATGTTCTGTGCTGTCACTCTTTCTTAACCGTCCTATAAATCTTATGGATAGAGTAATGTAAAAAACCACAGTGGTGTAAAAAAGAGACAATGAGTGGTACATGAGTTTTGAAAAAGTAGCTAGCCTATAAACACAAAATAGCTTTATTTGGATTTGTCCATGACAAAGACATTTAAAATCAGCTGGAAACTAAGCAAATATGCACAAAAAGACTAAGATGAACAAAAGCAAGTAGGAAACTAAAGACATAAGGTTAATTTTCAAGTTACAGGAAACCTCAGACCAAAGAATCCCAAGGGAATTTGTGAAAGAAATGCTATTCATTGTGCAGTACATATAATATGTATTGTTTCATTGGTCTTTTCTGTATAATAAGGCAATACATCATTGTGTGACTTACGACTGGCATGGTTTGAGACATCAATGCAGCCTCACCACCTATAACTGTTGATGTGACACATGGGGTGCTAGGACACTAGAAGCCTGGTATATCAAAGGAGAATGGGGGACAAACAAGTATCCCTCTTTAGTTATTTAGGGGCACTAAGTGAGAGAAAGAAGACAATATCAATGACTGGAACATATTTTCAGAGTTGAGAAAAGACTGAGTAATTACTGTGAATGTCACATGCATTATCCACAAAGGACATCCTCAGAATGCTGGCAGTGTTTCCCTGCTCAAACCCAAAGCCTATGTTTTAGACTTAATTGAAGTTGGCAGTTTATTAGTACATTTATCTTCTTAACATTAACATGCAGAAGAGGCATGTAATACTATAAAGTCATTCTCATTCATTTTGCTTCATCTTGCTGAAATAATTACCAGAACCTCTGTTTAAAGAGTCAGCAGTGTTAAATTTTTTTAAAAACTAAATCACTGCAACTAAAGAAAATAGATATGATAGTAGTAAAGAAATTAATCAGTGCCAGGAAGTACATTAAAAAGTCGAACAAATTATCATTTCAATTTACTGCCAACTTGGTTCAGTGCAGACTTCAAAACTGTTAGTTTAACAGCATAAATTTCAGTTTATGTTAAGTGGCTAATAGATCCATCACTGCACCAATGGACAACTGTATCTGATAACAAGGTAATAGGAATTTCTGGATATTAGAAATGAATACCAGAAAACTATCATTTCCATGACTGTCCCTCTACATTGAAGTATCAGACTTGAACAGGTTGTGCAGGTTGGCACAGGCTGGTACTTTGGAATTTACTGTTTGCTTGGAAGTACAGACTGTAATTGCCTACCTAAGTGACAAAACACTGAGTGTTCTAGTTCAGTTGCTTGAGCTTATTAGTCTATGCATACATCTCTTCTAAATTGTACTGAATAGGCCCAAAAAGAGATGATTAATTCAGTTTTCTCTGGTTGCCGAATCTCATCAACTTTGAACTGGCTGCATAGAATAGAGTATGTGTAGCCACTCTGTATAAACAAAATTTGCAAAACTCAAATAAGATCCTCTAGAAAGACACAACTGTTTTACAGTGAGAGGAGACAGAAAAGCAAGTGTAAACAGAGCTAGTGTAGGATTGAGCAACTTCCAAACTAATGTGGTTGTTTATCACAAGTTCAAAACCCATGAAGAAATGAAATGCAACAAAAGTTAGAGAAAACAGTAAATAACGGAACTGGAAAAAGAAACTGTGAGAAGGCAGACCAAATAATCTATGTGGAGAAGTTGTGCTTCAGAAAGATGAAAAGAGCCTACCACATCCACTGCTTTATTCTGTTTGCAGTCCACCTGAGCAGTATGTATAAACATCACACACCTGGAAGCCAAAGGCTCCTCTTTCCATTGGCAAATATTTTCCATCCTATTACTCCTTCCCTCAGTGAAATAACAAAAGGGAACCACTGAGATAAACTGTACCAGCTGGCAGAGATATTTCTATCAGTTGGAGTCACTGTACGTTGTTGCAGGGATTCCCCAACTATACTACTTCGTGTGAAGCATATAAGCTTTTCCAAGCCATCCTTGTCACAGTCCTGAACTGAAATTCAACTGAAGAAAGCCTGCCTCTTTCTACCTGGAAGTATTCTCTTATAGGACACAATATAAAACACCACTTAAAAAAACCATACTCAAGGCAACAAGTCTGAAGATTTGAAAATCCTTTTCTCTCTAAAAAGATGGAACACCAGCCTCTGATAGCTGTCTACTGGCACAATCACTTTCTCCATAATCAATAGAACAAGCAAAAATAGCACCACAGTCTTATCAGCCCCAAAATTATCAGGCCCAAAATAGTTCCAAGAAGGGCAAGGCTGGTTCATCTTGGCAATGAAAATCTATGCTTACAATTTACTTCTGGAGATAATTCTCCAGAACTAAGTTTACAACACACACTTTCTGATAATTAAATCCAAATGAATATTCTCTGAGAAGAATTCTTTTAAGAGAATGAAAAACTGTTCATATTAAATAAAAAATTAAAAACACTTTTAATATTGTGTTTTAGAAACAGTTACAGAAAAAGAATTAATTGAAATCCAAAAGAACCAGCAGACTTACATTCAATAAATGCTTTATTTAGGGGTATTTTCATTATGCAGGTAAGTAAAACAACATAAATCTACATTATAAAACAGTCCATCTTCTGTAAATATATACCAGACCAAAATTTGACCTGACATTCACATATACCCTCATAAATGTATAGTTGTGTGAAAACATAAATTAAACAGAGTATAGGTTTGTTATTCGTAGTAGCATCATTCACAGCAAGAGACTTTCCTGGAAGCAGAACATCTCTCTCTGACTTCACAGTCCACCTGTTTAAAAGAGGTTTTTTAGGATCCCTGAATAATAGCTATGTTTACAGAAACACAGAGAAGACTCATATTTTAAATGTTATGTTTATCGATCAAAAATATGCAAAAATAACATAGTTTTTTTAATAATAGAGAGTCTTATTCTAACACCTGTTCATTTTAACCTTACAGGTCTTAGTATTTGTGATATATCAATTATGATCCTTATTCTTTCAGCTGGCAAATTTTCTTCAGGAATTACACTAAAATTAAGAAGAGAGAGAAGATATTTCTGTAGTGCTTCTAGGCATTTACTTTATTATTCTGGACTCTCCACATAATTAATTTTTTAATACTTAACCAAGATGTGACCATGCTGAAATCCCAGAGGCAGTAGTGCTCAAGCTGGCAGTATTATGACTCTGCACTGCAGATTTAACCCACTGTTAGCCAAAGGTAACCTAGCTCAAGAGAAGCAGCACTGTGGTTTCCCTGAAGAGCTGTCTCACTTCAGATACTGTCCACACAACCCAGCACTGTGCCTCATAAAGTTACAGCCTCACTTGGAAAATCAAATGGAGTTTCTCAAACAGGGCTTCTAAACACCACAGCAGCCTTCCCTAGGCTCTAAATGTCCATTACTCTTTTCAGTGTCAACATTGCTTCCTGTAATTTGAACTCCTAATATAGACTCCATGGAGAAGGCCTGGTGGTTTTTATTATTTTTAAATACTGGAATTATGTTTGACTGTCACAGCACGCCTTACCTCCAGTCATCTTTGTTTAAATTAGCCAGGATGTTCATCTCTTCTTCTTGCATGAGTCTATAAGCAGCACTTACATGATGATTTTCAAGAACTGAACGATCATTGTACAATATAGCAACATCTGACCTAGCATTGAAAAAAAAGGCAGATTTTGTAATAGTGTCCCAAAGATGGCACTGGGAAAAGTAGGCCTATGTATTCTGTATAAGAAATATTGATTACACTATACAACCCATAACTTGCCTAAATAATCAATATGTTTACAATCATAATCCAACTATAATAATGGGAAAATCTGTGTTCTGGCAATCACATATCTTCATTTTGATTGACATAGATACTTATGGCTAGGTTTAAGCACTGCTAAGACTTGCTATGACTATGGCAGCCATTCCAAAAGCTTTTCTCAGGCAAAAGAAGCCTCGAAACCCAGCCCTGGGATATCACACCACAGCCAATTTACACTAGGAGAGAAGAATGAGCTACATCACAAAACAAATACCTGTTTGGTGCCCAAGTAAAATTCAAAGGCTAACAGCTTAATTAATTTTCCACTCTTGCAATACTTCAGAGCAAAATATTAGGGACAAAAATAGAAAAGTAATATAAACTTGAAACAACAAACTGAAGTTTATTTTTAGCCAGACTATGCTGAGGAGAAAAGAATTATGTCGTTACTTCAGCTGCAAATCTAGAATTTGTTCGTTATTGAAGGGCACGTCTTGCAGCACAAGCATGTTACAGTTTTAACATTATCATTACTATTACACTACCACTGGCCACTTTATCCACATGGGTGAGTGAGAGGATGCTTCTGTTCAAAGTTGTCATATTTCTAGCACTGAGCTGCTTTGTTAGAATAAGCCAGAGCTATGCTGGCAGCTAAAGTGAACTCACCTGAGGATACTAAAAACAAAGTACAGCCTAGTGTAACAGAACAATAAAATGCTTTGTACTGGGTTAACTATCAGCTGCAGTATTTGTCGCTCAGTAATGGATTGGTCAGGGATTTTCCTTCAATAAGAAGAAAATTTTTTAAAGGGAAGAGATATATGCAGTTGTACAGGACCAGCAGCTAGAAATAAACGCTGCACCTGCATGAGAATACAGTTAACCTAACTTTCAAATCAGATTTCTTTCTGGATTTCTTTTTCATGTCTACTGTAGTTGCTATCAAAACATCCTAGAAGAGGGCTCATAGTAGGCATTTCAAAAGCTGTAATTGAAGGTTTCTCCCTCTACAACAGGAACCCTATAGCTTTAATACATGTATGTCTAGGCACATTACTGGAAGAAAGGTGGTATTTTCATGAGGACATGGTAAAAGAAATTTTTGAGTCAGAAGTGTCAATTTAAGTGAACAAATACAGGAGTGAGGGGTTTTCAAGTCCATGATCTGAACATTTTTGAAATTTCTCTTGACATATGAGCTCCAAAATAGAATGATTTCAAACATTATTGAGCTATGTCCTTAATTTTCCACACTGTCTTTGTTCATGACAATCATCCCATGATAGAGGGAGCAATCTGTAAAATCAGGAATGAGCAGCTACTTCCTGGCTTTATTAGTAAGAGGTATGAAACAGTTCAGACCAGTGAACAGCAAACTCCAGATATGACTCTTAGGAGAGCACTTCTCTTACCTTGTCTGAATATGAAAATTGTTTGTGGTCCCAGTATGTTCATAATCATGGACGGCAGCTGCAAAGATCATGGCTAAAATTTCCAGTTCTGTGAGCCAGTGCTGATAAATGGAAAACAAATCCTAGTCACATTTTCTATAATAGCCTAATTCAGAATAAACACTACAGTACTGCAAATGTTTTGCACAACCTTTACATTAGATAAACTTTCTTCTTGTCTTATTCCATCTATATATACTCATAACACTTCAATATTATACAGTAAGATAAATCCTTGTACTTGTTATGATTTCTCTGAGACCAAGTTAACATCCATTTGGTCACTAGAAAAGTAAATATTGGCAGCCAAAAATATAAGAAGTTATCATAAGAATTACATGGTAGACTTTGCAACTGCTATGAGTATCTAATGTCATATTCCATATATGGCACTTTCCAAATTATGGTATATTAATCTAAAAACGTGATATGGAGCTAAGAGTATAATTTGTCTTTTAGCAAACTATATATATATTTCACAAAAAATTCATGGTACAACATCAGCACTAACTATATTTTACCAGTATACATAGCACTACAATTAGGCTCATGGGAGACTTCTCTGTTCTAAATTTTATCATACTTTGTACTGATTAGAAAAAAGAAAAAAAAAAAAAAACAAAAGAAAAAGAAAGGAAGTGCATAAAGCTATTATACCATTACAGAGAACAGAAGGTAATACAGCTCATGTATACAAATAATGCAGATCCTGGAGTTTTGTGCCCTTTTATAACTCCTGCTAAATAAGAGTTTCTGTATCACTCAGATATTTGTCAATAACCTCTATCATCTTTTTTTTGATTTCTATTATTTGCATGACAAATCATCCTTGAAGAGAAAATTTACTCCATTGTAAAGATGGGGGCAGAAAAATCATAAGACAATTAACCTCCACAGTCATAGGACTGATTAAGTCAAATGCTAGTCAAGCATTTCCACACATATTTCAGATGGATTTGGTGTAGAAACAAGCTTCTGTACTAAAAGATCAAAGAATGCACCTGAATATGCACATACATGTGTATGAAAGGATATGAGATGTATAAGCTGCCAGATGTATTAGAAGTTGTCTTTAGTAGTACTTCTTTCAAAGAAGAAGAAAGGAAAGAGTCAAGATTCGTAAGTAATGTATGAATAATAAAATAGGTCATTCAAGAACAAAATAAGATTGCTGAGGAACAAGTACTGGCTGCTGGTGAAGCAGTTCAGATTTAAAAAGGTCACAACGGAGGAATGAGAATGTACTGTAAGCAATTCTAAAAATGGAAACGATGACCTTCATTATATTGTGTGTCACAAGAAACCAGGTCATGACCAGTCCTGGCTTTCACAATATTTTTGACATACCAAATAGAATAGAAACACAGAAATTATTAGTAACTAAGCATAAACTTTTTTTTAAGATGCATTTTCTGAAGGTCAGCTTTTGTAGCAACCAAAATAGCTGATACACAATGCATTTGTAAGTAAAGAAACATTTCTTACAAACAATATCTATGGGCTACACAGAGATTTCACAAAGTAATATGTGACAGGAAGTGTTCCAGAGACATCAGCTGTACAGTCAAAACTGAGATCAGTATTCAAATCAGAGAATCAGAGAACTACTTTAGCTAAAGCATTTCTAAGCAAGTAGGAGAAACCTCTTAGAGAGACAGTTAACAAGTGTTTTTCTCAAAGGGAAAGGGAAAAGCCGGTATCTGGAGGCCTGCATGACTGCAAAGAACTGAAATCTGCTTCTCTCCTGAAAGATACTATGCCAGGCAGGTGTAACGCATAAGGTAAAGTATCTTCTATTGAGAGATGTTTTCCAGTATTATAAATTGCTTAGAAATAAATAGACACATTTCAACTTATCATCAATTCTGTTTAAAACTGTTTTTTTGACAATGATGGATTAAAAACTGAGTAAGAAATGGAGTCTTACAATTCACTTATTGACAGTAGAGACATTTTTTTTACTTTGAGCAATTCAGGTACGTGGGAGGAGAAAGAGGATGGTGGGAAGATGATCGATGACTCAAAAGTTCTATACAGTGTATTCCCTGGGACTTGGATCCTTAAACCCTTATAACGATGAAAACTTCATAAATGCAAGCTTGAGTTATACATTTCAGTTGTATCATCTGGGATTTAATCTCTTGGGAAGGTTAATAAATTATGTGCCATCTGTGATGTCTAACTTTCTTACACATTGATCTGAGGTGGCTGGATCTTATTTCCTAAGATAGATAGCAAATTTTGAAAAATGTAATGATAATTTTATTTCTTTAACTGTGATTCTGAATATGTGTTATTCTTCAGTAGAATCTCTCTAAAGGCTTGTGGAGAAGCATAAACTCTGACCAGCCAAATTTTTTGGTAAATGCTGGAATACAGCTGTTTTCCAGCTGCCTATAAAAGACATGAAACACATGGCCTCAAAAACATGAATTGTGAAAAGGATTTTCTAAAATCAAGCTTTTTGAGACATTTGCTTCTGTATGTCTTTCAGAAATGAACATGGAAAATTTCATTTCTTTACAACACTTGGAGTCAGTATTAGTTCCTGGTACAATGAAAGCACAATAACTTCAAACTGCATAGTAATCTGCAAAAAAACCTCAAAAACAAACCACCAGAATTTGTTCTAGAATTGCCTCAAATTTACTTCAATCCAGGTATATGTTAGAAATCCAGCAGAGTTAAAAGAGGCATTACAATGGACATGCTCTGAAAACCATCAGCTTGAGAAGCAAATTTCAAATTATTAGTGAGTAGGGTTCTGGAGGGTTAACCAGTCAACAGGAAAAAAAAATCTAGCAAGTTAAATAGAACATTCTCATGATACTGATGCATTCTCAAATTGCAAGTGACATTTGGGACAGAAATACTTTGCAAGCTGCAGAATAACTAGTCCCTCTTTCAAACACCGATTTCCATAAATGTTCTTTCTGTCTGGTAAACTACATCTGTTTGGAAGGCACTCTTGACTAAGTGTTGTCCTAGTTCTATCAGTTAGAGTTGGAAGGGACCTTAAAGATCATCTATCTACAATCCTCCCTGCATGGGCAGGGAAATATCACAATTCAGCATCATAATTTGACAATTAAAATGTGGATTAAACCTGACCTAATTTTAGAGAAATATTTTGTAACACTGTTGTAACATTAATGAGGTTTTTCAGCAGTAAAGTCTATGCTTTTTTGAAACATAGTTGTCCAAATCACATCAAAGTGCAGTTAGAAGATTAAGATTCTAATAATGGAAAACTAATGTTGGAGAGGCCTTTCTCCTACTCATGTCCACCCAGTGAAATAGCAGATACTCAAATATAAAACAGATTCCTTTGTTCAGTGTTCAGAGACATAAAAAGTGTCTTGCAAAGTTGTTGAATCAAAGGCAAAACATCTCAAATTGACTAGGACAGCTCTGGAAGTGGGAACTTTGTCCTAGCATCACACAGAAAATCTGAATACTATTGTTTTCTGAAGGGCAGAAGAGTACAGATACAACAGGACAAAGGGTTCTTGTAATGTATAATAAAATACAGGGATTTTTCTCTCTGTGAAGTTGCTGATCCAGGTATACATCTCCATGACTCACATCACTTAACTCTTGCAGTTAATCTTACAGTAGAAGACAAGGGTAAGATCATGATCTAATCTCTTCAAGATTTTTCTGTTATTAAAATATTATTTTGATAGGTGAATATTGTACGCAACAATGTTGGTTTGGATTCGTCTTAGCAATAGCTGTCTAGCTTCTGCTTCAGTCTGATATGGAAGTCATTTTTCAAGAAAACATCTCAATGTGAAAAGGAATCTTGGTTGGTGAAGTCTCCAGGCATCCCTCAGGAAGCAGTACTGGAGTTAAAATGTAGCTTTAAAAACTTGATATGTAAAAGCAAAGTACTTCCTTCAAACAGCAGAAAAAAACCTTGCAATGCGTAGGGACCTTTCCGTGACTCCACTGAAGCCAAAGGCAATGTTTTACATGAGAAAAAGCTTAACGTAAGTGATTTACTGTAGTAAAAATCACTGTAGTGATTTTCTTGGGTATATATGTATATGAGCACAAACATCTAGAGTCAGCCCTAAATTTTTCCCTTCCAAAGTCATATAGAATTGTTTCATAGCTCTGCAAACAGAAATCAGACACTATCTCTTCCCAGCTGTTTTGTTTGTTGGTTTCTGTTTGTCTGGTTTTCTGTCTTTTTTTTTTTTTAACAAAAGTATTCACAGTGAAGACAAATCACCAAAAGGCCATTGACAGCAATGTCTGTTTTCTTTTGGTCAGTATTTACTTTTGCCTAGTAAGCTGATAGCCAGGAGACTCCCACTGCTGGTATTAAATTTAAGACAAGTATTTAGAAATAAAAATGCTTACACAGACTCATTTCAGTTCCCAAATAAATAATAAAAAATACTGTGACATTGCAAGACAAATGCAATATCCTACCTACTACAGGCACATACAGTATGCAAGAGCAGTCCTAAAGAAGGTAATAAACTAAAAGAAAAAGCCATTGCAGTGTTCAAGGCTAGGCTGGATGGGACTTTGAGCAGCCTGGTCTAGTGGAAGGTGCTACTGCCCATGGCAGGGCAGTTGGAACTAGATTGTCTTTAAGGTCCCTTCCAACCCAAACCATTCTATGATGCTTTAATTCTAAGCCTGCACTGATTCAGTATATCTTTTAACAGCCAGGACCTCAGCAGATACTAAAGCTTCCTTGCCTGATCACACCTCCCATGCTGTGATGTGGAAAGTAGAAAATTCTCACCTGCCCACTCCTGCAAATCTATCTCTTTTAATATGATATATAATACCCAAGTCCAGGCAATGAAAAGCCAGAAGATATAAGGAGGACTTTTTCCTCCTTTTTCTCTCTACTTTGAGAGAGTTTCAGCCTGGAAGAACTGTTAAAATGACATAAAATGCACAGCCTGAATTTAGTTTGGAATCTCTTTCTGCACAGTTTTCAAGGGAGATTTTTCCTCAAGAAATGATACATGTACACATTTATTCAAAACATCAGAGTCTTAGAAGTCAATTGAACTTAACAATATTTCTTACCATGATACCAGTGTGAATCATTATGTAATGCACAGTTTGAGTAACGTCAGCTGCATGGATCAAATTGTGATACGGATTTTTATATTTGCTGTAACCAACTTCAAGAGCTTCAGCAAATGAAATAAGATTGGGAACGGGGATCTAAGGAGAAGAAAGTATTAAAATAATTGGTTTTTTCCTGCAACAGCTGTGAATTCAACCATGCAACAAACAAACTACAAGTAAAATATCACAGAATGTAGTTAGCAAGCAACAAACTAAAAAATTAAAATGTAAAGGTTTAATATCATACATGCAGCTGTGAGGCTTCACCCAATTTTTGTAGATGTTATATCCCTCTACATACACCATGCACAAGAGACTGCAGAGCTATCAACTAAATGGTTTTCAAGACATGCCTGTCTGTACCAGAAATGCATAAATTGCTCATAAAACAGAGACATGACAGATAGGAGTCTGGGATTAACAATAGGATTATCTCTTTTGCTTCACCAGTTTTACTTGCTTCAGACAAGGTTTCCTTTAATCTCACAGTATGATTGTCCTTTCTCCAAGCAATTTGTGAAGTACAGCTACTATGCAGTCCCACTTATTTTTGCACTGCACTTGTTTTTGGCAGTGATAGAGTTAATTTTCTTCATAGCAGCTACTGCAGGGCTATGTTTTGGATTTGTGCTGGAACCAGTCTTGATAACACAGTGATGTTTTTTCACAGTTGAGCAGGGCTTACACAGAGTCAAGGGCTTTTCTGCTCCTCATCCCAAGAAGTTGGGAAGGGCCACAACCAGCGCAGCTGGTCCCAGCTGACCCAGGGGTTACAGCATCATGGTCAGCAGCACAGAGCTGGGGGAAGGCTGCCTCAGGGGCTGCTGCCTGGGGACTGGCTGGGCATTGATTGGTTGGCTGGATATCAGTTGGTTATTTTTCCATATTACTATTATGACCATCATTACCATATTATCACTATTTAACTGTACTTATCTCAACCTACAAGTTTTCTCACTTTTACGCCTCCAATTCTCTTCCCCCACCCTGCTGAGGAGAGGAGGGAGTGAGTGACAGACTGTGTGGTGCTTATTTGCTGGCCGAGGTTAAACCGCATCACACATATAATGAAATTACATTTTCCTTAAGAATTTTTTCTTTATTTAAAATTCCTGCAAGGTAAACAATGGGACTGAGAATGGCCTTAAGCCCACTCTGCCATAAACACTGTGTATTTCATGTCTGTGTTGTTAATAGCAGCCCTTGTGGTTCTGACTTGAGGCACATAAAGCTTGTTGGGGAAAGCCAGGTTACCACTTACAATTAAAATATTTGAAATGATTTCAGAATGAGGCAGCCTTTTCAAAAGGAACAAGATGTTTTGCAGTGGAGAGATTTTGAAAGTACAAGAAAACTATAATTTGGTACTATTATAATGATAAATTTGGCATTTTGAACCATTTTTTTATTTCAGCCTTTCAAAGTTGGCCATAAATACTCCATATTGTATTGGAAAACCCTGCAAACACCATGGTAAAGCAGCTTTCTCTTTATAGATCCCTCCAAGTCGGTTAGGACAGTAAGGTTCAGATGAAGCCCTTCCACAGCAGTGAGCAACATACTGTGATCTAGATCATAAAAGAAGTACTTAAGTTTAAGTACAGTTTTCTGCCTTATTAGCAATTTTTGTTCCATGAAGCTGGGTCACTGATTCAGTCCTGCTGAGTAAATAGGCTGTATATATAATCTATTTATGTAACATTTACAAATGACATGACATGGGCCTACATAGCTTTCCATTTTTTGGGTTGCAGAAGTTCCATCTGGAACAATTATTGGCATACTATAATATTTAATTTGCCATATTCTTTGAAATTCTGCACTGCATTGTACAATTAAAAAACATTTCAAACATATGCTGTCTTTCTTGTATTTTAAATATGACATAAGTATTTTTGCATACATATTTTTATATGTGGTAGTTCCTGACCTTGAAACGGCTCAAAAGGTCATATCGTGTAAACAGCTCATACATCATAAATTTCAGACTGTGCTCTCCACTTGCTTCATTTAGGGCAAATACGTCAAAAGACCATTTATCAACATCCTGTAGATGAGGGGAAAATAAAAAAAAATTAAAAACATAACATTTCCCTCTGTTTAGGTAGGTTTCCAGCTAATCACTGGAAAAGATATTTTGGAGTTTTTTTTGAGGGAACGCGGGGAGTTTGGTGGGTTTTCTATTGTCCAACTCTTTCAAACTCATACTGTAGATAACATATTAATGATTATTTCAACATTAATGATGAAAACAATTGTGCCAGTTATGAATAAATACTTGTCACATGACCTAGGCAACTTTGCATGCTTTGAATCAGAGTTCTTAAGCTTTAAAATTTAACTTTCTGCATACAGTAGTCTAAAGAACCTCATGGAACAAATATGAGTACTATCCTTTAAATAGATCATTATGCAATATTATTAACACTGATGTCACTAACCATAAAGAAATTTGAGAATAATATAATAGAGTTTGGCTTTCAGGGGAAAAGCTGAAGCATTACATTCTGAAGAAATACCAGTTTTTAATCGCACATATAGACATAGGAGCTCAGCTCTCCATAACAGATCATCTTCTGTGTGAACCACAGTAATACCTCAAATTCACAGCAAATACTGTATTTGTTCCATAAGCTTCAGCTTCTTTTGTTAGCTCTATCCCAATACTGTCTCCTTTTTCTTTCCTAAAAATGAAACAAATGCTTCTGTCTGAGACACTGATTACCCTACCATTGGGAGCTGATAAAACTATGTCTCACATTCCTATAATTTCTATACAAATTTCATCCTATTATTCTAATAACATCTAAATGAAATCAAAACTAATTAGAAGTACATGCTATTTTTGAATTTTGAACTATTAATTTATCTGTTCTGCATGCCCAGTTCTTTAGAACTAACTCTGGCTCAGGTATGTTCAGTAGAAAAATAATTTCATTTCACCCTAAAAGTCACTTAACATAAGTACAAATACATTCATATTCCACAATGATTAAACTTATTTCACCTTAAATGTGACAATCACTTCTGCTGGGTAAGCCAAACCAACCATACTTGAAGTTCTTCGGTACATTCTAAAAGAACAAATAAAATATTAATATTAAAATAAAATATTAAGAAATAACACTTCTCTAAAAACTACTGGAACAATTAATCTTTTTAAATTCATCTTTCACAGTTAGTGAAATAACACTAAGCTATTTAAGGGTCTGATCCAAAAGATTGCATAAATCTTCTCATGAACTTATGAGAAAAGCCTCTCTGCTGGTATATTACTCTTTTATGTTAGATCACTCTTTGGTACAATTTACTATTACTAGTAATATTAGTAATAACTATTACTAGTACTATTTACTAGAAGTTGCAAAGCCTTTGAGTTCATTCCCAGAATTTTTCACTGCTCAGGAGATTTTACAAATTTAGAGGTTTCTTCTGGATCTCTGTATATAAAAATAAAGAGATTGCAGAAACTGAAGAGTAAATTCTGACTCAAAGATTTGCTTCAGGTTCATCCCATCACTTAAAGGATCTCCAGTGGCAGGCACTGTGGTTAAATGCAGTACTTGCTGTAATAAGAAAACCAAGCTCTCACCTTTCTACAAAAATCCCAGCCTGTACAGCGTGCACAATGCTTCGGAATTTGGGCTTTTCTTCAAGTCTCCTCTTGGCTATTCCCATTTCTCTTGTGAATGTAGAAGCTAACCAGTCCCGCACTTCCAGCGGGACCGAATCCGACTGGATGTCAGAGAGTTCATCCTCAGTGTCCAAAAGTTTCCTACAAAAAAATTAAGACAAGAGAACCAACAAGATGGCAGACTGAAGCAAGAGGAGTATAGACAGGTGAACAGCTTAACAGAACTTAATTTAAGGGAAGCCAAGGTTGTAAGTCGACTCAGTGCATCTCTAAACATCTTCTCTGGTGGCCAGACTGAGGCCAGCGCACAGCAGATACCTTCGCTCTCCTGCTGCTCATGTTCCAGAAGGTAAAAGATATTAAAATGCAAGATATTCAACTGAAGGCAAGAGAAGATTCTTCTACAAAGTTCTCAGACCTGTGGTGGATTGAAGTCTAATCAATGAGCTATAAAATCCCAAAATAGTGACTGGCAGAAACATCTATAGACAGAGGGGTTGCTGCTATAATTGAGAACACCAGTTGTCCATCTGATTTGATCTCAAAAATGGCACAAAAAGTATTTTGATACTTAGAAGCAAAGTAACTGATATTACATAGCAATGCTATGATGAATGCATGTCAGTGAACACCCTGTATACATGCTCATCATGTTGTTCCAGTGCAATAAAAGTTAATACTCTCTTTAATAAGAGAATTGATTCCTTTAACAAAGAGAATTAATTCTTTCTGTATGGAGATCTGTGTTCCTATTGAAGGCAGGGTAACAAAATCATAGCAGTAAAGATATTATACAAGATTAGACTGCAAGTCAGCTTTCACAGTTCTAAGCAGTTCCAAAAGCTAGAACAGTTGTTTGTAGCCCTTGCAAAATAGAAAAAAATATTAAAAAGAAACTTCACTTAAAACTGAATTGGAGGTCATCAGTTCATTTAGAAGAAACATGTAACTAAATATTCTCTTAAAATAGACTCAACACTTCTATTCCACACTTCTATAAACCTTTTTCTTGCTGGTATGTACCCAATATCACTCAGACTGCTGGGTTTTCGAAGAACTAAATTCTTTATTTAGTCAGATGCCAGATATCAAATTTTCCTTCATGCAATTATGCGAGAATTCCCAGAGTTAGGATGACCTGAACGCATGCAAAGCACATCACCCTTTTCAAATGTTTTATTGAAAGTGGTACCAATTGAATTGCAGGCATAATTTGATTAGATAGATCTATTTCACTAGTGCTGTCTTTCTGAAATTCCTTGAGTTTGCACAAATTGGACATAAAACAATGACAGACAAAGTATTGTTTAGTGTGATTTTTTTATCAGATAATCCACTTGTCAAGTTAAAACATGGGCCTCTTCTCCTGAGTGAAGATTCTAACAGCATTTGCAGATGGGTATTTGGGAGAA
Organism: Serilophus lunatus; assembly: GCA_013399895.1. Classification (NCBI taxonomy): domain Eukaryota; kingdom Metazoa; phylum Chordata; class Aves; order Passeriformes; family Eurylaimidae; genus Serilophus; species Serilophus lunatus. Next base: position 1,293,032 of record VXBA01002855.1, read on the forward strand.
GAAAGTTATCACTTCCCTATCCATTTTCATGTTTATATCTCTGCTGTTGTCTTTTCTTCCAACCCTTAGCAAAACTGTTACCTCTTTTCCCTGTTTGTGCCCTCTCTCTTCATATTTATTTGACATCTCTTTCACACCTTTCACTGTTTCTCTTTAACATTTACAAAACCTTGACTAATCCAGGTCTTCTCTGGCACATAGAGGAATTGAGCAGCAACATAGATAATTAAGAAAAGCCTGAATACATTATAGTTTCAAAGGAATCACCATTTAAATCTAATGCTATCTGAGGGATTATAGGAAGATGCCTAGTAAGAAGCACAATATCAGAAGAGTCATACAAATTATTGGTGAACTGTGAATGTAGTGTATTTGTGTTTGTCTTCTCTGTTCTCAGTTTCAGCAACTCATCCAGCTGGCAGCATGTTTTGTAAGGTTTTTCAATGAGGGTTGAAAAAAATATTCCATAAAATGCACCCCTCATCCTCTCCAAGTTTACTGAAAGCACAGAAGAAAGGCTTTTATTTTTCAGAGATACAGAATTATCAGAATAAGAAGGCTCTTTAACATGGAGTGCAAGAAGAGCAGAATGGACAAGAATTATAAAATTTTCTGAAAGTGTGACACAGGCCCAAAGTCAGTAATTTAATTTGGAGGAGCAAGACCTGTAGAGGAAAGGATTTGGGAAAATTATCTTGCAAAACAGAACGAAGGCTTAGACTGGGCACAAGTCAAGAGCTAGAATTAGGCTTTATTCCCTAAATTAAAAACTATGTTATAGTTCACTTAGATACATACTAATCAACACTCTTATTAAATACCCCTGTAGAAATTAGTACATTTATATTTTTGAGGAATATTTGACATTTTACATATATTTTAGTATAAAAAGGAATAAAGTTTATAATCTCTAAAACACATCTTTGTAACTATTCCAACTCTTACTCAACTGAGATGAAAATATTCCAGCAATAAAAGGACCACGGGCATTAGGCTGCCTCAGAGCATGCAGCAGGAATATTCCATACCACCTGCAGCATGCAGCAGAGCTCTACATCAGTATGCTATAGTCTGATGCACATCTGAATTTGGGACAAAGTCCTGAGCTCTTCAGATATGAGCCATAGGAGTACAAATTGAGGCCAGCAAAACACACTGCAGTTTCTCTAATCATTTTAACCATTAATCTGTAAAGTAGGGGAATTACTCACTCTGTAAATGACAGCAACAGAAGTTACTTCATGAACACAGACCAGAGAAAACAGTATTTGAAAAAGTGTTTATTTAATGAGTAATTTTCATGAGACTACTGCTCTCCGATGACAGATGACTGAAAAAGATGCCAAGGGGTAGAGAGCATTTCAGTGTCTCTGCTTTCAACTTAAATAATCAGGAAACCAACTGCAAAAGAGAATTACATTGCAAGTCCAAAATCTTGCAGATCCCTCAACATGTAAGCTTAATAACTTCTCAAAAAGAATTAGTTTCCTTGAGAAACCTAGCTGAAACTACATTCAAAGAGAGGAAACAAGGGCTTGTCATTCATCTCACAACTGTCTGTTTTCTACACTTTCCTGACCTTTTGGAGAATAAGAATTATATTGGGGAAAATTACTCATGGCATATGCATTGCTAGAAATGGCCTCTGAACAAATTCACTAATGACTGCCATTCCTCTGTAATTACAGGGACAGGGCTCCCACATGGGTCTACACATCTGAATACATGGATGGTTAGATAGATCTACAGTTTGATGGAAATTTTTTCTAGGAAGGAAAATAAATTAGACTACATATTGCTCCATAAAACCTATGCTTAATTATAAAAAAAAAAAATCTAACTAATTTCACAGCTCCCAGCTTTTGCCAACTTTTCTTCATCCATTTTTGATTATAAAATACAGTCTTTCCGTTATATTTCCATATATACATATAGGTAAATACGTATGTACTTTGTTACAAAAACACTTCTTTAAAATAACCTGGGGATACTTTATTGCAGCCTTTCAGTACTTAAAGAGGGCTTACAAAAAAGGGGGAAAACATCTTTTTATACAGTCAGATAGTGCTAGAACAAGGGGAACCTCTTTTAAAATCTAAAAGAGGAGAGATTTAGATTAGATTTCAGGAAGAAATTCTTTACTGTGAGGATGGTGAGACACTGGAACAGGTTGCTCAGAGAAGCTGTGGATGCCCCACCCTGGACAAGTTCAAGGTCAGGCTGGATGGAGCTCTGAGCAACCTGGTCTGATGGAAGGTACCCCTGCAAATGGCAGAAGTACTGGAAGTGGATGAGCTTTAAGGTCCCTCCCAACCCAACTCAGCCCAACCCATTCTATGAGTCTACACCTTAAAAAAAGGATGGAGATGAAATAAAATCAGATCAGCAGACAGGATCATAAAAAGGACACACAATTCAACTACTGAACTTCCTATCAAATATTACAGGGATGTTTTGCAAGATTTTACAATATAATTTATAGTTGTACATTAACTAAAATATCCTAATCGAATGATACAAATATATATAATAATATATACCAACGTATACACTTAAATTTTTCTTCCATAAAGCTAAGGAACACCCCAAAAATACTAAGAAACTAGACAAAAAAGGCTGCAACAAAATGTGCCACAGAAAGTACTTTTCTTCAATACAAAGTCAGAATTTCAGGGTTACATACACTTATTTTGCTCACATATCATTAGTCTGTTAAGTAGATGCAATACAAGGAAGAGATACATGTGGGAAGGAGAGGGGGAGGCTTGGGTTATTTAATTCTATTCATTCCATGAGTAGAACTTCCATTGACAGTTGTGGGAATAAGTAAGACATAGCCCATGGCATTTCAGCTTAGCAATCAATTAATATTGCAGTCATAGTAACTAATAACCTGATCTTCTTGTCACAGTACCATGGTTTTTGCCAAGAATAATTTTTCAAAATTCAAGTAGTGATGATTTCTAGCTCTCTTTTCATTTAATCAGAATTTTAAATATAGTGATGGACTAGTCAGAAGTAAATTTCTTTTCCCTTAGGAAAATATCAGATGTAAAATGGAGAAGAAAGAAAAGAAAATGAAAAAAAAATTAGATAATGGGTATAGGGAAAAAAATAATCCATCAGTGCCAAGAAGTCTTGCTGCTTAACAGAGGTGGTGGAAGATTTCCAGAGGAGAGATTGAGAAGGAGGTACTAGCTCATTGACAATTAATGAATTAATCAAGCCCTTAATAGTGAAATGAGGAAAGTCCTTTTTTAGGTCTAGAATGCAGAAGAATTTATAGTCTGGTCAGTTCACATTTTTACAAATTATTTAGTTCTATTATCTCACAATCTTCCTGAATGAGCATGAATCAATATATTTAATCAATATTTACACCCTCTAGGTTCTATTACAATTTCCACTACCATCCACTAAAAGACTCCCTTGACTCCCACTGAGGATAAACAAACTGCAAAATGAATGAGACGCATTCTTATGACATAAAGGTCTTTCTAAAGGAAATGATGAATTTAGCAACATATAGTACTCATAAGATGAGCACATTCTCAGAAGAATTGACTTCATATCTAAAACTACCAATTAATCACAATAAATGGCAAGTACTCTCAGTGAAATACAGGTATTACAAGAGAAAGTAAGTAATGTAGGAAAGACCACTGTTGCTGAAAATGTTCAGTTGATATGTACTGCCTATTCAGAAATACTGAGGTATATACCAAAGGCCAGCAATAATCTCTAGAATCAGGTGAGGATACTCATGATTAACAGAATTCCATTTTTCAGGAGTACAGCTGTGATCTAATCTTTGGGGTTTTTTCTCTTTCTTTTTTTAATTCAGTTGCTTTAATGTGGTACTCTGGGAGTTCTTTAGGGCAAGAACTAACTCAGGGCGTGACTCAGAAATAAATTAACAAAGTCACTTTAAGACAGAAAAACACAGTAACCAGTAACCATTTATAAAATACCCTAACTGACCTGAGGACCTTTAGTCAGAATTCAATGGATCTTCAGTGACTGTAGGGTCATTATTTTAATGTTTTAAGCTTTCCCCTCAAAAATAACCCCACTCAACCAAAACTCCCCCCCAAAAAAACCACAAAAAAAAAAAATCCAAAAAGCAAACAGAAAACCCCAACCCTTCAGCTTAGTAAAAAAGATTTCAAGGCTTATTCTAAGGGTTTTATAGGGGTGGAATAAATTGTACTAATCTCAACACAATAAGCTTTTTTCTCAATAGCAGCTTTTACAAAAGTATCAATTGTAGGTTCCCTTAATGGATAAACTGAATGATTTACTTCAAATAGTACATTTGTTACTGACAACTTCGGGCAAAGTATATTTAACCATTGGCAGGCTGTGAAGGAACAGCAATATACACTCACAGCAAATTTGACTGAATATTCCAAGATTATAATTTAATTTCATGCTTAAATAATTGCCACATCAAATCTCTCCTCAACTAAGTCAGGTCAGAGAGGAATCATACAGACCATATTTTTCATCTGGCAAATAATTACCAACTAGGGCATCCCATTCACCTGTTTTATTCCTGTTTCACTAGATAAATTATTTCTTTAATGTTCATAGATTTTTCTCAAAAACCCAGTTTTGAGGAACAGCATTTCCTGGATCTTTCAAAATAAATTACATCATTGACTGAATGTCCCACTGTTCTGTGAATGAAACACCTACCTGTACGAATGAAGAAATTAATCTGACTTTTCAGGTAGAGAGATTGAAAATATATGCTTTAAAAAGTTTTTAAAAATATCTATGCCTCTTTAATATAAGAGAATTTAACCCTTGCATCGTGAAAGAGATTTGCTGGTGTGACCATCTCTGCTGGTTACTCTGAATAGGTAAGTGTCTGCATTGGCACAATTTCTTCCTTAACCAGAGCCCTACAGTCAGTGAAACTACCTGATTCAAAAAGTCAGCTACATCTGGTATGCTACAGGTGAGAACAGAATGCAAATGGCTCTGCAATGTCAATTAACAGATTCCTGCTGGGACATGCTCAGCAGAACTAGCTTAGAGACTGACAATAAAATATGGCTTGTGAAAATTAAAAGAAACATAAAAGATGGAGCCTCCACTGAATTTGGTCTCATTTAAAATAAGAGCAAGCTGCCAAATGTATATTGATGGCTAGAAGAGAATGAAAGAAAGCACAGGGTTATCAAATAAGTATCCCAGCTTATTAATTTTTGAGACTTTAATTCCTAGCCTAAGATGGAGCAGCTGTCCAGGACTCGGGCTATGTTGCAGTACTGAAAAACTTGAAAATACCAGGGAACAGCCTTCTCCAGCTTGCAAACACAACCAAAACCGTGTACTGAAAGGTGCCCAATAACGGGCTGTATTGACTGTTCCTCACCTCAGAAGATGAGATGCAAAGATGAGAATTTCATCTATTCGTTGCTAAGCTCCATTCACTGAGCTCTGTGAGCACCACTATCCCGTCAAGTATTTGCTCCTTTCTTTTTCCTTGGAGTCCACACAACAAAGATACACACGTACATGTTCCTATCACAAATATTTCTGTGGTACATCTGAAGGGTCACACAGATATTTGAGGAGATGAAATGACAAAATTCTTTGTCTTGCAATTTAAACTATTTCCTTTTTGTCCACAGTTTGAGGATGTGTTTATCCCTCTTTAAGTCCCAAAACTGCAGAAGTATTTGGAGCGTTACTGGAGTCGTGCACTGGAAATTCAGTGTAGTCCAGGGTGTTTATTACAACAGCAGTCACAAAGTTTGATTTAATGAGCTCCTTTTTAGCAAATGTTACACATATTTCAATCTGTACCCTTTTTTTCCTAAAAAAAAAGCTTTTTCATCAAGAAGCACTGTATTTGCCATTAGAATATCATTTAAATACCTTCATTATTTCCAGAGGTCTCGTGTACATATATATTATTATAATGCCATTTCCTTTCACTTCATGAACCTGTATTTGTCATTTTGTCTTGTTGAATCAAAGATGTTGAAAGCAACTGCAAGCTATATACAACAGCGCTACTTCATACACCACTGAAACTTGGTCTCTTCCAAGTCAAAAGTTCTCAATAGGTTAATGCTTTTTTAAAAGGACACAACAGTTTGAAAAAATTAAAACCACATATGGAATTTAAACTGCACAGATAAATTTCCTCCTGAAATCAAGTATACTTTCTAAAACATTAAAGCATTTTTTAAAAAAAAGACATAGTTGGAATAAATGCCTAACAGTATTCTACACAAGAAACTGGGAGTTTTATTATTTAGCATTGGAAAACAAATTTTTTTAAAATCTTGTCATTTCCACCTAGATTTTATTTGACTTATTTTCTTCTTAGTTAGCATGAATGAAGAGCTGTGTTTACAGGGAATGGAACAGCTGTCATGACTGAATTATCAGGCTGTATTTATTTCCTGTTTGACTCTAAATATCCTTCTTCCATTGCCTTGAGCCAAGTGGAAGGTACTAATGGAGAAAATTCTTCAAGACTTGTCAGAATTATTTATAACACCTATTGAGTAAGTTTGAACTTCTTCCACAGAGCAGATCTGCTGAGGGGCTGGAACTGTGAGAGTTTCACCAGTTATTTTTCAGCCAACAGCGAACCTCTGCTTCAGCTACCAAAGTGTTAGATGTCTTTCATGGAAGTGTTTAGTGCAGCTCACAATTATTCAGCACCGAGAGATGCAGCAGTCCTAAAATGGACTTGTTAAACAAGCTTCTGAAGTGACATGGGGCCATCAATAATGAAACTCATAGGAAAGCAGCACTTACGTGATCCCTGATATCTGCGCTTTCCAGCTTTCTATTAGCTCAGATATTGACAGTCATTGGCCCAAATCAATTTTTCTTCATTTTGGAAGGTTATTTCTACTGTCTGTCCGTTTCTAAGAATACTACTCTCAGAACTTCTTAAATAAAACTCATTGTGTTGTTTCTCTGCCCTTTCCCCAGCCTAGTTGCATATAGTTTTATAAAGTTCAAGTGTGGAAATGAGTATGTGTACACAGTTACAAAAAATGCTCAGATAAATGGCTACAGCATAGAGAAACACAGAAGCAGACAAAGGAAAATTCAGAGGACCTGAAAAGAATATTTTATCCTTTGCTAAAGGATTTGAATTCTACAGCCATTTCCAGCTGATTGTTGCACTATAAATAAGGATTCAATATGCCACCAGCTTACACATTTGCATGTGCTTCTGTGTGTGCATACACAACTTTATAGTATAATATGACACAGGCTATTCAAGAAACTCAAATGAAGTAACAGTATAGAGGGGGGGAAATGGGTACCTTCTGCTCTAAGATATTGGAAATATTCACTAAAAAACCTCAGGCTTATAAAGAGAAAAATGTTTTTTTTTTTCCAGAATAATACCTGAGATTTGATTTTAAAGCAGCTGAAATGGTTTCCCAGAGCTGTGGAACAGAATGGACTCTTCCTTGATCCTAGACTACATTATTGAACACACTCTGTGAGACATGTCATACTTAGGTCTCTTTATTGACCTCAGTTTTGACTTTTTTCTTGTGTTTTTTATCTCTGTTCCTGTGAAGAATTGCAGAAGGCCCTTCTGCAATAGGTTAGAGACCATTGGTGGGAACATTTTATTATCCTGTTTGATAGGATATATGTCATAACAAAAAGATGCACTAGAACGATGCTCATAATGAACTCTCTGTTTGTCGCTATCTGTCTGTAGAGATATTTAAAAGGGCTTTCCCTCAGATGATACTGAAGTCTGCCTCCCAGAAAGGTAGGGAAGAGAACACCACAGTCAGGATTCAACTTGACATCACTGGTTGAAGCTGAGGTCTTTCTCTGCTTGGACACCTAAGCAATGGCTCAGTAAATTCAACAGGACAAAATCCAGGGCTCAGGAATGGGATTAAAATAGAAAATAGGGGAATTTTCATGTGAGTTTCAAACACTGACTGAACAGCAATTCATATGTAAAAAAACTTACTGAAGTCATTCGGACTTTGTGATGTATAAAATTGCATGTTCACTCTCAGCAGGAATGGGCTGTTTTGCTTATGATCTAAACTATTCTTTCTAATCTACGAGTGAGTTCAGTTAAGTCACTTCCAGACTCCCACAGAGATAGTTTTGTGCAGGACAAAGAACCTGTATTCTTTGGTGAGAACAAGACAAATGCAACCACACAAGCTAATTCAGCCTCCATTCACATTTGACTCAATGATACTCTGCTTTTGTTCCTTTACGGCCTCTATTATGTTAATATGAGCCAGAAGAGAAGTTTGGTGATAATTTCAATATACATAATATAAGCTAGAAAGCTAGCTAGCTGATGAAAGAGAGAAAGAAAGAAAGAAAGAGAGAAAGAGAGAGAGAAAAAAAGAGAGAAAGGGAGAGAGAAAAAAAGAGAGAAGGAGAGAAGGAGAGAGAGAGAGGAAAGAAAGAAAGAAAGAAAGAGAGAGAGAGAGAGAGAGAGAGAGAGAGAGAGAGAGAGAGAGAGAGAGAGAGAGAGAGAGAGAGAGAGAGAGAGAGAGAGAGAGAGAGAGAGAGAGAGAGAGAGAGAGAGAGAGAGAGAGAGAGAGAGAGAGAGAGAGAGAGAGAGAGAGAGAGAGAGAGAGAGAGAGAGAGAGAGAGAGAGAGAGAGAGAGAGAGAGAGAGAGAGAGAGAGAGAGAGAGAGAGAGAGAGAGAGAGAGAGAGAGAGAGAGAGAGAGAGAGAGAGAGAAAGAGAGAAAGAGAGAAAGAAAGAAAGAAAGAAATCTGGACCCTAAGGACCTGTACCAATTTAACTACAAATATGACTGTAAACTAATGTAAATCCAGAAATCAACCCCCGATTTGGTATAAAAGATGTTTGATTAACTTAAGTTTGTCAGCAAAATGAATATACTCACAGTGGCATATTAATTACCAATATTTCAAAATATTTATCTTAAATTAATTCAGTTCATCTTCATAACATATGTGAGCCCTTTGGAAGTCACTGAAGTCCCTAATGCTTCTGAAGCTGCATATTTAACTTTGGATCACTAGTCACACTTTTGAAAGTGTCCCCAAGAACAGTATTGAAGCTGGGAGGATGATCAGGAAAGTTTTCCCTGTTACCTTACGTGTTTAGTAAGCTTTTTACAGAATTGGACACGCTTGCACTTTAAGAGCATGACAGTGATCCTGCCAACCTAGTCTGTAATATAATCTCTGAGAATGGACCACTGGTACCAGCTTCATTTGCCATAGTTTTCATTCTTCTGTTTTCAAATGAGTAGGCTTTCTAGTGCCCAATAGCAGATGCTCCAAACTGTGGATTGGCAAGCTTTAGTGTGTGAATCATGAGTCAAAGGAAAAGAAACAGAGAAGTTAAAGCAGTACTTCAAGCACTGTATCAAGTATGTAGATTGGCAAAGGGTTGGGACAGAGGGGATGGACACAACACAGAGAGACAGTGTTAGATCCAAGAAATAAATCTTAAGTATAGTATGGAACTGAAACCTACACTGCACACTCCATCAATAATGGAGAAGTTATGGCAAACATCTTTACAAGACCATTCTGCTTAGAAAAAAAACCTTGAGGTCAGCATGCAGAAAGAAAAACGTAAGTTACTAGTTAACTTCAATATATACATATCTACATGTTATATCATACATATAAAATACATACCTACATATATATACCATATACATATCATATAAAGTTCCTTCAAGAAGCCAAACATTCAGGATTTCTAATTTAATTGGAGTTAACCCACAGAATAGATGATTGCCAGTAATATTGCCAGTAACAATAATCATAAACAAAGCATCAAACAATATATAAAATAAAACAGAGCTTTTCACGATTTTTTGTATTTACTGAGAAGGTTATAATATTCTGACTCATTTTTTTGAGCATTACTCTTCAGACAACAATTACATCTGAACTTTGGAATCCTTCTTGCTTTAACTGTGTCACTGAAAGATCTAAGAGCCACACAATGTGGCTTCTTCTAATGTGCACCTTCAGCTCATGTCAGTTACAGCTGCAGGCAAAGACCAAATTTCTAAAATGTAATCCACAACATCCTTTCCTTTTTGTTATTTCCCTTAGACTTACCTGGTTTCGTCAATATAAACTGCCTCCAGAACAGATGCTGCATATTCAATATTCTTTTTTAAATCCACTATGTTGATGTCACCCTTCTCCAGCTGCTTTACCAAGCATCTTAATCTGTGGGAAGAAAAAAAATATCAGCACGATGCTTTTCTCAAACTTGAGTGACTTTATTTTCACTTGAAATATTGGGACCAATGTAACAGCCAATGTAAAGGCAACAGACCATCACTCCTTCTCTTGTCTTGTACTAAGAGAATCTGATTTTAAATGTCATCTACTTTTAAGAAAATCTAGTTTTAGAAGGCACACAACAACAATTGGTTGTATGTTTTTAAAACTTCCTAAATTTGTAAGATCTACTAAGAAAAGGCACATTCATACCAGAAAGTCAGAGAGGACTCATCAGCCACCATCAGAGCAATTTCCTACCCATTCGTGATGTTACTGTTAGGGTCTACATTTTTTTAAATAAAAAATGAAACTTTGCATGTTGTCCTACTACAAGTTTTCTGTGCTTAGGTGGTTAATTAGAATTTTTTCCATATTCACTGTATACTAATTTGTGTTCAATTAAATGCCTTTCATTTTTATGTAGGTTACCATTATGTTTTTGCTGCAGAATTTGCATTCTTATTAGTGTGAATGTCTATGGTTTCTGTATTTACAAAAAATGCATCATTACACCAGAGGAAAGGCAGGGCCTATATCATTATAAAAATCCAGATTTTCCCAAGTGTTCTTTTGCTTTTGGGTTTGAGACTTTGTTTTACAGTACAAACACGGATATGCCCAAAGGGGATTCATGCCTCTGTAGCAACAGACTTACAGATTCACTCCTTGAATATCAGATTTTTCCTAAACTCCCTGATGACAAGAACACTTCTGACACTGCTCAATTTAATTATACAGAGTAGTCAAAGCACTGGAGTGAAATAAAAACACTAACTGTGTAGAGCTGTGACCAAATGCAGCTTAAAGTATGGGCATTTTCCTCCTTTCTGTGCTGTATCTCTGAGTAGAAATAATCTAAAGTTTTGTATCATGTAGGATAAAGATTTCTGTAATTAACTGTATGTCATTATTTTAATGTAGCTTTCCTTAAATAATCTTTTTTATTTGAATAGAAGCAATTGTGAAACAAGCATTTAGCTTACAAGTTTATAGAAATTGAGTCAGTATTAGGCTGACTACTTTCAGAAAAGATCACAATTATGATTTAAGAAAGAGCATACATAAAATACGCGATATGTTACATAGTAATATGTGTATGCACACATAGAGATATACATAAACACATTTTATGTTATTTTTATTGGGTGTATAAAATATTTGATTGGACTTAATTTAAATGTATGAATAACAGAAACGCAGTGATATCCAAAACAAATCTTTTATAAATTTGGAAAGTACTGTTCTGTCGTAAAACCACTTTCATAGTTTTCTTCAGATTTCTTTGGTCTAAGTACAGTTAGCCTGTAGGGACAATTTTAGCAAATGGAGTTTTAAGACCAGCCTCCTCAGTTCTCTAAAGCCTTAATTAGCTTTAGAGAACTCAAATTATCATAGAACATGAAACAAACAAGGCTCTCAGCAACCTTATTTACTCAATATTTTACACAGCCCATGGAATGGAAAACGTAACGTTAAATTTTTTTTCAGAGAAATGAGGTGGGTAGATGAAATACCTTGAGAGTGCATCTCCTACACAAAAATTAACCACAAGCATGAGGGACAGTTCCAGTTCATGACTGCTTCCATTTCAGAGGCACCTATAGGCTGAAGAAGCTTCTTCATAGACACTTACCTTGCAGTACTCAACACTCACACTCCTATTGTCCCGCAATGTCTGCTCCTCAGTGATGCACACAAGAACACAAACACACATAGAACCCCTCCTGAGCATCAACACAAAAATGCCCCTGTGAGTCTGGCAGCATCATTGCCAGTACTTGCAAATAGCTGTAGGGTGTTTTTATCACTTGCACTGTTCCCTCCATGTTTGACTGAGCACATCTCCAAATCACACTTTCTAAAGTGGAAACATAAATAAGTTTGAAAACTTCTTTTCAAATATACAAAAATCTTCAAAAATAAATTTTAACACTTCAAAGCAGAGGGGCAGGCTCTGGTAGAACAGTATTAGCTCAAACAGCACTAAATCCCATGATCAGGTGGCAAGAATTTGGAATGATTTTTACTCTTGCAAGAGGAAAGGAGTCCCTTGGAGAGCCTTTAAGCCACTATAACCTCGCAATATCTTGCTGCATAGGTGACAGTGAACTGGTGTAACTTGCCCTGTAGGTATAGCTCATACACTAGGAGGAATGCAGAGCACAATAACAGACTGGGTGATTTGGAAAAGCTGCTCAAGCAAAGTTAAAGGGAATCTGAAGATGTTACAGAATCACAGAAGGACACAATCTGTGTCAGCAGTGACCTTATCATCTCATGCATCCACTCTTTCAGAGATGTCCTCAAGAGTCTGTAACTGACCCAGTGCAGATCTATCATAGAAATAAGGGACAATTTTGGTTAGAAGGGACCCCCACCTGGGAAAGGCTCTTGCTAAAATCAGGGCTAACCTCAAAGAGAGGTGTGACTTCAAAGTTATATAAAATTACTCAGAAGCATTTCTTCTCAAGCTCTGAATGCATGGAGATTTTAAAAACTCTTTGGACAATCCGTTTCAAATGGTGCATTATTTTTTCCCAATATCTGTCCTTTGTGTCAACTTGTGCCACCAAACTTTGCTGCAGACTTCCAAGAAACTGTCTCCATCTACAGCACAACTTCCCACTAGGAAGCTGGACACAGCAATAACATTCCTCCAGAGTGTCACTGATCGGATGCTTTTCAGTTGATAATAGTGAGGTCTACACAGAAGTTAGAAAAATGCACTTCCAACACATCAAAATTAAGTGGATTACAACAGTATATGAACGGTCTGAATACACTCAACTCTTTATACATTTAAGTGAAATAGCCACAGAGTTTAGGAGCTGACATTTCACTGATGAAACTAATACTTTAGCAAGGAATAAATAAGTCAATTTGTAATACAAAGCAACAAGTGTTAAAATACTCATATCCCAGTATTCCACAAGGCACAGGAAAAAAAAAAAAAAAAAAAAAAAGAATATTGCTCCAGCTGTATTGGGCAGGACTTTTATTTATTTGTTTTCCTTTAATTGAGTGGAATAAATTGAAAACAAACATTAGAAATACTAGTAGAAAACCTGAAATGCTACTTAAAAGTGTGAATAATCGTATTACTCTGCCCGTGAACTGTTCTACTAAGAAATAATAGACAGCAATAAGAAAAAACTGGAGGGGCTGTTTTGTGAAATAGAAAAATGGACTGTTTTAACTGATTTAAGGTACAAAGAAAACCGTATGCAGAATTAATGTTATATAACACAAAATAAAGAAATTTATATAGTAAAAAGGAAGATTATTTCTCTCAGGACACCTGAAAACTGCATTTTAAAATTAGCAGCCTCGGTTGTAAAGGAAAAAGAAACATCTGCAACTAATAAAGGAAGTGGGTGGAGAACCATCTTCTGTCATCTTGGGTAAACACCCAGTGCTGTGGTGTTAAATGTTTTTAAGGAGAATCCAAATGTGCTCTGCTCCCATCTTTCTTTAACAGTGCTGTCTGTGAGGTTCCTAGGACCTGTGTTTCCCTGGTCCTCACCTCTCCATGCAACTGATGCCAATGTCCAACCTGTGGGCAATACGCTTTGGGGCCCACACAGCAACACAGAAAAATCAGAGGAAACAAGGTTTCTACTGGGAGATGAAGTAACATGTTCTTGATTAACAATATCAAAATCCAAACTCCTGCATTACAATTCTCCAGTTAAATTAATTCTACAATTAAAATTTTGTAACTTTCTGGGATTGTATCAAATTATTTTAGGATAGACTTGTGATTTTATGTTCTCTGAGAAAGCTTTTTTCAATGTCCTCATGAGAAAATATTTTTTTTCTATGAAGTCATCAAAATTCAATGAGAGAAATATTTTTGGAAATACTGCTATTTCCAAGGGAAAATAAATTAACAGTGATCACTGCTATAAATGAGAGTTAAAGGTTCAGATTAAGAGAAACAGAGGAAGAAAATTCAGCCTGAAGTTAACTTCTGAACTTGAGAAAAAGACTGTCCATCTGCTTTCCCAAAACTGTCTTTATTTGCCACAGTAGACTCCTCACTACTGAGCACTGCAAAGCTACAGCTTTCTAACTTACACATCTGGCCTTCACTTAAAATTGCTTTGGAAGCTGTACAAAAAACAAGCTGGCTTTTGCCACAGATCCTATTAAAGGAGAAGTAAGATAAACTGTAAAAAGTAAACTGTAACTTAACCCTGCTTCCTACTACATTTTGAAATTTGTCAAAGCCACTATTGAAGATGGACAATGAATACATAAATAATTTTTAGAAAATAATAAACACATGCAAATCAAAGAGAAATAGTTACAGATATTAATAATCAGCAATCACCATGCCAGTTAAAAAAATTATCTGTGTAGTTTAAGTCAACTCCAAGTAGCAAATCATTATGTTCCCATGCATTAGTTGAGAAAATCCTAGCTCTGATAATCATGACAATGTGTGAAAAAGCTTAAGGAGAGAAAAAAAAATATTACTTTCTGTAAAAAAGTGTTTCACATTCTGTTTGGACTATTTAATATTGGATAATAAAATCAAGTGGATAATCATAAACTTTACTATAAAAGTTATTTGACTCTCTAAATGAACATTACAAGTTAAAAATGGGATGGTACATGATGTGAAATTAAAATTAAGGATGAGAGTATCTGTATTCTGACAAGATGGTTGGTTAATTTAAACACCACTAGTTTTAAAAAAACTTCTGAGAAGGGGGAGATTTTTCTTTAAAACTATTTAGGATTAAAACCAGAAACCAGTTTTGCTATGTGCAGTGATCCTTGTAATAATCAGTTGAATAATTTTCACCTGTAGAATGTATTGCTTATCTAGCATTTCCTCAGCTTTCAAAGGCAGAAGTTACATCCTCTCTCAAACATTAACATGTTGAAAAAAGACAATTCCAGTAATTGTTTTACATACCTACATACCTGTATACTTGAGATTCAGGAAAGTATCATTTTGCCAGGCCAGGCAAGGCCAGCATATCACTGGGGAGTAAGGTTTAGAACTGACAGCTCTTGACTCAGATCTTGATGTGTATTTCACTTCCCTGATGTCATAAAAAATGCAGTTACCTAATATTTCTTCTAATTAGAGGAGCTCTTAACAAATTCTGATACTGAGAGATGGAAGAAAGATATATCACATTTTCAGTGCTACAAATGTGTTTTATAAAATTACTTCTCAGTCACTGCTGCATCTGAGCATATGCATAGGAAGCCTTATGGCTGCTAAGGGTTTCATGAATCACATGCATTTCATGATTATTTTAAGCATATGAATGGTACAGACTGATCTCAAATTATGATTCAGTCATTAGAAAATAAATATTGAATGTGCTGGTAATTCAGCCAACATTTTAGTGTATCAAAACTTTAATCCCATATTGAAGAATTAAAATACAAGTCGTGCAGCCATATAACAATGCTGAAATTTACATTTTCTTAATGATAAAATTCTGCGTTTTCATGGTGGTAGAACTTCCTTGGTTGTTCAAATATTGATCATTTTTATGCAAAGTGAAGTGGTTTTCCTCCAGGCAGAAATTCTCCAATAGGCTTCAATTAATTTTACCTTACTGTATAAAGTTATTATTTTCTACGCTGATACTGTCTAAATATTACCCTTTGTGTCTCATTTGGTCAGGTTCAAGTGTGTGTAAAAAATTTAAAATTCAAATTTCCCAAGTTTTCCTTCGTACCTAGCGAAAATCACAGAATGCCATGGACATCTACACAGTTTCCACCTGAAACCATAAATTGATCCAAGCTCTCTAATAATTTTTGAATTTTTGCATAATTCTCACAAACCAAATCAAACAAATTGCAAGTGCCTGATAAGCCTTATTGTTTTAATTTCACTAGTACTAAAGGGCTACTATTTGCCAGTATGACTTTTCACCATCCTCCATCATATCTACCTGCTGCTCTGGAACAACACCCCAGACAGAGAAGGAGGCTTATCTGGGATCTTATTGCTGCTGCTCTTCTCTGCGGTTTCTCTTGCCTCCTCAAGTTACTTATCCTTCCCTGAAAGTAATTTCCACCATTGGATTTAATATTTGTCAAGGTGAATTTCTCTCACCTTCCTTTGTACACACCAAGCCTACAAAATGGAACTTAGCCGAGCTTTAAGTGTCTTTCAAACTGTTCTCTCCCTTCTGCTAAAGAAACACCATTAATATTAATTTGGTTCTCCTGTTCAATTTCTTTCCAGGTTGAAGCTTAATGAAAAAATCTTCTCAAATTACTTACTATATACATATATTCAGGTGGTTTATCTGCCTTCTGTTAGATCCAAGTAGTCAAGGAGTCTTTCCTTACCTTAAACTCTATGACTCTGTTGCCTCAATGTTCATTATCTGACATTCCTATCTAACAATCCATTAATGAAGTTAAAGACAAATTATAAAAACCTATAGGGCTGATTTGTAAATTGCAAATTATTCTTCTAACAGCTTTTACTGAGTATTTATTTTGTCTGAAGATTGACATTTAATCCACAAGGTTCTCCTGAATACTATATACATTCTATACAGTTCTAGCTAAAGCTATTGCATCTTGAAGTTGCCAAATACTTCAATATGTCTCCAAGTCTTCATCATAAACTAGCTGAATCCACTATCAACAACAAGCTGGTAAATCAAATGCAAACTCAACGTCTATTAAAAATCATGCTTGAAGATGATGGCAGACCTTCAGTATGTTTAACTTGTTAGAGATAATGGGATAAGTACATAGAAAAGGCACATAAGTCCTAATTTCCCATAGTTCTTTAAAAAGCTTTATTTTTCCCAAGAAGAGTAGCTTTGAGCACAGTGATCAAAGAAGTTGCTAAAAGGAAGATTATTCCCTTCACTCCTTGGGACCAGAAAATGTGGGTTGACAAATGTTGATATTCATTCTTTGAAAAAAGCATGCAAAGAGGTACAAAGTCCTTTTGGAAACATTAAGAACAAGCTACCATATAAAGTCAACTGATGTTCTTTGATATAAAACTGCATTAATCAGAACTGATAACTTTGTACTGAAAATATTTTCTAGACTAATATTAAAAAAACCATACTGCTGTCATTGCTTTTTGGAAGCATTCTTTGTGCAATTTCTGCATTTGTTAAGGACAGAAGACTGGTAAGTGTTCAACACTAAAAATAAAGTCATTGCCCAATGATCGAAGAACCAACTATGACAACACAAGTATCCTTTCCTCTACTTGATAAAGTCATATTCAGGAAAAAAATCCCAGGAATATTAAAATAACATCGATTTGCTCTGTGATTTCCCTGTGAAATCAAACTACAGTAAATACTGTAATAATAAAGGATCTGTATATAATTAACATTTTCATTTTCCCAAGATAGAAATTAGAACCAGGACAGAATTTCCCTGCTGCATATTATAGGTCAGTATATATAACTGTGGCCAAACCTTAATAGCTAACACTTCTAGTAACTTTTAATTTCGTTTAATTAATAGTTACAGATTTTTTGACACATCAAGATGAAGAATCTGTATCCTGGTAAGTAATATGGGTCCTCTGTGCTTATTTACAAATTATTTCATATCTTTTTTTCCAGAAATTATTGTCCCCTGGACCCATACCTTACAGCACAAACGCATGTGTAACAATGTCTTCAACCTGATACAGTCAAAACAATCTAGTTTACCTTCAGGATACTTTACATTAGTTCCGCTGAAGTCACACAGTTAGATCACAGGTCATCAGACGAATCAGGGTGGTTGGCTCAGGTGGACTGAAGGTCAGTGTAACAACCAACATAACCAAGACAACCATACTTTGATCCAAGCTGTAATTCGTCATTTGATTTGGAAGTCCTACTTTTCTACTTATAATTAAACTTAAATTCTTGAAGCACCAGAGTATAAAAGTTTTACTTTCCATATATAAACACACCTTCCAGATGGCACGACAGAGCCAATTTATCTTGAAATTTGTTTTTAATGTATATTATGGGTCCTGAAGAACCAGATCTGTACAGATCTGTATTTTTGGGATAAAATTGTGAAATGCAAAAACCCCAAGTATTTGCATTGCGATCTATTACAGACCACTACATAAAATATTAAAATAATTTAAGAGTTATCTTAGTCTGCCTAAAATGTTTTAGAAAAAAATACTACAATCTTAATTTAGCTGTTCTTTCTACTGAATAATTAAGAACTTCAAATTTATTAAATTTTTATTAAATTTAACAAATTTATTTTCACTAAAGGAATTTTTCATTCAAACACCAGAGCAAAACGTAAATGCTTTAGCATGACAGCTGTAGTAATTACAGTACCATTTTGCTGTAAAATCATTACCATCTCTGGTTCTGAAGAAAGGATATAGTACATGTAATGTATATGACAATGTGAAAATATGAACAGGAGTTTTATTTAAAACTGCAATACTGCAATTAAAATGTAAAAAAATTAGGAGATGCTAGAATTCAGCACTCAATGTGTGAATCTAACTTCTGGCATTTGGAATTGTTAAAAATAAATGTTCTGCTGAAGAATTGCCAAATAAAGTACTTCAAAGTAGGTCTTGGTAATGAGAAGTAGAAAAACACACTTGAGAGCTGTATAAATGTTTAAAAGGAGAAAGATCAAGCAGGTGAACTTTTTCCCTATATTCTTTAAGAATGGTCATAAATAGGATGAAATGTAATGGCTATTCTTAATGACACGTGAGACCTCAGTTTAGGATTTGTCTACATGGGAAACTAAATTTGAATTAAGCTGTGGTAAGAAACAGAAATGTCCTTGAACAGCTCCATCTCTGAATACTTCAGGATTAGTAGAATTAAACAGAAAAAAGAGTTCCTGGAGCTCATCAAAAAGACTATTTAAAAAAAAATCATTCTTGAACAATATTACGTTAAATCCATTATCAGCATTTATGGCCTATATGCATACTTGTGACAGGAATTGTAACAAACCAAACGAAAAATCATTTGTAACCAATGCCAGTATATAGCTGCCATTTTCCTCAGCTTGCCCTGGCACTTCAATATACAGGGTTCAGGCTTTTTTGTTAGGCTTGGGGAGGTAAACTGGATTAAGTCTATTCCTTAGCTCCTGTGGTTTATTTGCCTTACCTCACCCTAAACATAAGAGTTTCTCCTACAAGGCTGCAAACTGCAGTCTTGCTCTAATCCAGAAGACTCCCTGATGGGACAGGCCACTATTCCTACCACAAAATTGCCCAGGTTTTTCAATACTGCACTCAGGACTTTGATGAGTTCTTGTTCTTACCCACCCCACAAAGCACTTTAACTCACCTGTTTTAATAAGATTTATTAAACTCAACTGCTAATCACATTGTCTTGCCTGATATGAAAACATTAAATCTATCTGATTATTAGACTATTTAATAAAAAGTGACAATATTTTCATAGCTTCCAACTTGTTGATGTTCCTGGTTTGGAGTGGAGCAACTCTCAGAAGGTGTAGTTCAGAATCTATTAGCAAAAGTGTTACTTTTGTCTTATTTTGTTTAAACTGAGAAAATTTAGCAAACATAGCTGTAATTCACCTCCAATATATTAATCTTCTGCTGCTCATCATATATGTGGCTGACTTAAATTTGCCCATTTATATACACATATATATATTATATATATTATAAGCAGATTAGATTGAAAAGTCAGAACCTAGTTCTCAAACTGATTATGATAACTTTCATACAATATTCATAATCAGAATAACATGGAGATAACATTCATCAAGAGTTCTGCCACATACATAGCATTTTACTTAACTTCTCTAAATCTCCAAGTGAAAGAATATATAACACAAAAGATATCTTTCAGCCTGAATGGACTACAGCAGAATTTTTCAAAATGTGTCATGTTTCCTAAAGAAGAGATGCATTTGCTTCTTTAATTTAGAAAGAATGTTCTTTAATTAGTTATCATTCAGTGCTAACGACCTACACCATTGCATGACTGGCACTGCAAACTACAGCATCAGATCCAGCATCCTATCCTAAGGCAAAGTACACAGACTGTGCCTTATAAAGAACCTCTTGTGCTCTTATGGAAAAATTAAAAAACCAACACTAAAAATAATTCTCAGAATTTCTGTCCAACACAATGATCATCTTTCTTAGTTGCTAAATGATACAGTGCCCCATTACTTTCTAAAGAAAGGCCTACATATTAACCACATAACTAAATTAATCCAGCTATATTTAATTACTTGTGAAAATGCTTCAAAATGTTCTCTTTCTTATATATACAATACCAGAAAGAGCTTTTAGCTGGAAAGTTATTGGACTTCTAGAAAGCATTTGTTTATAAGACAATTTCAAACCCAGCTTCTAATAACATAAAATTCTGTCCTTAACATCTGTCCCTTTCTAGGACTCAGAAATTAAAACCTGACTTTTTCAAAGCAATGACAGTACAACATATTTCTTTAGAAATGTGAAACCTAACCTGAAAAGTTCAACTCGCTTATGGGCATGACTAATATAATTGCCAAATTTTCCTTCATTTTTCATAGCTCTACTGAATGAATCACTATTCAGTTTTCCTGCAAAGCCTTGACATTCCTTTCAAGTAAGAACCTGGCAACATTTTAACTTCAAAATAGAAAACTAGTAAATTCTTGATTCAATGCTACAAGATAACGTTTGTTTACACACTCACTAAGGAAGAACACTACGTGCATTAAAAAACCAACAAAATAAGCAGTTGAACAGTTCGGTAGAAAGTATAACTACATACTATGATTTGCTTGTCATATTCTCAAACAACACATTGTTTTGTTTTCCATTGCTTTTCAGATCCTTTACTGCAGCATATTTCTTATTGGAATTCTCAGTAGCCTCCTACCAATATAGTGCTTTCACCCACAGATATCTACATGATATCTCAAATATGCAATGCAAGATATTCCTGAATGGATAATAGGAAAAAGAAAACTAATTGCAATGCTAATTAACTGTTTGGTTCTGGTGAATATGGTTTTGCATTAATCAAGTAAACCTCAAAAATAAGAGCTCAGGGCTAAATGAGAGTGTTTACAGCTTCTTTGATTATGATCATTTGGATAAAAGTTCTCTAAGATCTTATTGCCATTACAGATTGAGAATAGTCACGTTAGAGTGCAATTTCACTCTGGAAAGATAATGTGAAAATGACAATGAATCAGACGTATATCACCTCTTCAGGCAGCCACTACCCTTTCCCAAGTCAGCAAATGACAGCAACTGCTGAAGACTGTCTATGTGCTTATATGGCTTGAACACCAGGGTCAGGATCCCAGCTGACTATCTGCTCTGCAGTGTTCAATAACACTGTATTTGACCATACTAGGAAGCAAGCCTTCCAAGCCATTTTATATATATCTCAGCTCATTATTTCTGTGGGTTTTGAGGTTTTCTTAATGCCATATTTTATGATTATTGATGACTAAAAATTCAATTGTAAGCAGCATTCAAGGCACTTGTGTATTCTATGTGATTTTAATTGATTTAAAGATTTAAATACACAATTTTGGAAGATGTGTGAGAGATTTCAGTGTCAACATTGGCCAGAAATTTCCATTTTGAGCAGTGATATGAATGAAGAAAGAGAAAAAAACAAGCACAACATTTCTTATCATTGAGAGGATTTACCTAAAAAGAAATACACTCAAATTAAAGGTAAATGCATAGTTTAAAACTTCGCTCCAGCTTATTAAAAATTTTGTAGTGCCAAAGTTATTAGACGTAATCTCACATATAAATAAATTACATACACATTGAAGTAGAAAATGTGGCCTCCCTATAATGTTGGCATCATATATAGCAACAAAGAGGTCTTTATCTAGCTTTTTCACATTTAAGGCAAATCAACAGTTGTTAAAATAAGGATTTTCTTCCTTTTTAGGAAACCTGTGATGAAATGCCTGATTGATTAACTGAGAGTATACAAGAAAGTCAGGTTAAAGACCTCCTCTAAAATAAAGAGCCAAGGAACATGAATAAAATGTGAACAAGACAGAATAGAGACACTGACATTTAATAACTCCACTAGTAAAAATGCTCATGTATTTTTGTGAAGAACTTTGCTCAAGGCTCAGTAACATTCAACTAAGGGGAGATATGCAGCAACATCTAACAGTAATAAAAAAGCAGGCATATATGCACCCAAAAGAAAAAAAAGTATGATCCATGGCACAATTGTTTGGAGAACAAAGGATTATAAGTATTTTGTTTGATTTTTCTATAAATCTTTAGTTTTCATTATCTTTGAAATTTCCTGTCTGACAAATATGATTCTAACCCTGAATAGACCAGTGTCTATCTTAAAATCCTGCTAGTATTCTACTGTTGGATACATGTTAATGTACTTCGCACGAAGAAGAAATGCAAGTAAAAAACGTTGTAATAATTTTCCTCCTGTAGATACTAGATCAGATACTAAAGAAAGGCATTTTTATTATGGTGAATCAGATTTAGAGAAGTTAATCCAGGCAGTAATTTAAAGTATGCTTTGCCATAAAATAACTATTTTCTACTCTTGTTTTCAAATGCGCTAGCATACAAACACCTGTTTAAGCTTTTCATTCACTATGATTACTATTTTGAGGTCATATCAGCTGTATGTATGTAGTTCAAATTTTAATCCAGAACAGTTAATCTCAGAATCTTTTCTGGAATATCCTTACAAAAGTTCAAATGGAAGGACTATTAAATGAACACAAAACAGCAGAGTAAGATATTCTTACAGTACAAAGAATTAAATCTTATCAAAATGATCTCACAAAATGACAACAACTCTCAAAGAGGATTAATCAAAATAAGATCCAATTATTTTGAGTTAATAGAGTTGGAGGTGCTTAGTCAACCACAGGCATTCTGCTAGATTCTGATATACTGAAACAGAGATCTTGGCATCTCCACCACAAACATGATTACAGAAATGACATTAAAATTTACTAAACTTTCACAACCTCATTCATACTATCTAGTTGTCTGACATGGATTTAAATTATTTTTACAGTAGGAGGAATTAATTAATTCCATTCAGAGGCAGATAGCTTGACATGCAGATACATATTTGATATACTTGATG
Organism: Serilophus lunatus; assembly: GCA_013399895.1. Classification (NCBI taxonomy): domain Eukaryota; kingdom Metazoa; phylum Chordata; class Aves; order Passeriformes; family Eurylaimidae; genus Serilophus; species Serilophus lunatus. The sequence goes on from VXBA01002855.1 coordinate 1,316,357, forward strand.
TGAGCCCTAAAATCTGACAACATACAATCTAATCATGGGACTAATTCCTTTGTGAGGTGAATTTCTGACTTTTACCCAGGGACTTATCTGACTACAAACCAGACTGTCCTAATATTTTAAGAATGAAAATCCAGGCTACAATTCTTTTTCATTAATTACATTAACTTCACAAGTTTAACTGTATTGCGCACCTACAGTCCCTTTTCTTCAGAAGTCTATGAAAGCTGCTAAGATATGCAAATTTTTTTTAAACACCAGTACTCACTGTTCCATTTATCCCAAAGATACATAAATACAAGTGCAAAGATTACAACAACAAAACATATGCCTTTTCATCTGCTTTGCCATTCATCTTTCCATTCGTTCCCACTTGCCTACAGCTCTGACGTGGCAAGGCACTTCCCTGCTCTCTCCACCTGTTCCTGCAAGGGCTCATGGATGCCCACTGTCCACTTTCACATTCTATCTGCGCTCCTTAACCTCTTTAGCATTCCATCTAATCTTAGAACCAGGCATGCAAAAGACAAGCTTTGCCCCATAGGCCTCCTTCACTTACGTCCCTTGGCGCTTTTGCTCTAAACTGAGCCTTTCTAGTATTATATCTCAGTATTTGGTTGGAGTTTTCTTCTCTGCCATTCAGCTCCCTGCACTCATACAGACATGACAAAAAGGTGAGCTGAGAAGTACCATCATTAAGACAGCATTTTCCCTCACCTTGCCTTCCATCTACAAAATATACTACACACAGCTGTAAGGCTCCCAATTTTTTCAAACGTTTACCCACAATGACATGAAAGAAACAAGCTTGCAAATATATAGCAAGCAAGTCACGAGGCAAGGCAGCTTCCTACAGATTGGTCTTGTGAGTTCTATTCTCACAATGATACAGGTATTTATGTTCAATATTTATTTGATGCAAAGGAAGTAAATATGAAACATTATATGTACTCTAAAACAGAAGGCAACTGTTTCCTTGATCCCCATCACTCCACAATATAAAGCTGATGTCAGTAACAGTGTTAGTCATCACAGGTTAGAATCACAGGTGGTATGAATCTCACAGAACACCGAGGAGTTACATTAGTTTATATGAGCATATATGCTTTCCAAAGCATGAAAAAACAAAATGAGTATTTTCTATGTGAAGAGTATCTGCACTGATTTTTTTTTTACCATATATTCAAAGTTTCATTAGAAAGCCATTGAACAACTTCTTATGAAAGCAGATAAGGGCAGTTTAGAAATACATTAATACCTCAGGCATATAATTATAATGCATGGATTAACAGTTCATGAAGGATATTTTACTGCTGTCACCAATGATGCACAATTCGTGCTTCAAATGCACTTAATTCATGCGCAATGCTATTCAGAAACATTTCAGTCCTGAAAAAATCTAAAGCAGCTGAGCCAAGCGATTGGTGTCAGCAAGGTAGGACTCTGGGACTTGCAAGACACAACAGCTCTCCCACGCACCGAAAAGGATTCATTATACAAGTATTTCTCAAATAACACAAGTACCAAGCTGTGTCTTACTATATTTATAGCTGCATGTCCAGATTATCAGAACTCGTGACTTAGCACTAAACTTCACTGGGAAGATCCTTTCCTCACCCTGTTCTTGTTACACACCGAGAATCAACTTGATCAGGAGAACTGTTGAAATTCTGGGTAGCCTCTTCTGAGCTCCAAACTATAAATTTGGTACGTGTAAAACTGATTTTGAAATTACATGAAGTATTCTAAAAGGAAAACATGTAACTTTTAATAAAATCATTATTTGATTTTGCAATCTTTTTATGCATGCTTCATTTAATTTCAACAGATTCTACTAGCAGAAGGCTGAAAAATTATGTCTTAAACTACCAGTTTTAGGTGTCTTATGAAGCGATCAAAGTTTTCATTGATATTGGAATAAATCACTGTGTTTTTCAGAAGCATCCCTTATAACATTGTAAATTTAACACATTAGGCCTAGATGTGCTATGGAAAATATAATTACTTTTTCTTCAGATTTGCTCCAATGTTTTCTTGTGATAAATAGGGTTGTTTATGAGTTGCCTTTCTGAATCTTGTCAGCACTTCCCAATCCCATACTTGTAGAAGTGTGGCACTTTTCCAAAACATATTGTTTCATAAGTCTTATTAAATAGAAAAATCCTTAAAGAGTATTTTGCAGACCTACATCAGTGAAGAACATGGAAACTTTTCTTTTATAAGTAAGATTATAGGAACTTCATAAAATTGTTAGAAGGTTTTTCAGCCCTTTCAAAGATTTTATATTTAAAAAGAAGCTAAGATAAATATACCATGAAAATCCTGTTCACAATGCTTACAGATTTTCTATTTATTAGACCTGTCATCGTATTAAACTAGCTGCTCACAATTATTAAGAAGATAAACACTGCTGTAAAATGGATTAATGGTATTGCATTTTCTCTATTAGTAAAAAAAATTCCCAGCAGTTCCTCTACTGTTGGATTAGACAGTATAATTAATTATGTGATCTGTAAGATCGTTTACAGCATCCTCTTATAGAACTGGACGGCTACAAGATTTAGCTATCCGTCTAAAATTTAAATGTAAACATCTAACTCTGTAGTAATGTTATAGTGATTCTCCTAATGTCAGTGTTCTATTCCATATTCAAATTTGACATACTCTCAATATTTGACAATTTTGTCTACAATTAATGCTATAAGTATTCATATCACTTAATGCAGAAAACAAAAGCACAAAAACTTTGCAGACCTTTAAATATATCCCAGGTAAAAAACAAATAGCTATTTCCAAATAATGTAGATTTTATTAAGTAGGCTATGCATATGAATGTTTTTCTCAAACAAAATTTCACTGAAAATTGTACAGTACCAGAAAAGTTTTGGGGTTTGAATAATTGGCATTTTCTTATGAAAAGCAAGCCTGTATTTTACCAAAAGCCTCTTTTCAGTAGAGCACAGAACAGTGGAAGCATTTTGCAGTCACATTAATTTTTTGCTCAGTGGTACATGACAGAACAGCTTTATGTCTTCAGTAGTTGATTCTCACATGCACATGTCCTGATAAGAACCATCTGATAAGGATTGTTCTGTTGCTCTGCATCACTAAGTACACTAGACCTCTGCTTAGATGATGTAACTATAGATCAGCCAATTCCCAAATGTCTGTTTTCTCATGGGAACTCTCAGCAGCCCAACAAAAAAAACACAGTGTGGTCCTAGTTCCTAGTCTTAATGATATTACAATCTGCCTCACTTATGGACTCTCAGACTAGGACACCAGAATGGAATAAGAACCAGGATGTCAGGCTATGAAAATAAGCATTTTAATTTATGATTCTGTGGTTTCTTTGTGTGAATAATTAAAGCAATTAATTCATCTTTTCAGAGAGAAGCAGGTAGTAAAGCACTGACAGAGAAAATTCATATATGCAAAAATTCACAAGAAAAATAAATGAACCTATTAAGTTCCCACTTGTATTCCTTTTAACAAATTTTAATTTCCTCTGGTAGCCAATCAATAAATTATTATCAACATCATTTTAAATCACCATGAACATGTTTTCAGCTCCAAAAAAGGGTGACAAATTTTGTCATTTTTAAGCTCCAACTGCCTTGTAAGAGCTGTTTGGACATAAGAGTGTGTATTATAACTATAATACCTAAGCTATCTCTGCTTCCAAGAGAAAAGAATGATTATCCACTTACATCAATAGATTCAAAATTTAACCTAGGGATCCAGTTGACTCCATAGAGCCAGGTAGAGCAGAAAGAAAACTACCATCTCAGAACAGAAGATATGCCTTGTGCAGGAGACATTCGTCTTGCACAAAAGAACATGACCTAAAGTTCTGCCCTCTCCAGAGCATTTTATATCTCTTTCCCAGAACTACAATAAATATTGATTATATTTAGCAAGTACTGTTTCCATATTATCAATGCATGTTTAGGAGTCAAATTTTCTAGATTGGATTTTTGGATGGATTATAAAAAGATAAAGGTTCTGGAGAATTGGAGCATATTGTATCTAACAAGTAGAAAATTTTAAAGTTCCTGAAGGCAGAATGTAGACTTTTGATCCTGTTTTGTTCAGTCATTTTTTGACAGTGATAGAAAATTTCAGCTTCAGTTTTTTGTCTTTTAAGAGGCACACATCAATTGAAAATACCTATAAACATCAGAAAGAGACACTGTATTAAAGTGCTTGAAGAATCATACCTCAAAAAGTCCCTTGAATTTTGACCTGTCTATCAGTACAGATAGCTGGCCATTGGTACCTGCTGGAGAGCTCATAAGGCTGAAAATGTCTGGGACCTGTCCAACCAAAAAAAAACCATGAAGAAAAACTACTGTCACAGTAAATGAATAGTTTCATTTTCATGCCTTTTCTTTGAAAAGTATTTCTACATATTACTGTACAGGACACACTTCTAAGGAATTGCGTATAGCTTGTGTACCGGAGGAATTGACTTCCTCCCGGGACCTAACAGTGCCAGAAGTCACTTTGCTGCCTGTGTGTTTTCTCAAGAGAGGTCAAAGAAGAGGAGCCAACCTACGGAGCAATCCAGTCTGCCTTCAAGCTGGAAGCTTGGTATACATTTCGGCTCTGATATTATGTTAAAGGAAAAACTTAAATGAGACTTGAAAAAGTGTTAACAAAAAGGGTAATCAACTATAGATATGTGAAAAAAAGAACAGCATTTATAATAAAGCTATCGTATACCACAACTGCTACCAATACCCATCTCAAGAAAAGAAATGCTTAAGTAATAAGAAAAGTCCCTCTTATACTGATTTTGCCCTAAATCCTCAGCATTTAAAGCCATGTAACCAGTTCAGTCTGCAACATGTGTATGTTTGAAAGTCATTTCATTGGGAATGCTTCATGCCTGTTTTTCTGTCTTGTTCTCTGAAATAGAAGGAAAACCAGTATAGGCAAAGAATTATGGAAAGGATTACAAACTGATTAAATGTACACAGAATACAATAAAAGAGACAGATTTTCCATTTCCAGCAGCCAAAAAAACAAATCAACCTCTTTAAAAAGCTGCTTAAGTCATCTGCAAAGCTTTCTATATAGTAAAGAATTGAATTATGGTTTCCTGTTCCACTATTTGTTGTCATTAGTCACTACCCAGGTGCATGGAAAAGTTTTCAAAGTAATGTTTATCCCTGAAAAAAGAAAATTCTTGAGAGCTACAAACCGGCTAGCTCCTTTAGAAGGAAGAAGAGGATTTGCTTAATGTGGTTCTGGCACATAAAACATAAATCTGGTCTCAGAAAGAGATGCTCTATAATCCACTCTTTTGCTTCTTTCACAAATCACATGATGCCAGAATTGACAGAAGATTTTCCAGTCCCGTAAGTGCAAAGCTTTCTGTGTAAAAATACACATGCTCATTTTTAGTTATCAGCTCTAGATTTTGTGTGGCTTTGCTTCTTTAATACTGTGAACAAGGTAAATCTTGAATGATCTGTCATTTATTAAAGTTCCTGTCAAGAACAGCAGCTGCATAGCCAGAACCGGAGACTGGAGAGCTCAGCTATGTACATTTTACCCACGAGACACAAGCAATTATGTGTATAAGCAGTTCCATTAGCATCCACAGGAAGACGACGTAATTACAGATTTGTACAACTTGGCCTCAGAACAAAACAAAAACAAAACCAGGAGCTTAATTTCTGATCTGTCATATTAAACATAAATTACGCCTAGAAACAGGAGGCTCAAATCAGTTATCTAAGACAAGCATCTTGCGCCATTGGAGATGTCCTGGAGTATCTCACCTGATCGCCAGCTGCTGCTCCAGAAGAGCACAGGTGTCCTGATGGTCCTGTGGCATATCTGCCAGCCCTGGGTGGATGTCTCAGATACCCTTAGGTGTCTCAAATGGCACTAGATACCTGTATTTGAGCAATTGATGCAAGCCTAGGCTGTCAATACTTTACAGGTAAAGCAGACACATTCTCCTTCAGACAGAAGATATTCGTTTCAGAAATCACTGAAATCTACTTGAAGATAAACGAGAGGAGGGTTACATTTCTTCAGAGACAGAGAGTGTGTGGGATGGTGCTACTGCTGCAGTAGGACATAAAAAGCCTGGTCTCGTACATGTGTTGTGAGAACAGAAAAAAAGCCAGAGAGAGAGAGAGAGCGAGCACATATATACTGCAGTCTTCTCAGATGTGAGGAGCACAATTACCCCTTGTTTTGTATGATTTTTCACCTTTTGTGACTGATTATACTCTGGTTTAGCAAAGGAGGCCTCATCATTTAATACTGTGCCTAGATTTTACCTCACTTCTCAGTCAAGCATGATGCCTAAGTAACATGCATAGGAAAGCAACAGACATTCTTAACACTGCAATTTTTTTACACCACCAGAATAGTATTAAAGGAGTAGAGATTAAATCCACCTCCGCTGCTGGGCAAATAATGTACTGACCATAACATAAATGGGAACTAAACCAGATAAAATATATGGTAGTATTTTTGTTGTTCTCGTTTGAGACCAACTACATTCTGTAGTCCCAGCTTGGATTCTATGCACCTAACCCAATTTATTAGTTACTAGGTCTGACTACTAGGTTACCCAAGGAACATGTGACTGCTCCATTATAAGAACCTCCCTCCTCCTCCTTCCTGTCTCCCAGTACTAAATCTTCCTAATCACTTCCCTTGCCCTTCCAAACCAAAGATACATACTGTGGCTCCCTGGGGAGAGACTGGCTGAGATTTTTTTTCCTCAGTTAGCTGTGTGAGATGGTACCTGGTCCCAGCAAACACGACTGATATGGCTGCTTATCACAAATGAAGCTAGAATTCAATCTCTTACCTTGTCTTTCTCATGACATCAGCTCATTTGATCTTAAAGTCCCTTCTGCATCTGCATTCCCACTCTAACTAGGACCACATGGAGTTAAAAAAGTCTGTCTGACAGTACCTATACATCTTAGCTCTCCTTAGCTCCAGTTTCATTTATACAAAAATGGCAGACTATAATGTATGTATGATACTTTATTCCACAGGTCAATAAGAGGAGATTATTAAACCAATCACAGTAACTTTCCCAGGCAATTTCTGTATGTAGAATTTACAGCCACTTCAACAGTCTCTCTGTTATTTGCCATGGTCATGGTACAAATGCCATCCTTAAAGGGATTATCAGTAATACCTATGACCTTACTATTTCTTGGGGTTCTGAAAATCATTAGAAGTGTATGAATACCATTATTCAGGCATGAACGGACTCCGGGCCATTGCACACGACATCTTTATATATGAAGTCTTAGTATCTTTTTCTTTTTTAAAGAAAACACCACTTGCTAACAAAATTTCACTTCATCCGCTACAAACTAGAAAATGAATGTGTTTAGGCTGTGGAAAACGTGTGTGGTATGTATGCAAGTAATTAATGTAGTGGCTTTATATGTTCACATAGAGCCATTATCCTGGTTTTGAGATTCTCATCAAAGACAGCAGTTCTGTTCTTTTACCTCTTTTATTTGACATCATAAAAGGTGAGATACAACCAAACTACACTGCCTGAGAGGGCATCCAGCTACTCTTAAGTTATTTGACTTGGTTTTGGCCTATGGCATGTAGCAGTTTCCTCCTAAAAATCATATAAAAGTAATATAAATAAACACTTCCCTCTATCTTAATACAATCCATTCCACGAAAAAATAAGACCACTCATTTTATTTTTTAGCAAACCATTAGAAATGGCCTGGCAATAACTGAGACACCTTTTTCAACTCTTTTAAAATCCCAGTGGCCCTTTAATACCTCTTGTCCACTTAAAGACAACAGAAGTCCTACTGGGCCCACTGCATTTGGGGTAGCTGTATGGAAGAAACGTGAACATGACTGTCCCAGTCAAAATTTTTGAGCCTGCACTCCTAAGAACACTTGAATTGGCTCTGTTGCAAATCTATAACTGTAATATTTACAGTTTTCCAAAGGAAAGAATTCTTATTTGTTAAATCAGAAAACCTTATTTGTGAACAATGGAAAATACTACTAAACTGTGCTTTTCAAATAATGTCAGCTATTTTGCTATAGAATTGCACAGCATATCATATCATATCACGTCACTGGAGCCTAAAATAAAACCTTCCCAGAAACCCACTTCCCTAACATACTAATTCTAAGAGATTCCAAAGTTATTCCAAGTAATTGGTTTTATCTAAATTTGGCTATTAATCCCTACAGACACATTGAATTTTGAAAAGTCTATGTTTGGGGTAAACAAGAGAAACAATATGGAGCAGTATCTTTTCTCTGTGCATCATATGAACTATATCTCACTGTATGTCAGCTAAAAGGCAGAGCTAAAGATTAAGAGAATATTCTTTTCTTCACTTATGATTCTGCATTGGCACTGAACTCTCAATAACTATACAAATATATCTTACCATTCAGTGACCTTGGAAAAAGATTCTTCATAGCAATATGTCTCTAAAAGTGTTTCTAGAGATTAAAAAGCCATTTGTCAGTGAAATAAGATCAAAAAGCTCATTTAGGGCTCATCCACCAGTCTGGAATATTCATTTAATTACAGTTTTGCCTCTGCAGCTGACACTTCTGGCATTAGTGAAATTTTGTCATAATAACAGGTATCAAAAGAAATAGAAATAAAAGATGGAAAAAAACAGATGCATCAGCAGAGGAGTATAATAGTAGTAAAGAAAGTAAAGCAAGAAAAGTAAGAAAAACCTGAAAATACCACAGTTGCATCCTGATGTTTCCTGAGACAGGAGCAACTGTCACTTCCTAATTAACAGTTAACTGTCCTGCCACTTTTTACATACTTTCTGCTGAGAGATGCATTTATTCATTTACTATGACTAAGCCTGTCGGATTGCCTAGAAAACTGTTCTATTCATTTGGGACAGGGTAGCTGCAAAGGCCTTAAAGTGCTGAAGTCTCATGAGTCCTGACAGAGGAATTCTCTTCAAGGTCAGGAACAGTCATACCCTGCACATCCCCAGCCAGAAGAATTTTTAACAGAAAGGTAAGATACAAAAAACCCAATGTTGAGAACAAGAGAAAAAAAACAATGTCCATATCTTATAGTTACTAAGCAAGGACATTCAGTGCAGGGGAAATTTCTATCCTTCTCATCATCAGATCATGTAATTTGTATTGATTTGAACAAGGAAAGGTTATGACATTAAAACTATTAAGCTGACCTGGCAATATTCAAATAAAAATACATAAACCTGCTTTGTGCTTGGTTTCAATTTATAAAGTGTGTATGTGAATGTGAAAAACATGGATACAAATACAGTGATTTTAGGTTACTTAGCATTTTTAGAAATAGTCTATCATTTTATGGAGAATGTCAAATCTGATTTTTGAATTTTCCAAAATCAGAAGTAGGTTTTGACTTAAAAAATAGTTTCAAAAGAAAAAAAAAAAAACAAAAACAAAAAGCAAGCACATGCTCACATAGGAAACATATGCTATGTGAAAGAAACAATTTTGTTGAAAACTTTCATAAAAATAGAAATCTATCAAACATCAAATGGCATGAAAGACACATTTAGAAGAAATCTGTAATTTGTCATGTTCTACAGAATCAGCAACAAGCTATTTGATCTTCTTTTATAACCTGGATATTCTGCTACTGTCATCACCCTAAATATGTCATCTTGGAAAGGGTTACTTTATTGCCAATATAATATGAAAAGCTGACTCAACTAAAAATCTATTAAGAATTTTACAGAAACCTATCAATTTCTTACCCCTGGGTAAAGAAAGAGGGGTTTTTAACTTTCTGAATTTAAAATTTCTGTGACTACCTGGCTTCTATATTGTCTTGAGCAAAAGGCAGCAATGCATATAAATGTAGTAATGAGTGGTTAATCATGTATTCATTATAAAATATGAAGAAGAGTTTCTACTAAGCTTTCCTAATCTGTTTTCCTTCTAATTGCCAGAAATTTAAAAATTTATCCAGTAAGAGTATTTGAATTCCAAAGTATCCAAACAAGGCAAGGAGTAAACTTGAGTATAAGCCTGTTTGCCAGAGGTGCATGAATTTCCACCACTATGACAATGTACTTAATTTCTTCTGAGTTAATGTGTTCATTTTTGTAAACGCAGTTTATTTGCATAAAAATTAGCTGTGCTAAAATGTTAAGACACAAAGCAGAAGAGCCTGGTAATATGGGGTTTTATATAGTAGAAGAGATTATATTTGCACAGAATTTTCTGTCCAAGGATATTGTGACATTTTGTGAACAAGCTGAGACTTACACACCAAATTTTATCTCTGTTCTACAAATAGGGGTACTGAGGAACATGAGAGGACAGGTACCAGGGCTCATGGGAAATAGGACACAACTCTCTTGCCTCACAGGCTTATCCTTGCCACTCTGTGCCTTGTGTTTCTCCTGCATGGTGAAAAACCAGCAGGGAGTTATACTGCCCAAAACTACAGCCTCAAGGCACTCCAGTGACTAACCACTGAAAACTACCTGCCTGGCCAAACCTAACTTCTAGATAAAGCTCAAAATGTTTTCTACAAGTCCTGGTGTTTGCATTCAAGCCTTCAAATCACGATTCTGCAATACACTCTGTTTTGTTTAACATGGTCATACTACTCTCTTCCTTAAAAAACACAAATAACAGTTTCAGATTAATTGATTGCTCCAAATCTATGTGATTGTTAAATGGGAATAAAGATCTAACATAAAATGCCACAAGTCATTGCAAAATGCAAACATTTCACAATGTTGGAAAGGTATGTAATTTACATATTTTCTTTCCTTCCTGAACAGCTCAGGCAAATGACAAAAACGGGTCATTTTGTATCTGTTACAATACAATGAATCCTTATTTGCAGGTAATGAACTTACTACCTGAAAAAACCACAATAGTTATGAAAAAATCAGCAACAAGGTTGAAATTTTGAGTAAGAGTCTTGATTGTAATAATCATTTCACTCCAAAAAGGTAATGCTTAATGTAGACTTCTTCCAATGAAAGCAAGGATCAATGAACATAGACAGCACATCAGCTTGCAAAAAAAATTGTAATTTTTGCTTTGACTTTGCTCATTAACACCTTTTTTTCTTCAAAATGCAATAGTACAAGTAGCCCAAGTAAGACAAATTTATTACTCAATGCAAAAAAAATTGAAGGATATCAAATGTACATGGCAATAATGCTATAGGAAACTACAGTGTATTTTCCTTCAATATATTCATAATATTGAAAAATCCCTCATAAAGCTATGAAGTCATTCTTTCACTGTAAGGAAAATACCTTTATTATCTTTCCTAATTCTTAAATTGAAAAGAAATCATTCTAGAGAGCGAAAACCCATAATCATTCTGATGAAAAAAATATTGATTTTCAGCTGCTCATGTTCTTAAAAAAATTCATGGAATTAATGATAACTCTCTAATATTGTAAAATTCAAATTACATTCAGAAAAGCTGGGGTCATTTGAAGACTATTTGGAAAATACCCTTGTTTCTAATTGACATTTAGCTGTGCATCTCAGTGGTGCTATTTGTTACCAAAGTGACTTTTTTTGCTAGTGAAATAAGGAAGGATAACAGGAATTTTTTTCATCTACAAATCATTTTTTAAGTATTATGGTCAAAAACACAATAATGTTTAACATTTCATTTTGCTCAAACCACATGAGAATAATTGTCTAATGTTTCCAAAGTTCTTCCACGGGATGAAAAACATACTTCAGTATCATTAAATGACATATATCCTAATTTTGCTTCATCCTCTTCTCTAAATTTGTCTCTGTTACACAATGATTGAATTCCCATTGCCAGTTCTACTGTTTTTTAGCAAACAGCAACACTAGGGGACCATTACTGTCTATTATTTATTAAGTTCTGAAACTGGTTACCATGTTTTGGGGTAGATGTTCAGAGATGTATCGATGCCAAGATTTCATAACGTAAAAGCAATTTTGTTATGTAGAAATAAAATTGCTTTGAAAGCCATTGGGAGAGAGACTACATGCAATATTACAAAACTTCTGAGGAAGAAAGCAGCCAGTTTGCTGGACAAAGAGCAGAGAATGGACAGTTACTGTATTTAAAATTACTTACTACTAACATCAGAAGCATTCTCAAGACATACTTTTAAACACATTTCCTTTCCTTTTAGTATTTACATGTCAATAATAGGAACCCCACTGAAAGGTACTGATGAAGAAACTCAGGTTATTTAGCTACATTTTTCTTTTGAAAATTTTTTTTCTTGACAATTTATTCCTCTCAAATCTTGTACCCATTTATAAATAAACTGCATAGAACCAAACTGAAATAAGTATCTTATTCCACGATGAACTTGAAATGTTTTTATACTTAAAATACAGTATTTTTCAGCTCAGTTAAGAATTCCTGTGATGACTGCTTGTCCAAAATCCTCATCTGCTGTGCAGATGGAGAAACTCCACCCACAAGCAATGGTAAAGGCATATGAAGCCACTAGTGGAATAAGTAGTTTCCTGAAACTATCAGAAGTCTCCCGCATGCCCAGTGAGGAACAGGCAAAGTACTTACAAGCAGATGCCTCTTGCCTTCTTTTCTCTCATTCCATCTGCTAGATGCTAAACACATTTTTCCTGCTATGTCACAGGTGCATATTGCTTGATGGAGAAGTTCAAGCGCTTGATTACCAAATGTTCAACTTCACACCTTTTTCTGATGTGTAAATCAGAGCAGTTATCAGCAAGCAAAACATAGAATTAGTCCATCCATCAGCAGGCTATTTAAGCATGTGTGTAACTGTAAGATCATGGCCAGCCCATGTAAGTCAACAGCCTACTTCCATGTTTAAACACAGATCTGAGTGTTAGAACAGATAGCTGAGCTTACCTACCCTGACGACTTGCATAATATTTTGTAGCTGCTCTTGCCCAAAGTAAACAACGATCATCAACTCCTTCCAGCTTGCTTCCTCACTCACATATCTCAAGCAGAGATATGATGTGGGTTTTCTTGGTGACTTTCTGCAGAGCCCTGGGAGGCAGAGCACAGTACTCTGTCAGCTACTGCCCACAGCCTGCAGCGAGCATGCTGGCACACAAACGTGCCTGGTCACATGTCAAGAGAACTTTTCAGAAAAAACTTCTCTGCTTCCCATTTGCATTTCAGTACTGTACCTCAATTCCCTTTCACTAGATTTCCACATAAAAGGATTTACAGAATCTCGTAGCATGACACAAATCATGACCAGCAGTGATTGTTATTCTATGGCCCTTTCCAAACTCTGAACGTGCTATGCTGTAATCCATTAGAATGGATTATTCAGAGCATGATAGGGAAACTACATGCTGATCGTGAAATATTTTAAATTCTTCCAAGGATTTTGTACAACTTAAACTTTTGGATTATTTATTTCAAAAATTGCACTATTTAAACTTCATTGATTTATGATTTATGATACAATGGCTTTTGCTCTGTTATGTTTTTTCATTATCACACAAGAAACAGCCAAGCCTTCTCAACATAATCTTATATTATTTTCCAGAAACAGAACCACTGTACTTCTTCCAGATGTTCTACCCCCAGAATTCAGTAAGCATGATGTATTCTCCTTGATAAGCATGTTACACAGTACCATATCAGCTAAAATATGTGTATTATTAATTGTGAAACAGTTGATAAAGTGAGAGTTCTTTAACTACTGATAGATTTTTTAAAAAAAGAATAACACTAAATTACATAATCTCCATCCTGAAGCTCAAAGAGTGGACCCATTTCTTCCAAACTCAGCTGAAAATACCATGCAAATGATGCCTCAAGAGGTATGCTTAATGTTTTAGAGAATTCACTTTATCTAGGTAGCTGGACAACTTGGAATATTAAGGGCCAGAAGAGCCTGTGTTCCAGTGTGTTTACATTCTTGTGTGTAGATAAGTGGGGTATAAGACAAAACATAGAGTTAGCCTTCCAGGCATATTAGAGGCTAGACATAGGTGGGGTTAAGTAATAAGAGACAATTCTGTTGGAGGTTTAGGGGACATAGTAGTAAGATGGTCTTTAGTTGGATAGTATGGGGGGTGGGCACTCCAAATATTATAAAAATGGACCAATTGTTATGATTTCTCTCTTTGGATCACCAGACATGACCAGTAAAGCTCCTTCTCTCCTCCATTCCACGTTTCTCAATTTTTTTATCTGCCACACTTAAGACATCACAAAAATCTGATCAAAGTGGGTCCTACTTTGGGGGTGAGGGTAGAGAATGCTTCCAGAAGTTCCTTCCAACCTGAATTATTCACTGATCTGCAAACCAGTAAAGGCCATTTAAAAACTCCTTCTTCATGACTAACAGTTAAATTTTCCTTTCTCACACTGCAGTTACCTTTACTGAAGCAAAATCATAACAATAAGATACAATAATTAGAACAGGCTTGGGGTCTTGAAAAAGAAAATATGAAACAGCTATTTATCCACTTAATTGAATGAAGTTAAAGATGTCTTAGTTGCTGATAACTAAGAGTATGGGTTAATTTTTAGTTATTAATGACAGTGGATCTCCTTAAATTACCCTGTGATTCTAACCGGCTTCCACAGACTTTAAAGGAAGTATGAATATTTCTTACCTGATTGTGTTGCTGGGTAAATGCTTTGGGTCTTGAATTTTAGATATTAGATAAAACATATTTTGCTGACTCAAGCAACATTGGTCTCTTACCTTTCTCTTTTCCTTTTTTTAGCCTTTCTAATGAAATATTAATTTATGAGATTAGCAGCAAAACCTAACATAATAAGCTTTTATTTTCATTCTTAGCAATATAAACACATCTACATTGGGTCAAAAAAAATCCCTCTAGCTCATTACACAGTTTTGAAAATGGCCGAAAGCATATGTCCGGGGAATTGAAAAAGAACATAAGTAGTGTACAGGGATATTGGATACTCTCCTAGCCTCTGGCTCTGTGGGCATCAAGGCCTATCTGACACAGAGATGGCTTTTATGTGTCTAGAAATATATAACTCTTCTATGAAGTCTCCTTCTGCACCCATGTAAACTTATTTCATCCACAATGTCCTTTGGCAAGCAGTCCCTCAGTATCTTGTGATGTTGTATAAAGAACCATTTATGACTTATTTATAAAATGTCATGATCATTTCTTTTTTGTTTCTTGCTCATTTTGTTTCTTGCTCCTAGTCATTCTGACTTGGCACTCACTATATGCAGCACCAAAATATTTGTCCTCTTTGACCCACAGTCACCAATGCAAGTCACAAAAATGTTTTATCTATAGAATACAGAACTAGATGCAATACATTTAAGAGGGTTGGGTTTGGGGGTTTTAACACTTAGCTTTCAGATGAGGGCATAAAGTTCACTGTACTATACTACAAATTGGATTCCTACCAGAAAATTGTATGTTCCTTTCCATTATAAGAAATTAGTTAGGATACCCTTAAAAAACAAAGCTTTTATCTTCGTCTGTCTTGTGTGTGTCAGGAACACCTCTTCCCTAAAGATCTCTTTGCACTTTTAAGTCTGCCTTTCATTCATCTACTTCCTTTAGTCCCAAAATAGTTCCCTGATCCTTTTTTTAGCTGCCATCTTCTTTGAGAAACTACTTTGTTGTCCATACGGTCACCCTGATGTCTGCTACAGCCAGTGCCCTGCTGAGAGAATCCCTCAGTGTCATGCACTTTCATCAGGTTAAGGATTAACAATGTAGTCACAGGGTACTCCTTCTGCATTCAAGGAAGTACTGACTGAGGAGTGAGATAAAGGTATCCATATCCATTCTCAACTGACTAAATACATCAGATAGAGACTTGCGCAAACCGTAAGTTCATTTCAGTAAGTTCACTAGGTCCAAGAACTATGTAGACAAGAAATCCCACAGCACAGCTGCTTGAATTACCCCAGTATTGAGGTAATTAACTTCTCTGTGTGCTCTGAAGGATTTACAAAGGTTTTCTAGGCACTGAGGTGGTCTTAATGTAGCTGGGAAAGGCATGATCTTAAATTACCTGATTACTATGAATCTGCCAGGAAGCAAAAAGAATTATCCAAATATTCCCTTAAGTCCACCAGTACTTTTAAGATGGGATGATGATCAAAATCACTCTTCTATAAGCATTTCCAAAAGCAAGGTATTTAGATTTTCTTTCTTGTTAAACACAATAAGCATCATTAACAGATTTTACACAGGAAAGAGTTTCATAAGTACCAATGAGGGCTCCAAATTTGCCTATCTAGGAAATATTAAACAAAAACAAACAAACCCAAAACCAAAATCTAAACCTCCAAAAGCTTGCCAGTATGCTGACAATATAGATATCTAATAGCAAATGGAGATCTGTGAAAAGTAAATGTTATAGCTAAAGGAAGTAAATTGCAATGCTGATGGCTATCAACAAGTCATTTGAATTCCTATGTCCCTAGTAATTTAGAAAATACATTAAGAGAATAATATACTGGTTAGCTAGGGAACTAGGGAATCATGAGCAATTTAGCTTTTTGCTTTTTAGAAAGACCGAACTAAGTAATCTCATGTGCCTTCTTGACAGAACAGTAAAACAAGTAGAATAATTAAGTAAAGTAGAAATTATATCACCAGATTTCCAGAAAGATTTAGACACTGGAATATCTGAAAATGTAATTCAAATTCGCTCACAGAGCAAGGTAGTTATGAGAGTTGAAAATTGGCCTGAAAATCCTAAAATGAGAAACATCAGGATGAGATATTGTATCTTTGCTAATTTCAGAACTAGAAGCTTTTTTTTTTTTAACTTATTATTTAATAATAGAAAAACATTAATGGAATTTTCAGATTTCAAATCAGGTAGAACAAAGGGGATTTAAAAGGTGTTGTAAATGTACAGAAAACAATATTGTGAAAATAATCCCATAGCACTGGAGGCTAAGTGAAATGTGAGAGAATATATTTCAAAATGTTTCAAAATGCATTTCAAAGGAAGAGATATGAAAATTATCACTAAGAAGATAGATTTTAGGAGACCAAATATTCATACTAGCATATCATTAAAAACAAATCCTGTAATTCAGAGATATTTAACTACATCTTGGAAAAGAAAGAGAAGCATTACTTCTTGTATTGCTTTGGTATAAGAAAAAACGGAATTGAGTTTTCCTACAACAAAGCAAATCCATGGAAAGTAGAAATTGCTCAAAGAGTGCACTACTGAGAGGTTTAAAGACTCAATTAAGGAGGAAAGTTAAAAATAATTAAATGTAGATTGGTTCACATACGACTAGACTGACAGCATCTAGAAATATTTTAAGATCATAAACAAAAAGTAGAATAGCTGCTCAGTATGAGACTTTCATATTAATAGCCTGAAATTAAACATGGAAAAATTGAGGCCGAGTATCAGAAAAGCTTCCTGGCAGTGAAACAAACTGGGCTCCCAGGGGAAACAATGGAATCTACATAGCCTTAAACTTTTAAAACTAGACTAGACAATAACAATCAGTGTAGGGGAATATTTTTATATTGGCAAAAGATAGAGCTGTGTGACTTGATACTGATAGGCCACTGCCATCTCTGGTTTCCATAATTCCATGAAGACATACATAACCCCCCCCGCAGACAACCACAGAACCAAAAAAAAAAAGACTTATCTTTAAAAGAAAAGGTTTTAGTTATTCAAATGAAATTCACAAAAAATCATTCAATACACAGGGCAGAGACTGAGTTCATATTTGTTGTGCTCTATGGTTTGTTCCTGTATTAAGAGAGGGAAAAAAAAAAAAAGAAATTATTTTAGGCAGAGTGGTATAGCCTATGTTCTGCTGATTTGATGTAAGTTAACTATGCTGCCAAGTAATATTGTTATGTGTTTTGTGAACCTAAGTTGTTGTCATGGCGACCACAGTTGGTCTATAGGTGGCTTTTTCTCATTTAAAATCTAAAGAGATATTTTTAATAAAGCCAATGGGAAAATGTTTTTAGTTTAAAGTTTAACCCCCCTGTAAAGTATTTCCTCTTAATAATATGCCTAAACTTTTTAAACTCTCTGGATACTCATTCCTTTCTGCACACATTGTTTTCTTTTCAAACGGAACATTTTATGTTTAGTGCCGATTACTGATCTTGCTTAACTTCCATGTAAACCTGACTGACGTCAGCGAGAATGCACAGGTGTAACTGTGCACAGATCAGCAACTCAGAGTCAGATGGAGTGAGTTACCCAGGTATGCTATGCACTAACATGCTATTAAATAGCAGGATTATCCCAATTCAGAACGTTTTGACAAGTTGCACAGTTTATTGATATGCCTTTGCAGATAGTTCCCTGGTTTAAGTCTCTCAGTGAATGAGTAAGAAACAAGCTTACCTTGTATGCCCTAAATGAGAAAAAAATGCCTGGAGCAAAGTCACTCCGCCTGTTATTTATGTCACAAAGAAACAAAGGTTAATATTCATTTACTGGCTAATCTTTGTACTATGGAAACGTTTTGCTTTCCAAAATTAGTTGGTTGATTCAGAGTGAGTTATAAAAACCTCCTGTTTGTTTGAGAAACAAATCTGAACTGGCAAAATATTTAAAGCAGTGTTCAGCAACTATCACGAGACAGGATTACAGAGAAAACAAATCATATAACAGAATATATATTCCCTAAAAGAAAAAAGTTATTAAATAAGAAAGAGCTTTTCATTCTGAGGACAATTAGAAGGCAAAGTGTTGTTGCAATACAGTGATTTTGTACCTTTTAAAACTGCTGTAATTAACCCTGACATACTAAAATAGCATTACTGGTGGAAAAAGTAATAGTGAGAAAGTGCTAATAAATCCAAGGAAAACATGATACTTATTTGTGAAGCAGAAGGTTTGATGGCTCTGTAGTTAAGGATGCCTTGTGGCTTTTAGAGCTGTGTTTATATTTCCAATACACTATGCAAACTTCCTTCAGCTAAAAAAACATGCAGGAATGGAATCAGAGGGAAAAAGGCTATACTGTGAACAATGATTCTGTGATATAGCCATTACAGTGTGTCCCCTGAATGGCCAAGAAATATGCAGTCCATCTTCCAGATATCTTTTGCTGTACAAGAGTTGTTCACCTCTCTGCACAAGGCAACATAAACTTAGCCTAACATTTAGGGGTGAAAGTAGAATTCAAATGCTAATAGGTCTACTACTGGCCCTAATTTCACTGCAAGTTGGCATTTCAGAGTTCTCAGCATAATTAAGTACACAACGGGAGCTAAATTAGTGATAGCAGAAGTGATAAAGCATATCCACAGGGACCCATCCTTGAGATAATTTCCTAGTCTTAGTATTAAAAATATAGTGCATCTATGTGAATAATCGACTATAATGATCAATCTGTTTTTATTAAGGCCAACATTTGCACAACTGTTTTATATAGAACTGTTTTCTATCCATTCTGACAGACCTAACTTCATACTCCACCAAATGAGGGTAAAAGTGACTGATATCCAGTGCAGTGACCATACTATATTCCCTGGTCACCACATGCTCCTTTCACTTTCTCCACAAGGGATCTGGCAGGGTGGCCACAAGCTGAGTCACTTCAGTAACCTGAAGGAAATCACAGCACTCTTCACAACCAGGTAAACAAAAAATGGAACAGGGCTTTCCCCAGCTCACCTGCCTAGACTGATTCACCTATTGGCTACTGCTGCATCCTGCTGTGACAGGGAGGGCAAGGAAACACTCAGCCAAGAAAACCTCAATGTACTGTATGTTTATTAAGAAACTTTACTCTTAGTAGTACCACAGGGTGTTATTCCAGTCTCAGTGGAACTTAAAATAGCCTGTTTCTTACCAAAGTTATGCCTATAACAGCACACAGATAGGCTGTGTTTTTCTGAGCAGCATGATCTCTAATTGCATCACAGGTAAGCTGACTTGGCATCCTTGGTCTGTGTGTGTGTGTGTGTGTCTATATCTATGTCTATGTGTAAAACAAAGGTCCCATGGCTGTAGTGACAAACCAGTTATTTTCTTTTGGGGAATTATGTACCTTCTAAATTCCTATGACAACAAACCAACACAGTAAGAAACTGGGAGGTGTTTCTGGCTTATGGGCCACCCAGTTTGGTACCTAATCATCTTCACTTTTACCCATTACAGCAACCTTGTATATACTCTCAGAAGTCTATTTACTTCCAGAACAGGTCCAAATTACAGTGGTTTTTCATTCAGTTCTTCTTTACACAAGGATTCAGAAAGAAGGCGCCAATAAGTTTAGATGCAGCCAAAAACTGTATCATGAAATACACCACTTTGAAAAGGCCTTTGCACAAGGTCATACCTAACGTCACAATAAGAAAACAGTGCATTAGCTGAGTAATCTTTGTGATCCCAGTAGGGAAAAACCTTGCTAATGAATGTTTTCAATGCTAGTCTTGACATATTTCTCTTCCATACCTTTATTTGTAGAAAGATTGTTTAACTAAATATTGGAGCCTTGAGATGTGCTCACATGCAGGACTGTCTCTGTGTATGCTGTAGCTTAGATCAGCTATTAAGTCACTTCTGCCTGGAAATGTACAAAACTTTCAGCAGAGCAACAAGAAATTAAAATATGAACAGAAAGTTGATTAAAATCGATGAGATCTGAGGTACCCTTTCAGCAAAGTTAATATCAATTATGTTAGAAACAGCAGAACTAAGCTGTAGTACAGATTTTCCCATAAGTATGTTGTAGTATATGGACCATTCTAACCAAATGGCATGAGGAAAAAGCACGAGTAAATCTACAAGCAAATCTGCTTCTTTATCCATTTTGTACCTTTCTCCTCTATTCTGGGAAAATTTCAAGACTGCTGACGGGCCCAGCATGGAAAATCATTACTTCGTTTAGTTTCCCATGCAATTGTTTTCTTACCTGTGCACGCACTAATGATCAAACAGAGTTCTTGCCCACACTTGTTTGAAGAGGGCTGCACAGCATTAGAGGCAACTTGGTAGTGTTATATGAACTATTAGCAATCTTTCACCCTTCATGAGTAAATATTAGTTTAAAAATAAAAAGAAAGGTAGAAGAAAGAAACTCTTCAGAAAACATTTTAAGTCAAAAAATGTCTACTTCTTATATTGTATCTCCTTGTTCATAATGTAGTGAATGATAGCTCTTATTTATTTCTTAAAGCATATTTGAAGACACAATCAACACTTGAAAACCTCAATAACATGTTGACCACCAAACATGAACATCCATGTTTGATGCAGAATAAGAAGAAATGAAGAGAACTTCAGGCACATTTTCAGGATAAGCAATTTTCAGGTCAAAATCTTGTTTGTTCACTATCTTTTGAGTATTCCTTGAAGGGGTCCTGAGCAATCAGCAGCTTTAAATGAAATTACATATCTACTAATGTGCTACTTTGTATGCACAAAATGAATGTTTTTTCTCTCCTTTTTCAGAATATATCAGAATCCCAGGAGACCCTGGGCACACTCAAACTTGAATAACAAACACAATACAAAGATGGTAAGGAACAGCCAATGCTTCGAAAGCTCTTTAAAATAGACAGTTTCACAGAATGATATACATCAGTCAATCAAACCCTTTTAGTAGACTGTGGTTTAAAATTACTTGATTAGGAGGAAGAAAAATCAAATATTTGTTATATATATATATATATCAAAAAAGTAACATGACCTAAACAAACTGCAGGCTGATCACCAGTTCTCTGTCAGACAGAAATTAATTCGCAGACTACAGGGCTAAACTATCTTAAGAACATTTAAGAACTATCTTAAGAACAGCTTTTCTGTTAGATTAAAACAAAAACAAATCCAAGTTCCCCTTTTTCATCAAACAGAAATTGCACTGAATTAATTTTAGAATTTTACTCTACTTTCACAGCAATAAATAATTAAAAGTTGTACTATAGCAGACACATTTTACATAAATGAGAATGGAGGACTAATAGTGAAGAAAAATAACAGAGAAAAGGTTACAAGAGGAATTTTCCCATGAGCTTTTTGCTCCCTGCATGCTATAAACCTTCTCATCTGAGAAAACTCAGATGGTCACATCATACCAAAAATTACCAAGTGAAGTGGGGGTAGGATAGTAAGTGACTTTGCCAAGCAATGACAATGTTTATGCACTCTTGTTCCCTTGATGATGATACTGTGTGCTCACACTAAAATGGATTTGAGACATTTCCCTTGAAGTAACTATAAAGAAAGAAGAAAGAACTTGCATGAACTAGTATAAAGAGAAGCATAACTAAAACTAATACTAAAAGCAGAATCAAGTATTTCTCCTTATTTTTCTGATTCATAAACTCCCTGAGAATGCATGGTATTTTCATTGTTTAGCAGAAGTCCTTAGATAGATTTTTTGTTCTTTTTTTGCTTCTCTTTAACAGGAAATTTTAATGCCTTTTTGGCACAACCAGAACATATCCTGGAAATATTTAATAGCACTGGTTTATGTTTCACTTTGTTCTATTTCTACAAAAGTTTTACACAGAAAAAAAAAGAAAACAAAAGAGAAGAAAACAAAATGTTTGATTCTGCAGCAAAAGCAAATAGGTAATTTCTGTTTTATGAAAGCTGTGCATGGCAGGACTTCAGTTGCAAGGTATCAAAAAAGAAAACTCTGGCACAAAAAATGGGCCAGCATTTCAAATTTCTGCTTTCTGAACTAACTGCACTATATTGTACATGGAGCTGTCAGGAAGAAAGCAATCTGAATATATGCTGAAATTTTGCTAGTATCAAAATTAAGATGTTTTTCTCTTTTTTTTTTTTTTTTCACATGAATGTAAAGAAAACCCAGAATCTGTGAGAGCTTTTGATTTGCTTTACTGAGCAGAATCTTACTCATCTTTATATAGCAGGTGTAGCTTTAATCCTTTTGACAATCTTTAATTTTCACCCTGAGCCACAGGCCTGCAGGAACCAGGAATCTCATAGCAAAATTGCTAACAAAAGCTCACTGGAGAATGATGTGACTATTTTGGAAAGTCCCCTAGCACAGCTGCTTTGGAATTTCAGACCCAACCCAGCTGGCACAGAGGAGCTGTGAAGACAGTCCCTCTATGAGTTGGACAGAATCCCCTGGGGACTGTGCTGAACCATCGCAGCAAGTTAAAAACCTAGTCTATTAAAACAAAAATTCTGTAGAAAGTTATTACTATCAATTTGAGATAAAACTTCATGAAGTCAGTAAAAGATACAATGCAGATGACAAAATGACCACTCTGCCACATTTCAAGTACCAGGGAACCCAAGAACCACTTTAAAGTAAAATCATCAGGATTTTGTTCATATGCAAAAAAATATTTTTGCCTTGCTTCACAAAAGGCTCCACTTTTCTTGCTAAAATAAGTGAAAATAGTTTCTTAAAAAGAAATATTAGCCTGGGAAAACCATATAGCATGGCAAATTTCAGTGTAGGTGTGACCAGGTTATAAATGAAGGAAGCAGGTCGTTGTAACCAAAGTGCATAGTGTTAGGCAACTTTCACACAACTGCACTTTGCAATTTCCATTACATTATATTTTTATTGGTTTTATTTCCTATTTGAACCCTATTATTATACAGAGACCTTTCCGAATGCAAAAGTTTATTCTCCTTCGGAAATTCTCACATCCCCCCATCTACCAGCTACCAGCTACAACACATGTTAACATTATTATTGCATTAGCACTGAATGCAGCACAGCCATAATATTTGGCTCCTATTAGGCTGCAGATGGAGCATCATTGTGTTAGCAGATTATGACTTCCCATTCAAGAAATGGCATTCAAAGGATATAAATTTGTTTAAAGTTATTTTTCATTTCCCTTTAAACACTGTTTTTTTACAACTTCTTTTCCTGTGCTATTCCAGCTCATATTCACATTAGAAATTTGTTCCTGTAAATGCCCTCCAGCTTGTTAAATTTTTATTTTGAAATTCTTTGGTTAGGAGACAGAGCTTCTTATCTCTAAAGCAGAATAGAAGCAATAGCCTGTATACCCTTTAAATGAGACATAGTTTTCTATCCACTTCAGTCAGTTTATCACAGCCAGAAATCACTGTACTTTGGATAGTGTTTCATAAATATTGGGGGGAAAAAACAACTTATGTATCTTGTATTTAAAACTCAGAGATAAAAAACTTTACAGGAAAAGATAAAATATTTCACATATAAGAAACTATTTTGTATACATCTACATATTCATTTATCCCATAAAAAGAAAACACTTTACCCAAGGTCAGATACTGTCAAAGATTTCTATATTGTGACTCTAGCTTAAATAGCGAAAGTGTTTTTGAGATTACCTTCTCCAGAAGGGCAATAAAATGGAGGTCATTTTTTTGTGTTGAGGTATTCAAAAGAAAAAAAAGCTCTAAAAAGAAAGACTACAGACATCCTTAACCAACTTTATATGTAACTCCAGAGAGATATTACTTATTTTAATTATGACTTGACACATTTTAAATTAAAATGCCATTATAAAAATATCTATGACTTCCCATAATACATATAAGTATATGAATTTCAAGTTCTGAACATGTTCTAAATGTATCTACAGTTTCTTTGTAAAACTACTTTACCACTTTTATTTACTGCCAGGTACACAATTTTTTGTAGTAGTTGCTGAGGTGTAGGTAGTAGAGGTTTATTTAGGAAGGAAATGTGAAATACATCCAATAGTCAGAAGGTCCTCATAGAAATCACTGTCAGCTTTCTCTGCTGTTCCTAGAGTATATGACTCTACCATAGGGAATCTTAAAGGTTTCCATGATCAGATGAGGGCTCAGCAAGTAACTCCTTTGTATGAAGATATTTATTACTCTACATTCGATTTTCTATAGGTTCATTCTCTTCTCTCATGGTCAACAGGGAGTTTTGACCATATTCTACATTATGGCTATCCATATGTTTATAATCAAATATCTACAAATAATGTTATGCCTGTGAATATTTCTTCAATTGCCTCCAGGAGATCTGTCAAGACTAAGGAAAAAATTTAAAACCTCAGAGTTCCTATGCCCTTATATCTTCCTTCTCACATCTTGTATCTTGAATCAGTACTAGATCCTGGAACATTTTACAATCTTTCTTGAAATTCATTATTCTAAAAACAATTTTAAAGAAACATTTTCAAAATCCTCAAGGAACATTTCTCCTTTGCACCTTTGAAAATCCCACACTCTCACAGCTCAGTAGAAACATTAATACCAGATGTCTGAAAAAAGTCAAATATTCTCAAAGCAGAAAATGGAAAGAACTCCTAAAAATTTGTAAGTGCATTTTACACAAAGTGAAGCACACATTTATAAGCCTGATTTATGAATCCCTAACAATAGTTTTTAACTTTCAGGCTTGCAGTTTTGTAACTTTTTTTATCCTAAGAGGCAACTTTACTTTCCAACTTTCCATCTCTAATTTTGTTGATTTCTGCTCAAATTAGGAACACTCTCAACTGGAAGTCTTAAATATCAAAACTTCATTGACAAATTTTAAATACACAAATCAACCTCTGTTACAAGATTTCAAGGATGCAAACCTCTTTTTCCTGAAACTGCAAGTCAGTTGTGATGTTTAATGACCACTTTGGAGAAAAGAAAGACTTGTCACAATTTGTCTAGCCTTAATTTACATCTTAAACATTGAATAAATTCAAAACAAATAAACAAACCCACAAATCACTCTACAATTGACAGCATTTTCATCTAGGTAGAGCTAAAAAAAATTAATTTATAGTTGTGAAGCTGCAGTATTTTGTTTCTACATATGGAAGAGATTAAAACTACTTTTTGATTAGACTTTTTGCTCACTGCTTCTTCCACCAGAACGTCCAGCAGAAGACAATAAAGAATTGCTTACATGACGGCCCACACAAGCTGCTGTCTTGGAGATTGGTGGTAAAGAATCTGCTGCTTGCAACTGGAGTTTCACCATGGCCAAGAATTCCTCACTGATGGATAAAGCTATCCAACTAGGCACAGCAGTGTGCAGTACCTCCAACACTGAAAGGATTTTCCTGGACAGCTGCCACATAGATATGAAGCAACTTTTCTCATCAGATTTTGGAAGGATTTTTAATTATCTGGGATAAAAGAGCATGATTAAAGGATGGCTGGCTCAGCTAGTGCTGACAAATATACTGGCATCTGCTATACCTCCTTCTGAAAATTCTTTTCCAGGGGAACCAGATCAGAAACAGACTGAGCAGGAATAAATATATCTTTAAATATATCTTTCATGGTCTTTGTGGTGAAACCTTATGGAGTTTTGAGATATCCCACTTCAAGAGCTGAGGCCCAGATAGAAGGATCTCTCTAAGCAGGAAATTAAGACTGTCTGCTGCAGGGAACTTCAGAGAGACAGGATCCATATGGTTCAAAGTGCAAAGCCTCTCTGTTGCCTTGCAAATCTGATGAGTATTTCAACAAACCTAGATCCTTTGGAGGATACGAAGGTAGACACCAAGAAAATACATGAGGGAATCCAACTTCACTGTGTTTTACAAATCTGTGTTGACTGTTACATGGTGTTAGAGGGCTGGATAATGATGTTATTAGACCCATAATCAATTGGAATTATTCATTGATAAGCATATATTTGTTTTTAATTTACAAATTAACTTTAATTGAAATTTTAATTACTAGAATCTGATAAAAAATTCACATAATTGAAATGACAGAAGATTTCATAAAGTATTTAGAACAATCAATGCTGTTTAAACCACACCTGATCGCTAAAGTTTGCAGTTGTTCAAATCTTCCCTCTGTCTGACTTATGGAAGTGTCCTAACTGTCATGTCATAATATAATCACAAAGTGGCTCTTCAGTCAGATTTTCAGTGCAAACTCAGTCCTTTGCTGAGTACTGAAACAATTACTGAGCTAAGTTTGAAAATAGTTATGTATCCCAGTGACTGAGATAGTAGCATGGGAGCCATAAGCTGAAATTTGTTTCTACCCTACTAGATACTAAATTTAAGTGGAAAAATACAAAAAGAAGACACTATCATGCCAGGCCCAGTATACTTTCTGATCCAGTGATTAGGTAATTTTATATTAGGTCAGATAATTTGAAATAAGTCATTTTGTTTGAGTGAAAAAATGTCATCTAACTCTTTTTTTGTTTGGTTGTTTTTTTTTATTAAGCTTTTAACTAAACAGATAAAGATGCATATACACATACACATGTAGTTGTGAAGAAGTATCACGAGGGATACCAGCCAAACATGAGACATCTGAATATTGTACTTAAAAACAGTAAAGTACAGTTTTGGACATATTACAAAGGAATCCTAAGTACATGTACAAGTGATACAGCTCTGTGTTTGATCCTGGTGAGATCAGCATTGGAACACAGCAGTCCAACCAGGTGTTCGTAATTCAAGGAAGGTTTTGAAAACTGGCTATACTATTGGAGAGAAAAGCCATGAATATAAGGGAATTACAGTAAAATTTCCGTAGTTATATATGTATAAATAAGTATAAATAGAGCCTGTTTAAAGAGTTCCTAGCACAGAGTCTACAACGTCTAAGTAAGGATCAAAAAGTCAAAAGGATATGTATTTCAACTAACATGGTTATAAAAGTGGATAAAGCATGGTAGAATCTTTATCGGTGATGATTTTACCTAGCTTTTATAGAGCTGCATCTCAGAGCTTTAAAATTAAATTATTAGCATTAAAGAAATGTTCTCTTGCAAACTGAGTCAACAATAATGGTATATACCATGTTTACTCAAAATTTGACTGCACGCCCTTATAGAGAAATGTTATGAATATGTCTAGGTTGCTGACATTTTCTTTACATTCTAACTTCTTACAAATATGATCCTTTTCTTGTGTAAATGCAATGTGATCTACACTTCATGCACTGCAGACATCTTAATGTTTTTCTTTCCACTAGTCGGAGAATTGAAGTAAAAATAACTCTGTGTTCAATCTAAATCAGTGTTGGATAAAATGTTTATTTACCTTGTATTAACTGATACTGTGCAACCCTAAGTGTCAAGTACAGCGCAGTATGTGCAGTTTCCTTGATTTCCTTAGACTTACAATGACTACTAATGGGCACATTTATTTGCAGGATCACATCTTTACTTGAGTAAAGAAACACTGTCAAAGGATAATCAGGAAAAAAAATGGCTATAATGAAATCAATCCCTTTTACCAAACCAGTTTGCATATAAGTGCATACTTGGCAATCTCAGAAGGCCATTTCACTCTGAAGTTTCAAACATCTGTGCTGCAGCCTGCAAAATACCACATTAGTGGATCTGTTCAGGACCTTCACAACATCTTGGGACAGTGATGATAGCAATCCAATTAATCAAGTCACTCTATATTCTGTGAATATTCACTATATAAGAAGAGTTTTATGTATGAAAACCTTCTCCCTCTCTTATTTTAAACCAACACTTGTAGAACAGCAGATGTGCTCTTAAACATTTAAACATGAAGAATTTGTAATGTATGTAATTCACACTGTTTGTCTACTCGTTTGTATTTCACTTAATTTCATGAAATGTTTCTCTAGAGAGTCTTCAGCATGGTTAATTCATTTTGCTTTCATTCCTGAATTTATTCACAGCTTATTTACCAGCACAATAGATACAAATTTGCATTTGGTGTGTTAGCCCATGCTGAGCTGAGCTGGAGTCACATTCTGTCTTTAAATGAGAGGTGATAACTCATGTTTTTATTGTCCATGCAAGCAGTTCTTCCAGCACCAAGTCAAGCATTAGTTTCAACCTACTTCAGAAATCAACTAGTTTATTTGACTGCACTATAATGAAGGAGAAGGTACTGCTACTAGGATTTCTCTGGGAGATGACTGCTAACAGCAAAGACACAGTAATCTCCATGTAATCTTCCCAGTCTGCATCTGGTAAGTCTTAGCCCATAAAATGATCTTAACAATGGGGACATCAACCCTGTTGCTGACTCTGTATTCCTTCTGAAGAAAGCTGAGCAGAAGTATCACTCAGTCTTGGAAATGTCTGCCAAAGAAGTCCCTCCATAGCTCAGGAGAGCAGCAGGAGGGCATGTTCTGAGTGAAATTTCCTGGAATAATAGACTTCATCAACAAGATGAATATAAAGCATGAATTGAGGAAATTAGCTAACTAGAAGCAGTGTTTTGACCCTGGCTAGGTGCCAGGCACTCACTAAAGCCGCTCTCTCACACTCCTCTGCAAACAGACAGAAGACAGAAAATATAACAAAGGGTTTCATGAGTTAAGGCCCATAAGAGGTCCCTTACAGATCATCATCATGGGCAAAACAGACTTCAAGTGGAGATATTAATTAAACTTATTACTAGCAGAATCAGAGCTTGAGAATGAGAAGTAAAAATAAAACTTAAAGACACCTTTCCCCCACCTCCCTCCTTTCCAAGTTCTACCTCCTCCTCCCCAGCGGCACAGGGAGACAGGCATGGGAGTTACAGTCAGTCGTTGTTTCTGCTGCTGCTCAAGGAGAAGAGTCCTTCCAATGTCTCCCATGGGGTCCCTTCCACACGAGACAGTCCTTCACAAACTGCTCCAGTGTGAGTCCATCTCACAGTCTGGAGCTCTCCACTTTTCCACAAGGTGCAGTCCTTCAGACACAGGCTGCTCCAGTGTAGGTCCCCCACAGGGCCACAAGTCCTACCAGGAAAATGCTGCTCCAGCATGGGCTCCTCTCTCCATGGGTCAGCAGGTCGCTTCTAGGATCCTGCTCAACATGGGTCTCCCTCGGGGTCACAGGCTCCTTCAGGCATGCACCTGCTCCAGCGTGGGCTCCTCCACAGGCTGCAGATGGATCTCTGCACCTCCTTGGGCTGCAGGGGCACAGCTGCTCCACCATGGTCTTCATCACGGGCTGCAGGGCTCAGCTCTGGTGTCTAGAGCACCTCTTCTCTGCTGGCCATCTTCATCTCCACTCTAACCTTTATTTTCCCCTTCTTAA
Source organism: Serilophus lunatus (assembly GCA_013399895.1). NCBI lineage: Eukaryota > Metazoa > Chordata > Aves > Passeriformes > Eurylaimidae > Serilophus > Serilophus lunatus. The sequence continues at coordinate 1,346,227 of VXBA01002855.1, forward strand.
ATATGTTATCACAGAGGTTTTACTGTCACTGACTGTCTGGCCGTGGCCAGCAGTGGGTCTGGCCTGGATCTGGCTAGCATTGGCTCTTCTGGACATGGTGGAAGCTTGCAGCAACTTTTTGCAGAAGCCTCCCCTACAACCCTGCTCCCACTACCAAAACCTGGCGACAGAAACCTAATACACTGATGAAGACTGCAGTTATATCAGCAGCCACATAAGACCCACCATTGCCTACTCACATGTCAATGTTCTGGCTTCACTGCAAGTCTTCTATCTAACAAGACTCAAAACTTCTATTAAGGGAAGTAACTCCTGCTGGTTAGAAAATTCACATCTCACTCTTCTGCTAGGAGAGTCAGTGCAAGTTTGGTCAAAAAACATTCTTCTGTCTGAGGCATGTGACCAATTCTTGCTTGCTGCTGTTCACCCTTGGTCACTGATGCCAACACCAGACACAATCCTCAGAGCCATGAAGCAATCAGCAGCATATCACGTATTCTAAGTCCTACCGAAGTCTCAAAAGAGATAAACAAACATGCATACAAATGGTGTCAGGCATAAAGACTGGAAATACATAGGGTCTTTGGGAAGAAGTAGTTTTATTAAATGACCACCATGGTGATCAAATAATTAAGCAAATTTATAGAATATGACCAAGACGAGGAAGTATAAAAAAATGCCAAAAGCACAGAAAGATAATGAGACAAGAGCTCTGAGAGATTTTTTTGGTGAAATAATAAGGCAGAGAATTTAAAGTATACAGGAAGGAGTTGGAGATAACTAATTGTTTCAAGTAGAGATATCTACAGGAGAGGGATGATGGACCATTATTTCAATTTTACACACAATAATAAAAATATGAAAGTGCACACAAATTCTGTTTAAAATGTTGAAATCTTTGGAGGTTACTGGAAAAGGAAGGAAAAAGCAAGGAGTAGAAGAAATGTAGTATGAATGGGAATTAAAACAGCTGAGGCATAAAATGAATGAAATTAACATGGACTCACATAGGCAAAGCCTGATGAAATTTACTGTTACATATTAAGGAACTGACTGAATCTGCTGTGTCATTAGTTAGAGCTTCACAAAATAATAGGGAGGGTATATTAGAAGGCTGAGGAAAGGCACATAGTACTTATCTTTGGGGAGGTGAAGAAGAACCTGGGAAATATATTTGTCCATATACCCAAGGTTCATTGAAACAAATCTCATAGTTAATAAATTCATTCATAAAAGCATACATGTTTAAAAAGTAATCAAATACAGCCAATATGAATTTGCCCAAAGTAAATCACGTCAAAATCTTTTCTTCTTTGCTAGACTAACTGTTCTAATGTGTAAGAAGGAACTGCTTATGTAATATATTGATTTTAGTAAAGTTTTTTGCACTGCCCTAGTGAGAAAGTTTCATAAAGAAAGAAAGGAAATACAACTTTCAATTACGTAGCATAAGGACATGTCTGGGTGAACAAACAATCAGCAATGTTTCACTGCCTAAGAAGGAGCACATTTCAAATTGGGTACCATAAGACACTAGTTCTCATATTCTCTTGGATAAAGAAATAAAGCCAGAATGGATGAAGTTGCAAGTACCTAGGAGGTTAGGTAAATATTTCAACTGGAGTAATGCATAACATAGCATTTCATATAGACAACTGAAAAATGTTATGGAAAGAAGATGGAGAACTTTGATGAAGAAGCAACAATGTGAAAAACCATGTGGAAACTATATTGAGAATGATAGCATGAGTAAAAATAGGTGATAACACAAAAATGCAAGTCTTAGCAAGGTGATTTAGGAGATAGTTGTGTGTACAATAAGACATTTTTCCAAAAACTAACCTCTAAATATTTTGTTACTGGACTAATCTCACTATTTTGAGGAATAACAGTTTGAAGAAAACTGTGGATGTACCGCAGACTGAAAAATAAAACTGTAATAAACCCTACAAACACCACCTAGAGGACAAAATTAGTGAAATACAATTAGAATATCCTGAGTTGGAAGGAATTCACAAGGGACATCAAGTCCAACTCCTGACTGCACAGTACAACTTCAAAAATCACACCATGTGCCTGAAAGCATTGCCCAAATGCTTCTTGAATTTTGTCAGGCTTGGTGCCTTGACTACTTCTCCTGGGAGCCTGTTCAGTTCCCAACCACCCTCTGTGTGAAGAATTTTTTTCTAATACCCAACCTAAAGCTCCCCTGACGCAACTTCAGGCCATTCCCTTGGATCCTGTCACTAGTCACCACAGAGAAGAGATCAGTGCCTGTCCCTCCTCCTTCCCCACAAGGAAGTTGTAACTGCAGTGAGGTCTCCCCTCAGTCTCCTTTTCTCCAGGCTGAACAGACCAAGTGACCTTGCCTGATGCCCCCCCAGGACATGGTTGGCCCTTCTGGCTGCCAGGGCACTGCTGGCTCAGGTTCAATTTGCTGTCAACCAAGAACCCCAGGTCCCCTTCCATGGCACTGCTCTCCAGCCTCTCATCCCCCAGACTGTATGTACACCCAAGGCTGCCCTGGGACCCAGTGCAGATTACTGAAGAACTTGGATTCGTTTTCTCAAGCAAAGAGATGAGCAAAAGCCAGAGAAGTACGCAATGAATAAGTTCTTATTAAGAAGTTGACGAGAAACTATTCCTCCATACACTGAGAAAGCAAACTTTTCAAACTGGGCAGGTTTTTTTAGCATGTCTCATTGTATATTGAACATATTCTCATTGTATATTCTCTTCTTGCAGAGAAGCTGAGTCAGGATGTGGAAGCACTCAGTAGCAGAATGGAGTTTTGCCTGTGCCAAGGCACAGACTTCAGGATTCCTAAGAAAACCTTTACACAGGTTTCCTTTTTTCATAGCTGGTTTTACATCAGGTAATAGAATCATTAAAGCTGTTTTTCACATTCCAAGAGAATGGAATGTAAAAAGGGAGATGGGGTAACACAACAGGACATTTTAATTTAGGCCCTGAAGGGGCAATCATTCTGGCTAGATCAGTCTTGCTGAAAATTATTTAAAATCTATACACATTTTTATGGGAACCCAGTAAATTATTTCTGTTCAAAACAACAGCAAAAAACTGTTAATTATTTAGGAACAACATCTCAGTTATTCAGTTACCATCTTAATTTAATTTTAAATTTTATGAAACATCTTATAGTACTGAAATCCTCTATCCAACATTAAGAAAGCTATTAATTTGGCTCACAACAATGTTTAAACAATTCCTTGTAATTGTTCATTAACAACTGAGGTTAGTGCAATACATTAGTTTTACACCAACGCATTTTACCTGTTTTACATAAAATAGTCTATGTCTATCCAAAGCAGCAAGAAAACGAGATTAGTTTACAATGTTATTCTGATGGTGAAAGCCAGATTTTCCAAAGTTAGGGGATTAATAATTTAAGAAAGATCAGCTCAGCACAAAACACTTCTCAGCTGATGCCACAAGGAAATCAAACTAATTTTCTGAAACAGTAAACATTTACCCACAATTCCTATGATGTGGCAAGAGCAGGATCTTTAAGGTCTGAACATGGACTGAAACCTTTGAACTCCAACAAGCAGAATGGCAGTACACAACAAAAAAAAAAAACCTAAATCTTGGAATCAAAGGATCATTTAGGTCTTAAAAGACCTTTAAGATCTGAATCTAACTAAATCTAAAACTGCTGTTTCCCACTAAATGATGTCCTTAAGTGCCACTTAATTTCAGTACCAGACTTAATTTCTCTGTGTTGGGCAACGTTTCACATATTACATGAAGCTCTTGATGAAAGCTGTATATCAACATTTCTGGTAATCAGGAAATTGCTTTACCTAATTTTTGCAAACTGAAAAAAACCCCAACCCTGGCAGAATCTGTTTCATGAGTGGATTTTTCAGATCCCTTAAAGTACCTTAAATAGTTAGGCATTTCTGACAAGAAATATGACAAAGCACTCATGCCAATTGAAAAATGACTCAACAACTGTTCTTGTAATGTCTCTTGAATTCATTATTAACTTTGGAAAAGTTTTCTTGGGAATAGTACAAAACAACACACCAGCAGTGTCCCAGGCAAACCATTAGCCCAAAATTAAAACTTTAATGTATTGAACCCATGTCACTCTCTGTAGTCTACCTACAGATGACATGAAGTAATTACCACAATTTATGTTTTAGTGTATTAAGGGATGAGTAAGCATGTAAAACTGCAAATGACCATATTCTCATTAATTTCTTGTCAGCTCACCACCTGCTTATCTCTTTTTGTAAATCACGTGGTACCATTTTAAATGCAGTGTTGCAATGGCCAAATAAGATCTTATGAGAGAACATACCAATAAATCCATTTTTGCACAATAGTAGCTGAGCTCAGAAAAGCACAGGTTTATGCTAATGCAGCCTATGCAGCCACCTATAAAGGTAATCCAAATTCATATTTTTAAAATTTTAAAATCATTCTAGAGTGGACAATTCAGAATTTATGTTTATATAACAGTCTCAAAGCTTTATGTAAACTATTTCTAAGTCCTTACTTTGGTTTTCCTAAGTTTCTTCATGATTTTGTCATTACTGCCTCATAGACAGCACACTCACGTCAAAAAACCTAGAAATATTTAAAATATAATTTCTTTTTAATGCCTTGCCAATTCCTGTTTTCATCTTCAGATTAATTTAAAAAGTAAACCATACAATTATCATTCATAGGTGGGTAGACAGCTTCCATCATTTTTTTTTGTATTATCTGCCTTTTAATGTACATAAAAGGAGAAATTATGAAGAATCAAAATGAATGCTTGCAAGTGGAAGCTTGTTTAATGGAAAATGAAGCATTTCAGGAGTCAAGATTTCCATAGCATCCAGTATAAACAGAATATTGGTTTGGATTGTTTTTTACTGTTCTCCTCTGTTTTGGAAAACAACTTTTAATTACTTTATCCAATAAGTCTTAAGCACAAGCCAAAATATTATAAACACAGAATGTACTGAAATATCAACTCTATGACAGGAAAAGAAAAATAAGAAATCTTTAAATGTCATGCCTTTCTGACATAACCTGTTTTCATTCTCCTATTTACTTCTTCAATTTGCCTCCAGAACAAGTTATCTCCACCGCAGAATAATTGTATTTGCCTTCTTGATTTTTCAGAGAAAAGTAGAAGAAAACCATTTTCCTCACTGGGGAAATTATTTATTCAGCCTAAGATCTCAACAGAATTCAATTTGCTTTGCTGTCTATTGACCTTTTTGTTTCCTAAGGCATCCAAAAGATTCACTGTCTGCTTTTAAATTTTCTCTTGCACTTTCTTCATTGCTTTCTCCTCTTTAAGCAGTACTACCACAAAGCCAGGTAACAGCTGTTTGGTCACTGCTCATCACTCCTACTTCTTCAAGGATAATAGATGTTACACTCTTTCCTTCTAAACTGATCTGAAAACTAATTAGCTACACCTGATCTGCTGCTGTTCTTCAACTATTGTCTCCTTGTGCTCCTGTTTGAGGCATAACCTGAATTTCCTGAGATTTTTCTTCCAAGCCATGCAAATGACACTGTAATTCCTTATGGAATTAAATTAAAAGTAATCTTTATGGATGATATTGTTTATCTCTGAATACACATCAATTCTCACTTTAACATTTCCTTTTCAGAAGCCCACAATCAAAGTTAGTGCTAAATAAGATTGTGTTAAATAGGTTATTGCTTAAGTAGGAACCAAGTAAAGGAAAAATTGTTAGAAAAGGCTTAAGATACATAGGCAATATGCCCTCATTAATGAACTGCCTTTAAGTCAGGAAGTTTAGTAGACTAAAATATATTAAAAAAACCCCAATCATTCTTGTCCATCAAAAGCTTTTGTTTTCAGCTATTGAAAGCACCAAAATAAATGGTCCTTTTCATAGGTCTGTTCTTAAAACCAATAAGGATCTCCCCTCTCACTAGCAGGGACCTAGCTATCTACCATTACTGGCACGTCTATAAACATTCTTCTAATTTCTCATCTCAATCTGATTATGGCCAAGCTACCTACATTACAGACCATGCTATGCTATAACATAGTACCAATTAATTTCATTTCAATCAGGTTGCTCCTGCTGAAATTTCTGAAATGTACTTATTCAACTTTTACTGGTATGATTAAGGCATTGAATATGAAATTTGGAAGGCTGTTCAAATATGTCTGAAGAGTTTTAAGCTACAAAAGCAACTGTAAGACATTTGTTCCTTTTCTTTTGCATTTCTAACTTGCTTGTTTCTGCCTCCTTTCAATCTACTTACAAAATATGTATCATCTGTCTGAAAACTGGATTCTTCACACTTTCCCCCTATTGTCTTTCATGCCCTCTTAATTTACAAAATACCACTTGCTGTGTATTTCTTCTTTATGTATTGCTTTACATTTTATCTTCCTTTCCATCACCTTCTAGAAGTGTCAAAACTCTCAAAACCAATGTAATTTATTAGTCCGAATTTCTAAGAACTTTTCGCATCCTTCATAATGTTCTAGATACTTCCCAAAAATGTCTTCCCTTATTGCTTCAATCAAATTCTTTTTTCATAGCTTCTTATCAGGCTAGAAGTAGATACTCCTGTCCTCTCAGTCCTCCTCTCAAAGAGTAATTTTTTTATTACTGTTTTTTTACATCCATCTCTTTCTCATTGGAATTTATAAGTGAACTTGTCTAAGGTACTGCCATTTAAAAAAAATACTGATGGTTTAAATCAGCACAACTATGTAATATTTTGGGGGATTTATGCACCAGTGTAGCCATTAAATCCATAGAGAAAGAAGTAGAAGGAAGCACATAGCCAGAACATACCTTTAGCAACATCACTAACAAGATGGCCATAGCTATAAACTAGAGTAGCTTTGCAGAAGTTGCACAAACTTTGCCATTAGGCCAAGGGGCAATTAATAAACAGACTATTATTTTAGAGTCTGCTTGTGGTACTGTGGTTTTATATTCCAGCTTTTTCTTAAGGCAAGAAGCAAAGGATGACTGCATCTTCTCTTCCCTTCCCACCTTTCTCCTACACCACAGGAATAATCTGTCATTCAATAAATTAATAAGCTAATTTAACTTACAATTAAGCTATCACTAGCAATAATCAAATATAGCATATATGTACTGTAATTGCAGTGTGCAATTCAACATAAACCTCTCAAAATTCCCTATACATCTGCTTATTCTCTACAGACTTTATAAAGATAATAATAATTTGGAACCACTTGAAGGCCACTACAAATAAAGGGACAAAACATCCATTTTTTTACAAAATTCCAAGCAGCTAAAATCTGCTACTTTCCAGGCTTCCCACAGGCACATATTTTTTTTCTTGTTTACTAAGTTTCTTTCTCTTCATACGTTATTTTGATTTGGTACCTTTTCTTCAGACACATAAAGAAAAGGTGCCAACAGCAGCTATATCCATCCAAAGCATAAAAATGCCTGTTCAGTACATACCATATTAAAGCCAGAATATAAAGAGAGTAAGAACTCACAAATGGGGAAAAAAATGTGTTATCGTAGTATGAGGATGTATTTCTTGTACTTGTTAAAACTCCTCAATATATTGAGTGTTCAGGAGTGAAAGAAAAATTAAAATGGAAGAAAATACTTGTTACTATGTTTTTTCAAGAGGAAAAGAGTCTTTGCCAGAAACTTACAATGTCTAGAAGTCACAGAATATGCTGTTGCTGTATTTTATTATTATTTACTCTATTTATTATTAAAACTCAAATGTTATTTATATGGATTATTCTTTTTCCATAAATTACAGAAGTAGAAACAGTTTCTGGAAACCGTGTCTTTGTACACGTTTACAATATACTGTACGGCATACCTATGTGCTCTACGGTGGTGTAAAAATCATGCTGGAATGGTGAGCCATGCCAGTGGATTACAGTAAGAAAAAGCTTTTATTCTTTAGAGCTGATCCTAGTATAAAAGAAAATAATTGATCAGTTATATCTATTTTAAAGGCCTAGAAGCAAGAGACCAAGGACTAGACTGGGTCATTTTCTCAGTAAAGGAGATTTCAAAGTTACAGAAAGATCCAGTGTAGTTCATTGCGGTTAATACAACATTGATACATATTCATTAATGTGCATGTTCATTAACAATACAAGGATCTCTCCTCACATGCAGACGTGATAGAGAGGAGCAGGCAAACTAGTGTTTTTCACTCTTAATCTTTCTCTGGCTGTCAGCACCATGAGCCCTTATTTTCCTGTTCCTGTTGCTCTTAAGGCAAAACTCTTGATCCAAAATTGCATTAAACCACAGAAAATGTGCAGAACAAAGGAGAGGTATTTCAAAGCTAACACATAAATATTTTTTTAAACACATTAAGAGTCTCAAATCAAAGACATTACACAGCAAGGACAAATTCTTTGTTATTATTCAACTGCCACTGATCTGGAAATCTCAAAGCCCATGGGTTTTTTGAACTAATTCCAGGCTTTCTTGGATCCTACCAAGGCAGAGACACGCAAAGAACAACTTGTTTTGTGACACTCTCATCCTTTTGCTTCCATTCACAGTAAAGACCAAGAAAACCAAATTCGTACAACCCAACCCATCCCCTAAAGACTGAAGCAGAGGGCAGAAAAATGTTAGCTTCAGGATAATCTTTGATTAATGAGTGTGTAGTTTCTTATGTTAAAAGAATTCATAGAAATTTGAGAATGAAAACACCTATTATGTCATCTAATCTAAGCACTTGGCAGAGAAGGATTTGTTCCCTACAACATAATTTATATGGCTTTATTCAGTTCAATTTTAAATGTAGGAGCCATGAAGCTCCCACTGCTTTCTTTGAGTAAATTGATTTGTTTATTGTTTGAATTAATTTCACCATCTGCAGTCATAGCAAATATGCTCAAGATGCCTAATAAAAATATGGAATGTCCTCAGTAATTTATGTTAGTTATAAAATAGTGAATGTCCAAGTTACAAGTTCTGTTGAAATATATCTTTGCATATGGCAGACTCTACTTTGTTATTAAAGAATGAATTAAAGGAATTTCTAAGTATTTGGCAGTCATTGCTGATGCAATTAAAAAAATTTTATCCAAATTGATGTGCTTTAGTAATCACTTAAATGTGATTAATGTGATTTGTAAGCTTGGGTTCTTTTTTACATATTTATATTTCTGAATTAATTTTTTAATTATTCCCAAGCACCATTGGGTAGCAAGTACCAAAAGTTACACTTAGTTCCCACTTTTTTTTATATTTTTATTTCTTCATAAATTCAGAGCTTATAAAAACTTTGTAAATAAGTCAGAAATATCTTCTTCTTATCGAGTTTACCATCTTGAAAAATAATATCTCTTCATCTTTTATGTAAAGTATTGGTGATATTGAAAGGATTATTTAGAATAAACGCTTAAACTAATTTTTACATTACTGGGAAGGTAGCTCAAGTAAAAGTACAGATTCACTGTAAAAGTAACTTTGCTACGTAGAAAGACACTCATAGGTACTTAACTAAGTTCTAAAAGCTCCCAAGAAAGACTTGTTTTTTTAAGAGCAACTATAATTATTGTTGACTGTAGCCAAAACACGGGCAAATATAAATAGATAAAAAATTGGGTAATTTTACTTTTTTTTTTTTTCCTAGGAAAAAATGGAATAGACTGCTGATGCAGTTACCTCAACATAAGATTTGTGTCCAGTTAAACTATTTCACCTACATGGGCAAAAAAATCATAGGACTGAAAGGACCGAGAATTTACAATTCTTGCATAAGAACACTTTTTTCACTGGAGAAATATCTTCCAAAGTCATAAGGAAAATCAACACACATAAAAAAGAAACAGCTCTTTAATATATTAGGATAGCATCTGTATTTACTGTACATGATACAATCTTTATGACATATGGAGATTGTCTTTCTGATTGGGCTGCTTAAAATATTATGCTGGTCTCGACCTTGGAAACGTTTCTTAAGCATTTACTGTAGTATTACAGAGATCTTTTGCCAGAAGAGTCATTGCAGAGCCATAGACTCTTTGGGGGCTTTCCATATTAGGGGTTTTCTTGCTCTGGATTAAGCATGCCAACAGTATTTAGTTGCTGTTCTGTATTTAGAACTGATTTGCAGGAATGGATTTTGGTAAGAAATGTTGAAACTTCTTGTATTTCATTAAGTTCACTCCCACAAGACAGTTTAGGGAAACATCCGTTAAGAAAGCTCTTGCAAACTATCCAGTGCTACACACCAGCTACAGCAGATTTCTATAGCAGATTACCAAACACATCAGGAAATATGCATTTATTCATCCATAATTCTAATGGCCACAAAAGACTGTGAGGAATGCACATTTCAACTGTATTAATTTTTTTTAATTACAGCTTATGGTATAATTATCACAGATTCTTGAAAATCATTCTTGATATTTAAACAGATTAACTTAAAAAATCACTTGAGGAAAATAGTGAGTATCTCTTAATTGTCAGTCACGAGATTTCTGTGAAAGAACTTTTTAGCTCCTCTTCATTAAAGTGTAAAATGTTCAATTTAATTTACTGTATAAATTGCACAGCAAATACACAAAAGCCATTCAACTTAAAGGTTAACTGTCAAGTAATTTCATTTCCCTAGTAACCTTTTAATGTTCAGATTCTCTTTCTGCTCTGAAACTGTAATACTACTGAAAGATTTCTCCACATGTAACATCAGTAGGACATAATCCTGGCATGACTACCTGTATGAATTTACTCTGGAGCTGCAATACCAACTGTTACTGTACTCCCAAAATATATGACATCAGTAGTGGTGATTCAATTAGTAACAATCTTGTATTTGCTCTGGGACACAGTCTTGTATTTGCTCTGGGACCATCTATAATCTTATATTTATTTGTCATATCAACACTGTGGTTACCCTATCCTACTGATATCACTCAGTAAGAGTTGGGTTTTGCTAAAGATATAACCAGGCATAAGTATGAACTATTGCAGGTGTATTTAATCTTACAGCCACCACATCCTTATTCATAGTAGTTTGAGAAAACTCAATCTCCCATTCAAGGTCACTTGGTCTAAAGATAGGACTTGATTATGGAAAAAAAGGAGTCTCTTGTGGAAGAAAGCATGAGTCAATTATCTAATCCTGATCTCTAAAGGAACTTTACAATTGACTTTAAAATACAAAATAATCATAAAGATGTTTCATAGATCAAATTAACATATGTACAGTGCTGTGAAGAACTACCTCACTAAAATTCCAACTTACTAGTCTTTAAACTTGAGCTCTCCTATCAGGAGTGTCTTACAAATTAATTATACTTTAAGGACTTGTCTGCACATCCCAGCAAGCAAGCTACTTTACTCTGAAAGGTGTATCATTTAAAGTATTAAAACTTCTGCCATCCAGATATAATCAGCTAAACCAACCAAGAACCACATTCCACTTTTAAAGTTTTATAATTCCAGAATACACTGAGGGACTTCAGAGCTGTAGGAAAACAGAACACAAAAAAAGCTACTCTGCTTCTCTTTCATAATAAAGACAATCCCACAAAAAACTTTAGAGAATGCAGATGACAGAGAGGAGAGGAGAAGAAAAGTAACTTCTATAAAGTCTCACTACAAGTGAAAAAAAAATATTCTGAGAATCAAAATCACCTAATATGTTACTAGGCTATGCAATATTAAACCCTTTATCTTCAACAATTCTTCGTGTGTTTGCATAAGAACTTTAAGTGAACAAATAGGATGTAGAGAAGAAAGTTCGTAACATTTTAAGTTCAAACTAATAATAGCATCACTTACCTAAAAATTGGTCTTTGGAGATGCTTTTTCTTGATTGTAACACAATCATCCATTTAAAGTGGGGAAAAAGACTTCTTCCAGCAAATAGCTCCAAAAAAGCCCAGAGAGTAATCGGGAAACTTCTTCTTAGCTACTGGGCTGCAGAGAGCACACAGGATGGTATTTTGGTGCTGGGGGAAGCCTCCCTCCCTCTTTCTGACAGTGGAGCAGAAAAGGGCCATAGAGGCCACATAAGTCAGGCACAGCCGTGCACTACCAAACCAGGCAGGCTGTGCAAAACTGGAGTCAAGTTGATCAAAGCACAGAATTATACTGGATTCCTTTCAATTGTGCAAGAAAAAGGGGGAGCTTTGCCAAGTGCTACCTAGGTAAAAATTTGTTAGATTATTCCAGCCATGACAGCACTTCTTACACATACTGGTCAAAGTCTTTAATGCAGAGTCACTCACTCTCTCTCTCTCTCTCTCTAAAACACACTGTTCCGAGGCTCAACTTTTTTTTCTTCAAAATAAAAGTTGTGCAGCTGTTTCAGCATTCCCATGCGAGTACCTTCAGAAAATTTGTTCTGGTAAAAAAACTGTATACAAATTAATGAAGACGGATGGATCTGGTCTGTGAGGCTGGCTCTACTTCAAGAGATTATAATTATTTTACAATCCGGCTTTTATTCACTTTGGATGATGCGTGGATACTACTATGCAAATTAAAGCACTGCTTATAATTTTTAGCATACATAACCTAATAACCTAGAATTGGCTGAAGCAGAATATGGTGTTTGCAGCTGGTAGAAGCACAACTACAGGAAACAAACCAACACTAAATCAGTGAGGGAAAAAAAGTTACCAAGTTCAGATAGTGACAGTAGCAAACTTACTGTTTACAAGATAAGATTTCAACAGAGATCCAAACTGAAAAACTTGCTCTGACATCACACTGACATAAATCAGGAAGAATTCAACCGCAGCGAACACAGGCTGTAAACAAAGCTATAAAGCAGCAGCAGCTGACCACGGTTCTCAGTGAACTGAAGTCATGGGGGCTCCAGGTGAGACACAGCTTCCCAGGCACGCCACAGGGCCCATAACAAAGCTGTGCTGGCACAGGTCTTGACGGGAAACAGGGAAGTCGGCCAGAGGAGCAGAAAACCAGCAGCAAACCATCACCATGTGCGCAGCTGCACACCCTGGAACAGTGTGCCCCCTTCCTGCCGAGGGAGGAAAGATCCTGACGAGTTTCTTCCCCTATATCCCAGCACTGAAGCTCCTTTAGGGCTTAAATCTTGCAAAGCACTCGGTGTGTGTGCAGTAGAGTTGCTGATTTGGGACAAGTAGGACCAGGACGGTTGGGATTATTTTGCCATTGCATTGCTGGTTGGAGGGAGAGGACAAGAGGGCCAGATTTACACAGTTAAGTGCAAAACACTGGGATTATGAAATTTAAGTCTGAGGGACAATGTAAGAGCGCAGAAAAGACATGATAAGGAACACAGAGGTGTGTCTTAGGCTATGACTATGACTATGAAAGTTCCCATTATATTATGCTCAAATTTTTATTAAATTCATATTATTTTCACAAGATAATGCTATATAACAAACAGAGAGACAAAATATATTTAATTAATACGTATTTTCACAAAGGAAAACCTAGCAGTTTAGTGGATTCTATTGAAATACGTAAAATCTCTTCCTAGAGCTAATATCTATTGCTTACACAAGAGTGATGGTGTCAAGTCTGGTTAGTCTGGAGCGATCCCCCAAGTGATCCTCACACCATATGCAACTAGTCCCCTGAGATAGCCATGGAGTAGCAATCTAAAGGAAAAATTATCAGACTGTCATCACCAGTTACTTTGTGTTAGTTCAGTGTCATATTCCCCCACTATTCCTTTCCATTCCTTTGAGAAGGAGAGGGAAATACATCTTCATCAGGAAAACAACAATTTTTACTAGAATACAAGTAGTCTTATCAAGATCTTGAAGGATTGGAAGATCTTTCCTCAATAATATGCTGTGTTCTGAGTGCTGTCATATTTTTAAAGACCTTCCTGTAGTTATGATCTTATTTGTTCTTGCTTGCCAAGATTTACAATTTCCTTCATGTAGTTTTCTTGCTCAGGGTTTCAGCATTTCAAAGTAATTTGCTGCTTTTTGAAGTGTGCTCATTCACTGATAATACAGAAAGCTGAAAATCACAAAGAAACCTCCCTTTTCCTTTCTGTTTCACATTATGGGCATATATTGCTATACTTCTGTTATTCAGAGGGATTATCAGTAGCTCACAGTAAAAATCTGGAAAGTTACAAGAAAGAAAAAAAATCTCCAAATTCTCAGTGAAAGCTATATGAAATATGTGTTTCCAACCTTTTATCTAGCAATTTTATCAATCCTGAAATTAGTACACATCTTAAAAGTAAATTTTTCTGAGCCTAGTCCATATTATTGTTTATAGGACTTTCATTCAAGTATGACAGGTAAAAAGTACTATTTGGGTTAGCTGAAATTCCTGTAGTGCAATTACTTTGACTACAAGGAATTTCTGAGCTGTTAAAAAATACCATTTCCTACTAATATTTTCTTTCCCTGTAACAGAACTTTAGAACTTCACAACTTTAGAACTTCAGAACTTCATTTAAAATTACATTAGTTTTCATATTCCAAAGAGGTATTTTTGAACATTTTTTTCATTTAAGACAGCAACTACCCACTGACTTCTCCTTTATACTGATCAGAGATCATGTCTACAAATAAGTATTCACACAAATCTGTCACGGAGAGCATTACAGAAAAATATGATAGATCAATTAGATTCAGGCCTGATGCCTGAGTCCCACTGAGATTATTCCGGCATTCTTCAGTGGAAAAATCACATGTATGAAATTCACCAGCATGCAACTTTTTGCTGATGGCAGTATTCGAACCTATTAATGTTAGTCCGTTGTAAGCTAGACCTGTATACACAGAATGCGCTGAAGAGGTGCATTTCAATTATAATGAGGAAGTCTTCTGCTTGAAAGCATTATTGTTGACAAGGTGGTGTTAAGTAAAAGGTTGGACTTAATGATCTCAGAGGTCTTTTCCAATGTAACTGATTCTGTGTCTATGATCCTGTAATTTTAAAAATTCCTCTAGAGATAAACTTCATCGTATTTCTTGCTTCAGACTAATCCTTTTAGGATTAATTAGAATGGTAAAAATCTATTTAAATGGTGTCCTAGAGATACCTTATTTAATTTGCCAACATTGGATGCAACTCAGCAGAAGACACCTCAATTTGTTTCTACTCAATTTATTTTCTAATTATTGCTGTTATTGTTTACCCATCCCAACGAATGACCACTGTTCTTTCTCTGTAATGCAGGCTATTGTATTTCATCTCCCATGCATATGTTTGTGTGAACAAAGACTTTTTGAGCCAAAAGCTTGTACCACTCACAGAAATTGAGTTTTCCAAACTTCAGAGTCTATGGGGATAGTTAAGTAATTTGATATTTAATATTATGTCTCAAGACAAAAAACTATATATGAGGTAGAACCTAAAACATTTTATTCCACTTGTTTTAACACCACATATTTCTTACTTATTTGTAGTTGTTTGCCAGAAGTC
This sequence comes from Serilophus lunatus, assembly GCA_013399895.1. Taxonomy (NCBI): domain Eukaryota; kingdom Metazoa; phylum Chordata; class Aves; order Passeriformes; family Eurylaimidae; genus Serilophus; species Serilophus lunatus. Next base: position 1,361,601 of record VXBA01002855.1, read on the forward strand.
CAGAAATGTAATTATTTTTTCTAGTTTAATTTCAAAGCTGTGAGAAATTAAGAGGTAAATTTAAGAATCAGTAATCTGTATGTGTCAGACAGTTGATACTTCCTACTTGCTGGATAAAATATCCACTGGCTGTGAAGACATGCAGGCATTGCCAGTCAGGGTTAAGAACCCTTCTACCTCTGTAGAAAGCTTAGGGAGAGAGAGAGAGAGAGAAACAGAAAGGGAAGACAAAGAAATTACAAATACATTATCAATTGCATATGGGAAAAAGAAATTACCTTTATGAAAATGCTGAAATATCAGAGGAGAAAAATAATAGGTAAACTGTACTGTAAGAGCACTATTCAATGTTTTCTTTAATGGTTTGGATTTAGATAGGTGATATTCTTATTCCAGAACAATATTAAGCTAGTAAGATTTGTTGAATGTCCTTCAAAAACTGCAGAAATGTTCAGGAAAAAAAAAAAAGTATGTAAAAAATACCAAGTTCCACATAGACATGGGAATAATCTGCTGGACAGGGGACCATTGGATAGGCTGCATTTCTTCAGAAAATGCATGGGAAGTAGCAGTGAATCACACACTAAACAATTAGTCTTATGAAAATCAAGCGTGATCCTGGGAGATTTAAAAAGTATTGTCCAGAAGAGTGACTTCTCGCTCTCTGTATTCCTAAGGCTAACCCAAAGCACTGTTTCTTGCTTTGAGGCAACATGATTCATTATACATACATAGGACCAAATTTTGATGAAACAGAAATCTAGAAAACATCTCATATAAGTAAAGATGGAAAGTCACACTTAATGTAACCTAAAGAAAAGGAAAAATAAACCTAATAAAAATATTCCAGATTGTAAATATAGCTACACAATTTATGGAAAAAGACTATTTTCCCTACCCCTGTGCTCAAGAAATAACAAACTGCAAAAGAGCTCACAGGACAATTTGCTGTAATAAAGTTTCAATGGTGAAAAGAATACTTTTCAATGGAAAGTAATAAGCACATTAATTACTGAGGGAATATGTTCTTGAAATCGCAATGAGTAGGTTTCTAAGGGTAGATTTTTAAAAGGCTATATAAACAGACTAAACTTGATGTTTAGGTTAGGATTTCTGTGTGCATGAAACCATTTACCAGTCAACGGTACCATCTAGGCTCTTCAATCTTTCACCTATTTGCCACTTCATTCAAATTTTGAACTTAAGTCCTTAATTCTGGCAACAAAATGTGATACTTAAAGCTTTCATCCATTTAATGTCATAATCTCTGTCTTGCTTCCATTAGAAAGTAAGAGGTCACAGGCCCTCACCTACTTTCCATGAACAACAAGAGAACAAGTGGAGAGCTAAGTTTCATGCATTCATTTATTTTCTGCACTAGTGACATAGATTAAAAAAAAAACCCTGCATACTTCTACGTGCTCCTCTTCTTACAAGTTTGAAATATAAAAATCTAAAGCAGGACTTAGGGCAAGAATGTTATTTTACTTTTCAGTACAGTATCTTGTGCCAGTTCACCGCTTAGGAAATTTGTAATGTAACTAAATCACTAACTAAAGCACAAAAAGGAAACTTTTTATGGTAGAAAGTCAATGTATCTGGTGCATAAATATGTATAATCTCCATGCAGGCTCTTTTTATCCAGGTATAAGATTGCTGGATACTGGACTAAATTTCTTCCATAAAGGCTGTATACAGTGTAAGGATTCAAATGATACATAAGAAATTGAAGGGGATTTTATGAAATCCATATATACTATGACTGTCATTTTAGCAAGAGGGTCTTCCAAGGCTGTCTGCAAGACAGAACAGCTTCCATAGCTTTCATTACAATGGGGGGGATAAGTGTCTTAGCAAGCCAGCTTCCAATCTCCATGCAGGCTCCCCAAAAAATAAAATGTAATAAAAAATAAAATAAAATTTTCCAGGTGTCTGATGTTCCCAGAACCAGGCTAAATGGCATAGGAGATGCTGTGATTGCCTGCTATACAAAGCATGCATGGTTAATATGTAATACTACCTACTAGAACCATATTTGTGTAATGGTTTAAGAGCTAAATTATAGTTACACATATTCTTTGTATAGATACTGTTAAAGATCAGGTTTTTTTACTAAACTGCTTACTGCACTCTGAGCAGTGAAGGAGAGTCTCAGTTTGTTTCTTCATGTTGACGTCAGCAAAACCCACTCTAAAACTTAACCTACTGACTTCTCCAAGCTTGAAAAAATAGGCAGTACTGAAGAGAATTGTGACTCATTCAGAATGCAGATACAAAAAGTTGGCAAATGTCACTGGCTCTATTGTAGTACATGTGGTAAAGCTCTCTGAAAACAGCTGAGCAGGCCTTTAAGTTCTGGATTTCCTTTTTACCTCTCCTAAGTAAGAATATTTATAAAATTGTTTGATTCTCTCTTAATTTCCTTGTTTACATGCACACAAAAACTGAGCGGAGATTTACGTCAATGCCGTCATGCAGGAGATTAATTTTCCTGCTCAGACTAGAACACAGGAACTTGGCTTAAGAAGCTACCCAGTTCTTTACTTGTGCTCTTATATTTTATTACATCTTAAAAGTCCTAGTAAAACTCAAGCAAATAAGAAGAAATAACAAAAAAAATACAAATATCAATCTCTCATGGGAACATTTGTCTTTCTGGTCAATAAAACTCTTCTGAAGGAAATGACCAGTATCACAGTTGTATTTTGGTGGAATCTACCCAATATTACTAGGATTTTGTATTCTGCATCTTCAGTGAAGGGGAGAAGGGGGATGAGAAGGAAAGGAAGATAGGGGAGAAATGAGAAGAAAGAAATTCCTTTGGGATATATGATGCTAAACTAGCACACAAGTAAAAACATGGCATTCTTTGGTTTTGAGCCAGTGCAATATTGCTGTTATTGGCCACAGTTGATGGAATTCCAGTCTGTATTGGAAAACTCTGTGAATGATGTGCCATGAGTTTTCTAAATGTAAACATATAGCATCAACTATATAGTGGACAATAGAGGGGCTACTGACTAAGCATACTGTGGTTCTTTAAGGTGGAAAAGGGTAATAAAATCCTCAGGACTTAGTTTAGATGGGCTACAGAAAATCAAGTAAAAAATAATGACTAAAGATTTTAAAGGTGATGATTACAACATATTTTAGTATAACTGTTTGGTACAATACTTAAAGATAGCAAAAAAACCCCCAAAAACAAAACAAAAACAAAACAAAACCCACACAAAAAAACCCAACTTTAGAAATCCAAAATTATCTATAAAGAAAAACATGAATAACTGCCACATAATTAAGCATGGCTATTGAACAATTGCAAAAAAAAAGAATTGTTCTGCTAAACTGCAGTTCTTTTGGAAAATAAATGGGCACTTAATACAACAGAGGCTATGCTAAAAGGAATAAGAAGAGATATGATAGGCTGCATCAATTTTTTCTACATACAGTTTTCATTTTCTCGATTTTCTCTTCCAGGTCTCATCTGCAAGTCTGGAATAAAAGAGGCAAAAATCTACCAAAAATACCTCTTCACTACACAGGTTTTTCTTCTTAATTCACATTCACATCTGGTTTTAAATTTCTATGTAGATGGCAGAGTTTTAAAACTGTATTTTTTGGTTGTTTTTTTATTTTAGATTTTGAAAATATTTTGCACTGCCTTTCATCATGGTCTTCAAGATAGATATTTCACAGTTTTCTTATATTTACTTCACTTTCATTGGTTGAAATACCCTGGTCTATGCACAGTTACTGAGATTTTCTGGTTTTCATCATTAGATTTCTGACATCCAGTTTGACTGACACAGAAACTATGTGGAAGCATAAACATATGCATTTTCCTAGGGGATTAGCAGGATCTGGAACTTGTTGCTGTGTCTTTTCTATCAGCTATTTGTCCTTTGGTAACGTTGCCATTGTCTGTTGGGTAGGTACAAAAAAAGCTGCAACAGCAAAGACTCTACAGGTGATTTTATATCATTTACAAAATTACTTCTCTGAAATAGCAATACTAATAATAACAGATCTTTGCTTTCTGATTGCAAAAAAATTACTTTTATAAAACAGTTTCTCCATAGATGTCTTTAAATCTGACATTCATAATTTTAAAGTCTTACGAATACTGGTAAATGAAATTCTGAGTTCAGCTCTATCCTTAGATATGTAACATGGCCATAGACAAAAAATGTCTTGTGCATGAGTCAGAAGTCTATTATTCTAACACAATAACATTTTGATCATTCTAATCTTTCTATTACAAAGATATTTACAAAATGTGATGCATGCAGCAATGATCTGACTTTTTTTTTCTTTCTATGTAGATTCTATTATGGCCTTTGCGATACACAGTGCCGTCTTTCAAGGATAATGACTCATAGAATGCTATCATTTATTCTGCATATAAATTATCTACATTATTTTCCTCCTTATAGCAGCTCACCACTTCCCCAGCACCTCACACACTTCTTCTCAAGTCTCTATTTACTGTGATGACATTCTTCCACATATGCCAAGCACAAGTATGCTCATGATAGAAGACTAGCAGGAAGTTTATCTCTTCTAGCAAAACATTACAGAGCCTCAGAAGAAAATGCACTGCTCTTTGGCAAGGGCATTTCCAGAGAGGTAAAAAAAAAAAAGGGAAAGGAGAAATGTAAACTTCTTGTATATCAAATCAAATATTTCTCTCCCAGCCCCATAAAGTTAATTGTTAGTATGACTAAACTTTGAAAAACAAGGCTCTCCTGCTAAATGTAGTCTAGGTAGGAGAAAACTATGAAACTGTTTCAAATGCATCAGCACATTTGATTTTAAACATATGCGCAAAACCAACAAAGAATCCTTTGGCCTCTTCCTAGATAAAGTAAGTACAATTATACAAGTGTGGGAAATACAGTATATTTCCCACTGAAATTACTGGTAATTACCCTGAACAAGGGTTCACTAGTGTGTTCATGTTCAGGATACTGCTGGATAAATTTTCAGTCAGTTACTCTACAGTGACCTTACCAGTATATCACTTATTTAGTCAACAAATTTTAAAAATAAAAATGGTGCTCAGTAGTTCAGTGCTCGTACTTTTTAACAAGGGTCAAAATTTTTCCAGCAGTGTGAAATAAGAAGAACCTGACTAGAGAATGAAACACACCAAACATTACTGTTTATTAAAAAAGGAATTAATCACGGTTTCCTATAAGATGTCTACCTAGATTTTTTTCCACTTGCCTTTCTTCATGGAAATACATCTTTCTTCATTCATGTATTTATAGTCTAATTTCAGAAAAAAATAATTTCAAAACATAAGTAAAACTATAAACTAAAAAAAATTCAAATATGCATTATGTGGTAAATCATACTCCCAATAAACAGACCTATCAAGTTATGATAAGTCTTAACTAATCAGGACATCTGCAGTGGAAAATAAAAAATGCACTTTGAGATAGCCTTAGGACGGAACCAGTTGTGTTCCTCAAAAAGAAACAAGTTTGGGGGCTCTTGAAGTAAACCTGTGGGAAAAAAACTTTTCACTGAATATTAACATTTTTCACTCCCAAAAACCCTGAACTTGGGTATGACCTGTCAGATATTCTTCCAGATATATTAGCAAAGCTCACTGCAATTTTCCAAGTGAGGAATTGCACCCTTTTAAGTAACAGCAATATTAGCCATGAAGACGCTAAACATCCTTCCATATAGCCTGATGGCAGCACTAGTACAGCTTGAAAACACAAAGGTTAAAGAACAGTGTTAGTGCTATCCCACACCCATGAGCAGGGCCCTTAGCACGATATATTCTCCAAGCCTTAGAATGAGATAACCAAGAATGTGTCAACTCAAACCTTTAGTAGCTAATGGTCACCTGCCAGCACCCTGTGCCTCACTGCAAACTGTGCAGACTTAGCTTGCACCCTTTTCTCTGAATCTGCTGTTCAGTGTCTCGAGGCTCATTGCTTAAGCTTGTGTTGAGTCTTGTGTTCAGATTGAGACAGCTGCTCGTATTCTTCCATTTTATTTGAATAATTCAGAATATTTATTGTGAGGCCACTACAGTACATTAAAGACCTTAAATTCAATGACATAGAATGATTCTTGTTTGGTTCAGTGGAACAACTTCATCCTACAGATACATATAGTCAAGAAAACATTTAACAATGGTGAGCATTTAAGTTGCATGTAAAATGAAATGAGCTTGTTATAATTAATGACCATATGACAGGTGCTAAAATGTAAGTGTCCATTTAACATCCTTTCTTAGAGTGTTTGAGGCATTCCTGAACCTGGCTTTCACCCTGATTCTATACAACCAAGCATCTGTGCCCACATCACATATGTCTGTAAAATGTCAATTACAACTAGAAATTTTTCTCACTTGGATCAGTGCAGCGCTATTTAATTATCCCTTTATCCAGATTAGTTATATGAATTTTTCCATTATACTCTTTGGCCTTTAGGAAATATTTCTTTTAATGATATTATAGGGACCAGCTCAAAAACCATAATTAAGAAAAACATTTCACATAAAGGTATAGCCTAAGGAAAATGTTATAGGCTACTCAGGCCAATTCTGCTAAGTCTGTTTTGGTGCGATCATTTTTAGAAATAAAACACAGGGAAGACCATGGAAATGCCAGGAACATATCTTTAAGAACCAAGTTGGTTTCTATTTTTGATAATGTATGTCTTTCATATCCCTGTGGAAATCATTGTTTTTGTGATTCAGATTTCTCAGGTTTGGGGAACCGCATCTTCAGGGAGAAGCTCAGGGGGAGTTCAAACAGTGACTGTGCTGTGCAGAAGCTCATGTTGCATATCCATGGAGGAATAATGATCTGGGATAATGAGGAATTAGACTTCCAAGTGGTTCAGGGTATCAAAAGAATGAAACACGACTGCAAGAAGGGAGCCACTAAAGACTCCCAGAGAGCTCAGGCTAAGGCATCAGGAATAATTGTATATTTAAACAATACTTCATTGGTCTCTTCCAGCCATGAGTAAACAAGAGAAAAAGTAGCTTTAGTTCTTAGAATAACTGGTTCTGATGCACTTCACAACTCAGTATTTTCCTGTTAGATCAGGCAGTGATGCTAACTATGAAACTTTATTTAGAGATGCTGAAGAAAATTGCATTCTAAAACTGAAAATTTTAAAACTGCATAAAACACATATATTCTTGAAAAGACCAAAAAGTGTAAGACATCATTCATTAACACAAACATGCAATTTGACTCTCTGAAAACAAAACCAAAACCAAACAAATTATGGTGATGGTGGTCTGAGACAAATATCTCAACATTACATGGCTGAAAGACTATTTGCTCTTGACAAGTTTGATTTGCAAATAAAGAACATTTTGCACTTCATGGTGACATTGTGAACATTAAAAAGGATACAAAATCTCTCAAGAATAATAGTGCAATGAGTATGAGGAGCTCAAAATCAGATACATAAGTAGTATTTTGCAACGAACAGAAATACAAGCCAAAACAATGATCAACGTTTGGAAAGAGATGCATGAACTGCAGAAGTCAAATCCTGTGACAGTGTTCAGAAGTGCTAGCAGAGATATTTATCACCCAGCATGATATTTTACCTGTTTTCATAACAGCAGGACACTGTTAACTTTTGTTGAAGTTCGTGATTACCTTCTGGATCTGTGGTATTGCAATGCAGCAACTTTTTCCCCATCCTGTGTTTGTACAGCTGATTACTGTAACCCGAATGGGGCAAAAGTCTGGCAATTTTACTGCATTATTGGACAATTATAATGAATTCTAGCTTTACTCTCACTGTATTTGTAGCTCTTGCTGTAAGGTAATAATACTCCATATTAAAGAACAAAAATGTACCTGTGCCAGAGCTCTTCAGAGCCTGTGGAAACACCTTTCTATTCTGACAAAATATCTTTGAAAACTCTTCTTCAATTAAACTTTCCAGCCACTGTATGATTTTTAGAAAGCTGTTCCAAGCCCTAAAAGCAATTACATGGATCTGTTTCTCAAGAAAGCAGAGAACAAAAGAAGTGATGAAGCAAGTCATTGTATTCATTCACAGTAACCACAGCAGTGGAAAAGCTGTCTAAAATGCAAAGTCACCACACAGCAAACAGATCATACTTGCACTCTAATTTTAATTAAGTACTATCAAAAGCATACCTTCAAATTTGCAGGAAAATATCCTCCTTTTGGTAACTGGTTTAAGGAATTACCCTTCCTTGTACCGTCTAAAGTGACGCCAACAACTAAAATTTAAATTCGATAAAAACCAATTTAACCAACTAGAAAACTACCTTGGTAACTTGGTAAGTACATTATCTTCATGGTTTTTCTTACTCTAAAGTTATGACATTGAAGTGATGTCTGAATGCATAGAAGACAGCTTCGATTCTAACTTATGGAGATTTATCTTGTTATTGCTAACACTATGCAAAGTCTTGTATGTTTATGCAATATTGAGGGTAGAAGCTGATCACCTCACAGAATATCCCCTGTTAAGTGAAGTGAGTGGTTAAAAATAGATTAATAGCAAAAATAATCTGGTTATTTTTCCTTCTTGTACAAATGTAAACAGTGTGGACTGATTGATAAGACTCTGGGCTGGGTCCTAAGAGCCCTTAGCTTTTCCTGAGTCCGTTGACTGATCTTGGACAGGCCACTTTCAACTCGGACTACCCAAGTTCAACACTGAGAGATGATGAAAATTCTCCCTCTCGAAAGATACTTTCATTTTTATGGACTAAAACTCTTTGTAAGAACCCACTATTCTTTCCAACTTTGTTTCTTTTGCTGTATGAAGCAAATTTTCATTTCAATGACTTGGTAGCAATAGCTTCTTCTGAAACCCTTTCCTATGCAGTCATATCTAGCAGTATCTTCTTCATCCCTCTTACATATTAGGTGGCCTAATCTCCTATAGATCTTATTAATTTGTGGATATGTAACTCAATATTTCTTACTACCTCTTGTCACAAATTCAGTACGCCTTATGGTATAAGCTTTAAGAAACTGCTTTGAAGTGACAAAAAGCAAATATCTACTTGTTCCCAAGATTTTTGCTTTGTTACAAAACCATACTTACTATTTGGAATACTGCAGCAATATCCTGCTGGTACTTTGATCCAAGAACATCATGAGCTATGCAGGTGGTTTCTGTCACACTGTCATTCACATTTTTGACAGATTTTGAGTCTGCATAATATTCCCTGATAAACTTCTTAATGTTATCTGTGCCAGGAAAGGAAAACTTATGTTCTGCCAGCTTGCTGACAAACCCTATCTATGATATCAGGCATTTGCTCAGTCAGTAATGCAAATAAACCTTGAAATCACAGTGAGAAATACTAAGGGATCTTGAAGAAGGCACTGCACTTGACCAGGCTGGCTCACTAAACTACAGAGTTACACATAGTTTGTTGCATATGCATAATCTTAATTCTTACTAAAAAATATTTTTAGGCCAGTCTGGAGTTCAACAAACCTACTTATTCTTTCCCATCAGCACAATGCAATCTTTCAAGTTAAGCAACATTATAATGCAAGAACAGAATATGTGAATAACTCCCCTTAAGTTGCAGACAAAAAACCAAGATAGGTTTTCCTGTTTCAGGTTCTTAAAGGACCCTTCACTGACATGTTTGACTCAGGAAAGAGTAAGGAGAAACTGCTGAAATTTCACAAATCAGCCGCATACAGGTTTCCCGAAGAGGTCAAAGATAACTATTTTGGACTCTGAAGAATATATTGAAACATAGGAGGTGTTTAGCAACTTCCCCAGCTACCTAATTACTCTAATGAAGAATAAAATGAAATCTGTTTCAATCTCCAGCACTTTTTGATACTATGAAATTTTAAAACGCAAATCCAAGATTCGAGATTAATATCACAATACACAAAATATCTTTTTATTTTCCCAATGTAAAAGTACTGAAATGTCTACACTTCAATACAATCCTCCTATACAGACAATACATCCACACTTTCTAAAGCTGAAACCTACTTTGAAATGCTGGTTTGTCCTAATGTAACTAGTTGGCAGCTGGGCAGAAATTTAGAGGATAATGTGAGTTGAGGCCATTTGATTCCTCCATTTTTAGCAGTATTCCGGGATGAGGTATGTTTTGGGAACGGTTTGATTCTAACACACAACAATACAAGGTCATCTTCTGCTAGAGCTGAATGTCAGAGGATCAGGAAAAAAAAAGGCAGCTGCTTGAACCTAACCTCCCTGAATATGAGCAGAGCTCAGGTGACATGCAAAAATAAAAGCCAAAATACTAAATAATAGCATTTACTTTTTAGATAAAGACTTTTCACTAACATAGCAATCATTCATAACAACTTGGAAAAAATTTTCATGTACTGCAAAATTTTTAAACAATTTATTTTAAACATTTCTATGCTGTGACACTACCCAAATTTCACAGTTGTAGATAAAGACAGCAGCATGTAGTTGCTGTACAAACAGAACAAAAACCTCATTGCTACCCCAAATATCTCACAACATATGTTATGCAAAAAATGAGTACATTGATATGTTACCAAGTTTGAATTTTGTTTTAAACTTTCAGCAATGACTGGTGAAAATGCATCCCACATTAGTTTACTTATAGGCAGAATCAATTATGCTTTGACTCATTTTTATAAGGTTCAAAATACATAGAAATTACAACTATACCTGGTTAAAATAAAATTACTTGGTTATAGATAATTGGCAGGGAGCATCTAAAGGAGTGAAGCTACAAGTTATTTGCTTAAAACTGGATTAAAAAATCTGCAAACTGAATATTAAACATAATTACTGTATCTCCAATGTCCCAGTCCAGACAATGAATAAATGCCCAGATAACAGGTAAAGCTGGTTTCAAATTTGACCTGTCAGTTTCCAGCAATGACAAACACAACAGCTAAACCAGTTGAAATACTTCCTTTTGTGTAGCCGCTACCGTCACCTCAGCAGCAGTCATTGTATAAGGAAGGTAGCTCTGAGAGGCCTAGAGTCCCCTATAATTTCTTGTTTAAAGCACATGCCTGTGATGCTCTATTTTTCTTCCAGTTGATTCAATTGAAACAATAACTTTTGGAACTTACAGTAATATTTAGCACATCTTTAAAGGGTGCAAACAGATAGTGAATGGTGATTGCATTGATAATTACACTTGCCAGGAAGTGATAAATCATTTCATACTCTTTCACTGGTCTTATTTTAAAACTAAGAACTTGGCACTTATCCTTTTTTTCATTTTGGCAAATGTCCGAAATGCTGCAGCATTTTTTTCCAGACCAAAGGGTAAACCAGACACACAGAAAAATGAGACTCTGCTTAGACTGCCAGAATATTAAGCTTTCCACAGTGATATGGGGGAAAAACTTGGAATAAAGCACTAGAAAAAAATATGCTGAACAAGAACAGTGAGGAGTTTTAAGCTATGGGATACAAGGAAAGATCTGCAGAAAGCCAGATGTAAATGGACATAAGAAGAGGAGAACGGGTAAGAAGTTGCATTTGTTTCTTGCAATATATGGATACTTCTGAGAAGTAATTAGTGTTATGTCCATTAGTCCAGCAGAATCTCGTAACAGTGGAATTTATTAGCATCACAGACTGAGGCAAGACTATCAAAAGTCTTATTAAAAATCTCATTAAAGTTCTCTGGTTATTTTTCATCAAAAGTTCAGGGCGAGGCACTGAAAAAGCCTAATTACTTGCCTTCATTTCTCCAATTTATATGGGATTTAATTAACAATTGTCAGTCATTCCTGAGCATAGTTTCTTATGTCCTACACAGAGCTATGCTCTTCACTGAGGTAGACCAGGAAAACAATGTTCAGAAACTTAGATTTAGAGTAGCTAAGAAAAAGCAAAGGAGCATTTTCTATTTTATTCAAATTGCATTAATGGACAAGTAAATTCAGTGGAATTTTTTAAAGAGGAATAAAAAATAAGCAATACTTTGCTCTTCATGCCTTTTCTGAAAGCCTTTGAGAACTGGGGATCACATGAACACTGAGAGGTTCTTGCTGAACATTTTCTACAAAAATTATCACACTCATATTCTGCAGCTGCCACTGAAAAGAAGGTCTCTGAAAGGCTTAAAAGTAGCAGGCAGCATTGTTTAATATTTCCACACAATGGTCTAACAAAAAAAGATTGCAATGTTCAAGCATCTGGTCCTGCCCCTGACACAAAAAAAACCTCCACAAAAATACATTAATGAACTTCTTTTAAAAGTAGAGTTTTGGAGTAGTAGTAAATGCAAAATAAAATGAGTACTTGAAGCCTGTGCATTCACATATGAATTGCCCAAATACCTTGCATTTAAGTTATGGGTTTGGTTTTCTTTTCTGTTTTTAAGTATTCTGCATTTCATCATGTTTGTCAGACTCCCAGGAAGAAGCAGCTCTAACAGTGCAGCCTAACAGCTGCACCAGCAGCCTGGAACCCAAACAGCTCAGAGGATACTGCCCAGAGGAAACTAAAATCTTCTTATATGCTGTACTCCAAATAACAATAACATGTGCTTTTACAGGAGCTTAATGATCATACTTTCTTTTTTTTTTTTTTTCTACAAAATATCTTTCTGTGATATTCTGCATTAACTATACCTCTGTCAACTGTGGAGGCTGGATTGCCCTACTTTTGATGCTTCTTCAGTTTCCAGTTTTTGTCTAAATATCAATTTGATGCCATAGTTTTTTATTATTTTCCCACTATTTATAAGTATCTAATACTATTTCAAGTTGGAAAACTCACCCCAAAAAAATCCAAAACAATTACAAATAGTATATTTTAAATTTATTACAGCTTTCCAAAAGCATGGATAAGTCCAGCCCTCAGATACATGTTTAGCAATGGTATGCAGTGATGCTACCTCTAAAGATTACTCTTACGTTTTGTTAAGTAAAAGGAAGTATCCAATTAATTTCTTTTTCCATGGTTTCTGAGGGCCAATTGGTGTTGGTGACTTGATATTGATACAGTTAACCAATTCAAGTTCACCTAAGCAAGAGTATGTGAAAGAGTATCAGAGAGATTTGACAGGTATTTTGAAAGAAAAAATATCACTATTAGTAAGAGTTATTTTCATAGATATATAGGTAGATAAATAGTGCATGTGTATGACTATGAAAAATATTAAGTATTTGTTATATTTTATCAGCCAAAAGTATAGTTACATAAGAATTGGCGAAAAGGAGATAATAACTTTCTGTGGTACATGAAGGCAGCATGCTTATCATGACATTTACGCCTACTCAGATGTTCATCTGGGAAAGTCATATTGACAGCTTAGTACTTGAAGCCATCATTGTTCACAGACACATACAATTAATAGCTAGACAGTAATGAGATGTAAGTCTATGTGAGTATGCAGAGGGTGGAAGGTTGTGGTGCACCCACATATATCCACTACAAAAACTCCCTATTGCAAAGACTGTCTTTATAAGCAGAACAGGAAATATCAGACTAAAATACTATTTTTGTGAACCCTGTAGAGCTACTTTCCAAGTCTGGCCACTATCCAGAAACTTTTGTTTATAGGCTGGAAGGAAGAGCGTAAGGAGATGTTTCAGAACTTGCTTTCCCTGCATGTCATCATCTTTAACAAGACAGCACTCCCATGTAGGGTGGCCTTGGGCAGATCGCGTTACAAAAAATCACCTGAACAAATCAATAATCATACTGAGTTGCCAGATTAACTGATTGCATAACATGTAAGAGAAGTAAAAGATGCATGAATTTCCCAACCTTGAAACAGTTTACAATCTGGTAAGAAGTCTACAGAATATAACTTTCTTTATGGGATGGAGATTTTAGCTTTTAATCATTTCTACCATTGACTCAGGATTTCAGAGGTGTCAGAAGTTAGTCCAGAAAAAAAAGTTGCCATGCAGTCAAATATCAGGGGAAACACTGAATAATCAAAAACTGTAAAGTCAAGAAGAAGTAGAAATTAAGATAATTCAGTATAATTTTCTAGTCAAGTGATTTGGTCAGCTGGTTTTGCTACCTTTGAGATGAAAAAAAAAAAAAAAAAATTGGAAGTCTCTTTAAAATGAAAGCCCCACACAGAAATCAACACTGACAGGTACAGGAACTATCTAGAGTATACAGCCCTCAGGTATAGCCCTCATATCAGCTCCAACTCAATACTTCAGTACACATGATTAAGTAAATTCAGAATCAACAGTACTCATATGTTTCCTGGTGGTAATATGAATGTCTGTAATAATTTCTTTGGTACTTTCCTTTCTTTCTTACCTAAAGCAAAATAATAGGAATTTAATAAATCCTGATAATCTGGATTTAGATACATATTTCATGTTTCCAAAACACATTTCCCTTCATTCCTCTTTTTTTCTTAACTATTCTTTTTTTAATACTTTTGTTCTTGAAAAAAAATAGCAACAAGCCATCTACCTCAAAAGTGCACATTTCCCAAAGTTCCATTAACATATGAAATATATTAGGTTTACCTACCAGATTTTGGTGTTGAAGAAGCTCCTCGGCACCACTAGTCATTACTTTAGCCTCTTTCTCTGAGAAGTGAAGTGTGAAAAGAAATCCTTGCTAGCAAAACAAGTAATGGTCAATGACATGACCAAAACATAATTAATTGCAACTAAAAATTAAGGATTTTTTCTAGGCTAGGTACTACTTTACTCTTGCTCTCAGTACAATAGTTATTTGCTTGATTTTCCCACATATATTCAAGTTTTTGTGCTAGTGGAGCTCAAAAAAACTATGTGAAATGTTTGAGAAGTTGTTTGATTGCAGTGTACATAGACAGTGTAAGTAATATGGTCATAACCACTTGGATGGATGAGGAAAGGGCAGTGGACATTGTCTAACGCAACTTTTGCAAGGCTTTCAACACTGTTTCTTGTAACATCCTCATAGGCAAACTCAGGAAGCCTGGATTGTATGAGTGTACAGTGAAGTGGATAAAGAACTGGCTAAACAGCAGATCCTCAGAGGTTGTAATCTGTGACACAGGGTCTAGCTGCAGGCCTGTCACTAGGGGTGTCCCCCAGGATTCAATACTGGGCCCAGCATTGTTTAACTTATTCATCAATGAAGTGGATGAAGGAGAGATGCCTCCTTAGTAAGTTCACTGATCACACAAAGCTGGGAGGAGTGGCCAGTATCCCAGAGTGCTGGGGTCCCAGAGGGACCTTGATAGGTTGGAGGAATGGGCAGAGCAGAACCTTTGGAAATTCAACAAGGACAAATGCAGGGTCCTGCACTTGGGGAGGAACAACTCCAAGCACCAGCACAGGCTGGGGACCAACCTGCAGGAAAGCAGCTTTGCGGAGAAGGACTTGGGGGTCCTAGTGGACAACAAGCTGTCCATGAGCCAGCAGTGAGGTCTTGTGGACAAGAACACCAATGGTATTGCTGGCCGATAGAGGGAGATGGTCCTGCCCCTCTACTCAGCTCTACTGATGCCACATCTGGAGTGCTATGTCCAGTTTTTCGCTCCTCAGTACAAGAGAGACACACAGCTCCTGGAGCAGGTCCAATGGAGGGCAATAAAAATTATTAAGAGACTGTAGCATCTCTCTTAAGAAGAAAGGCTGAGGGAGCTGGATCTCTTCAGCCTTGAGAAGAGATGACTGAGAGGAGACCTCATCAATGTATGTAAGTACTGAAGAGAGGGTGACAGGAAAATGAGACCAAGCTCTTCTCAATGGTACCAAGTAATAGGACAATGTGCAACAGGCAGAAACTGATGCACAGGAAGGTCCACCTAAGCATAAGGAAGAACTTCTTTACTGTGTAGGTGACTGAGCCCTACAACAGATATCCCTGACAGGTTGTGGAGTCTCCCCCACTGGAGGTATTCCGTTCAGTGAAAAGCTTGCCTTTGAGTTTAGCTTGAGTGAGAAGCACCTTAACCATCAAGAGAAGTCTTGAGAATCACAATACTTCTTAATGCTAATGAATGAATATTGAGAGAAAATTTAGGATTATCATTAGGTCTGTTTTGCTAGAACAGACTCATTTTGTAAGGAGTCAAGAGAATTTGCAACCAAGTCAGGATTTCACTTTCTATTGAAGTGACTAAACATAAAAAAATATGTAGCATGCATCTTTCAGCAAAAAATGATGGGGATGACAACCCATGTCATCAATACATCATCTAGCTTTAAAAAATTGATGTCATCTACCTTTAGGACTAATTTTTCAAACATTAATAGGAAGAGAGTCAAATAACACATTTAGAAACAAATGCAAGTGCCTAACCTTGCAAGTAAGTAAGTAGTTTTGTGAAAAGAAAAAACCACTCTCCTCTGCTGCTTTCTCTTTGTGAGTCATACTCTGGGAGTGGTACCAGAATGGCTTGTTGTCCTATTTTATGGAAAAAATCCTTGAGCAAGTTCATTCTTGATTAAGTTGGCATGGTGTCAAGCAAATGTAAAACAGCGCATCTTTGATTCTGTGTTTTTAATTTCTCCAATTGCACTGGGGGAGGGAAGCAATCTCATAGTTTTGTCAACAGTGCTTCAGCACTGGCTTTGCCATGAACAGCACTGGGGTAACACTGCCTTGCATTTTTTAGCTTCACTGAGGGAAAATCTAGATACAATTTAAGGATTTTATTTCTCAATACACCAGGTTTAGCACTGAATTTACCAGCTCTGATTGTTCATTCCCACTACATGCCATATCCATTATCAGTTTAACTGTGCCAGTAAGACTGATCCTTGAAATTACCTGGATTCCTACAATCAGGATTAAAGGTAACTCCTCTTTCCAAAGAAGTTTAGGGGAAGTCAGGGAGAAGAAAGTAGTTGCATTACTGAAGCAAGAACATGTTGCTGAAGCCAAACGTATAAATTGAAGCTGACACAGATAAGTGGGATAACTTCTAGCATTAACAATTTTTCACAGCATAAATGTGACCTTTTTAAGTTTACTAAATCTGTTAGGAAAGTGTTAATGTGAACAGAAAGCAGCTACAAAGTACAAAAGCCTGAATAGAAGTGTTATAATTTTACAATCACATCACTCTAACTGGTAATATATTGTTTCTCAGATAATGTCTTTGCTCATTTTCACTTTCATAATTCATTTACAAAGATAAGGCAATCTGGGAAGCTGCAATCACTTGCAAAGGCATTGGTGCTTTGCAGATAATGAAACAAAAAATTAAAAATGGTAGCCTCTTAGCAGTCTACTTTGGGTAAAGAGACCGTTTACTGAGTAAAACATCTCTTTTACATGTGTAAATGCTGAGCTTAATTCTTTACACATGAAGGAATGGCAGCTTCCAGACTCACAATGTTAGGCTTTCCGTGTTAATTATGAAGAGAAGCATAGGGAAACTGAAATATTTGTGATGAGAAGAGACATTTTGCAACAGGATAAAAATGCAAAAAACAAGAGATTTTCAATGGGGAAGGCTGGATTTAATCATGAAGTGAAGCAAGAAAGACTTTTGTGCTTCTTACACTTTCCTCTGAGGCAACTCAACAGATTAAACCCAAAACATTTAATATTTGTTAAGCACGTTTAGAAGTGCTGAGTGTATACCAAGACGACTTTAGTAAAAATGCAAATAATTTTTCAATATGGTAGATATTTCTACTATATACCAAGTACCATCAAGTACCAACCATGCCTGCCATGCTAACTGAATGCTGCACTTGAAAGGAATGCAAGATAAGTATTTGTTTTGAGTGGGGGTGGTAATCCATAAAACGGTCCCTTCTCATCTGTCTAACCCTTTTTTCCTGCTCCCATTCCCCAAATTACTACAGAAAAACTGTCAAAATAAAATTTCAGATGATGCTGTGCAACTATTTTTTCTTTCAAGGTCCCCCTCATCTATAGTCAAAGCTTCACAGCTGCATTCAACATGGTGAGATTTGTGATAAACATAACACAAATTACAATCTGCTGATTTTATTGTTAAAAATAAATTTAATGACAAACTGGGATACAATTGAATGCATGTAAGCTGAGGAGGCAATCCTTAATTTGTCTATCCGCAAAAACATAGCTCATTAGTGAAAGTGGCAAAAATCCAAAATCAGAGCAATAAATAGCAAATTCAGTGCAATCTGTTTCTGTGTTACTATTATAGAGGCATCCAAGTGATAGACAAAGGGAAGTAAACACGTTTCTTTCCTTCAGGAGAAGGAAAAACAAAAGGTGGGGGGAGGGAAATAGAAGCTTCAGGGAATCACTCTTATCCTATCAGTTGATTCACTTACTTAGCAAATAACAAAATAAGAATCATATCCAGTAACAACTAACACTGAGAATTATAACACACTTTACATACTCCAGTGTTCATGAAAAGGAATGACCAATAAACTTAGCCAAATTCCACTGCATCTACAAAATACTGTGCTCTTTTGTCACATTAAAGTAAATCTGCTTTGAGGGCTCCTTTACTGTGTTGTAGTTCAATAGTGTCCAATTATAGTGGTATAACTGAGACCAGAACCAAGCTACTTTTATTAGATTATGGACTTGATTGAGAAATCACATGCTGAAATTCTACAGTTCATGCTCTATAGGCACAGCTTACATTGTACTATCTATTATTCCTCAAAAACTACTACATATCTTTTATAATTATCTTTATTTTAAAACCCCAAACCTCTTTCATGCTGTTGAATTTCAGAAATGTAACAAAACACTCATTGTACCCAAGGAAAAAAATTCATTGTTGGATCTTGACATTTTCTTATATCTCTGAACTGCAGTCTTATAAAGCTACAAGATTCTCAGATTTTTCAGACCGAACCACAAAGCCTCATTACAGCCAGGAACCAGAGTGCCTTTAAATATTATTGGA
Organism: Serilophus lunatus; assembly: GCA_013399895.1. Classification (NCBI taxonomy): domain Eukaryota; kingdom Metazoa; phylum Chordata; class Aves; order Passeriformes; family Eurylaimidae; genus Serilophus; species Serilophus lunatus. Next base: position 1,380,403 of record VXBA01002855.1, read on the forward strand.
TCCTAATGGACTGAATGAAAGCACATGACTGAGCAAATAGAACCGATAGCTGGGCTATGAAGTACTTCTTGCTGCGATACAGAATTGCTTTATGCAGCAGCACTTTTGCAAAAATCAACTAATTCTCAGAAGCAAAGCATCATATGGAGATTTTTGTACTCATGCCCATGTAGAAAGCTGGAATTGATCCCATGCATGTGGTACTCTGCCAACTTCAGTAAGGCAGTGCCAGCTAAAGACAGATTTAATATAGCTTCTACAATGTAGAAAAATCTCAGTTCCATGCCAAGAGGATCATCATAATGAGAGTCATTGTCAAATGATAAGAATGCATTTTAGTGCGAGAAATCACATCTGTTGTCACTTTACATTGCTGTTATAGAACTTTACACAGTATTTTTTGAGTCTACTTCAATTCAGAGTCACCATATGTAATGCTGCAATACTGTTTTCCATTATGGGGAATGAAAAGAATATAGTTCATCTCTAAAACTTCTATGAATTCTACCTTTTCCTCAAGATTCTTCCCCTTGAAATCTTCCTCTACTGAAGCTGGTGTCTTACAGTATAAAGTTTCATACTTTTGACATATAAAGGTTGGAAAGTATTTAAAAATCAAATTCTATTAATAACCATGTTTCCCTAAAGACTAGCATGATTCAAGGACTCTGCAACTTTTACATTCTCCTCTCACAAACCAACAAGATTTTAGCATTGAACTAATGATTAAAATGTTTTGAACTTTCAAACTAAGTTTTAGGCAAAACTCACAGAAAATGATATATTTTCATTAACTCATTACCCACTCTACATTTTGCTTTCATTTTCTGTGTGAACACAAGGAGATTTTTAAATTGCACATAACAGCTGATGCAGTCCTTTGTCTTACAGAAAGGAAGATGAGCACAGTACTAGAAGGCTAAATATGTCCTCATACTAAGTCAAGGTTGACACTTTAGTATATCCAGAATTTAACTGGTCAAAGCTGACTGTAAGTCAAGGGAGAAAAATAGATGAGAGAGGTAGCTCCATGTGGCATATGTCCACCTGAGCCAACTATTTTTTCTAGGAACTGATAATATTAAAATCATATGTCATGTTTGTTACTATTAAAGGATCAAATCAAAGTAGGATTTTCTATAAGAATTTGTACTGGGTTTCCGTGGCCAAGTTTTGGTAGCAGGGAGGACTATGTGAGTGGCTTCAGTTAGCAGCTGTTAGAACCTTCCACTGTGTCCAGTAGAGCCAATGCCAGTCAGCTCCAGGATGGACCTACCACTGGCCAAGGCCAGGCAAGGAATGATAGCAACACCTCTGTGAAAGGAGAAAAAGTTGTTGTGCAGATGAAGATGGCAGCCAGAGAAGAGCAGAGTGAGAACATGTGAACAACAATGCAGACACCAAGGTCAGTGCAGAAGGAGAGGGAGAAGGTGTTCCTGGTGCTGGAGCTGAGATCTACCTGCAGCCCATGATGAAGACCATGGTGGAGCAGCTGTGCCCCTGCAGCCCATGGAGGACCACAGGGGAGCAGAGATCCACCTGCAGCCCATGGAGCAGACCCACACTGGAGCAGGTGCATGCCTGAAGGAGGCTGTGACCCCATGGGAGACCCATGTTGGCGCAGGGTCCTGGAAGAGACCTGCTGACCCATGGGGAGAGAAGCCCACACTAGAACAGGTTTTCCTGGTAGGACTTGTGGCCTGTGGGGGACCCACACTGGAGCAGCCTGTGTCTCAAGGACTGCACCCTGTGGAAAAGTGACCCACATTGTAACAGTTCATGGAGAAGTGTTGCTTGTGGGATGTACTCCTGTTGGAGAAGCTCATGATGGACTGTCTCCTGTGGGAAGGAACCCGTGGGAAGCAGGGGAAGGACTCCTCTCCCTGAGCAGCAGGAGAAACTGACCATAACCCCCATTCCCCACCTCCCTGCGTCACTGTGGAGGGAGAAGGTGGAATTGGAAGGAAGGAGGCGTAGAGGGAGGCTGTTTTTAAGATCTATTTTAATTCTCACTCTCCCACTCTGTTCTGTTAGTAATAAATTTAATTAATATCCTCACTTTGAGTCTGTTTTGCCCATGATGGTGATTGTTAAGTGATCTCTCCCAGTCCTTATCTCATGGACCCTATGTTTTATTTTCCCTCCTCTGTCCAGTTACAGAGGGGAGTGAGAGAGCAACTCTAGTGAATACCTGGAGTCCATCCAGGGTCAGCTTACTACAGAATTCTAACAACATGTTTATATTTTTCTTTTATATCAGTACATAGTTGTATTAAATCTCTCACAATTTAGTCTTCAAAAAGGCTCTAAGTGAGCACAAATTTTGGTTTGGGCTCTAACAGTGGTAGGAGCAACTCAAAGTTTGGATTGAGCTATCCATTGTCATAAAATATAAATTCTCATAATCTTCTGAGATGCTCATATTGTGTGTTTACCTCGTATCCAGCTCTAAATCAGACTTGCAGCTGTTTACATTCAAATTTAAACCTTTTGATATGTATCTGTGCATCTGTATCTAATGTTATGTAGGTAAACCATTTTACTCTTAGCTAATGTTCAGTTTCATACAGCAAATGAACTCCATTCAATACATCAGTGGTAGAGGAAAAGGGAAAAGTTTGCTCTAATAAACCAGAATTAGGAACCATATAGCCTAGGCCATAAGTGTTCATGATTTTTCCATTTGGGATTCTTGGAAATGCAATATCTCTTGCACAGAACAGAAAGGTATAACCAATCTTTTATTTCTTATCAAAAAGCCTCTACGTATGCATCATACTTTTTTAATTATGAAGCCAAGAATATGAATAATTATATAGGTTCATAAGTGTATTGAACCAAAATGTTTTAACACTTTCATACCTAGTTACTCCTATGCATGGTGAAGGGACTGGAGCACAAGCCCTGTGAGAAGCAGCTGAGGGAGCTGGGGTTGTTCAGCCTGGAGAAGAGGAGGCTCAGGGGTGACCTTATCCCTGTCTATAACTACCTGAGAGGAGGTTGTAGTCAGGTGGGGTCGGTCTCTTCTCTCAGGCTCCCAGTGACAGGATGAGAGGACACAGTCTTAGACTGCGTCAGGGGAGGTTTAGGTTGGATAGTAGAAGAAACTTTTTCACAGAGAGAGTGATTTCCCATTGGAATGGGCTTCCCAGGGAGGTGGTGGAGTCACCATCCCTTGATGTGTTTAAGGATGGGTTGGATGATGAACTTAGTGACATATTTTATATGGTTTAGATGGTCTAGATGGTTTAGATGATGGATTGGTGTTGGATAGGTTGTTAAGTTAGGTAACTTAACTTGATGATCTCTATGGTCTTTTCCAACCTTATTAATTCTGTGTGTAATTACATATTTAAATGTTTTCGAAAGAATAGGGACTTTCTAGTGATCAAGTGGAGAGGGAATCTCTTTTTTGATGTGTAGCTCACATAAAGTAGAAAATGGCTAACAGAACTACTCAAGAGAATAGCTAAAAACAGAATTAAATATTTCTCTCTTGGAGGCAAAGCTTCCTCACAATTATCACTAAACTATTTACACGTGTAGTAATTACCATTCTTCATTTTGACATGTTTTTGACAAATATTTTTTAATAATTCTAGAGAAACAAACAATGTTAAATCAATCTTCTTAGAAAGGAACTTCAAAGTCAAAAGGTCCAAATAAACCAAATTTTCTATTTACCACATTTTAAGTTGGGAACAAAATTTACATCAACCAGTAATTATCCAGTAGAGGTAGACTTATTTTAAAGAGTATACTTTTTTTCACTGCTTTCACATATACTCTTGCCCCGCTAAGTAATACTTCCTATCATCTAATGATTGCAGTTTTCCTTCCAGAGGTAAGTGCACTATTTCACACAATAAATCAAGTCAGTTAGAGAGTTTTGAGGAGTCTTTGTGATGGAAACATCAAGAAAGTTTTCAACACTTTCCAGCACAATATAAAAGTGGGCAACTGTTAAAAGCGTAAAATACATGCATTACATGGAGAGAGGGAGACGTGTTTCAAATGAGGGAAATTAATTTGAAGTCTCAACTTTGTTTTAATTATTTAGAATGAAACGTATCATATCTGTTCAAGACAGATATAATACTGAAATTGTGTTTCCTTGTCACAGCAGTATATGGCAGGGAAAAGGCTTGTCTCCATCTAACTGCCATTTTCTGTTATAGGATTATCTCATAAACCTGTTTTGTAAACTTTAATTGACATTAGGTCTGGTAAAGGCACCTTGGTAGCCATCGAAACATAAAACCTTACACACAGAATTACACACAGAATTAACAAGGTTGGAAAAGACCATAGAGATCATCAAGTCCAACCTTTTACCTAACTTAACAACCTATCCAACATCAATCCATCATCTAAACCATCTAGACCATCTAAACCATCTAGACCATCTAAATCATATCATTAAGTTCATCATCCAACCTATCCTTAAACACATCCAGGGATGGTGACTCCACCACCTCCCTGGGAGTTTAGCAGTTTCCTTGTGAGAAAGAAATATCTGATTTTCAATTACCTATGAAATCCAACATCTTCCTGGTTAAGTTGAAAATAAGCAAATCAGAGTCAGTCAGTAATTTTCTAATTGAATTTATCCAAAAGAAAATTTCAGATTTCGTGCACAACTTACTTTGCTTCTAAAATTATATCTCTCAGAAATTTCATGATTATAGACAACTATTCCTCTGGGTTGCTCAGAGCTGTGCTCCCCAGCCATTTCTGGCAGCACAGAGATAGGACAATTGGTTTTCAAATAACCAGGTTGCTCCCACCTCAGTTGAAGGTTTTGAAAGTACAAAAAGTCAGAAAGAGACATTTCTTCAAGTTTTTTAAAAGGCATTTCATAACTCTCATTCTTCTTGGCCTTTTTCAAGGGTTTTTTAAAATGTACTTAATTTTCTTCAGAGCAGGAATTCTGCATTACAGCTCACCCTAAAGGAAATTAATGCCAATGATGTAATGCTTTTTGCAGTGCAGTTGCCTGTGCCTCAGAAAATAACATACTGATGATAAAAAGGGAGTATCCAAGAGGGACAACAATTTGCAGCTCCAGCTGAGCCTGGTATGTTTGGCATCTCTGCCAAACAGGTGTTTTAGTTATCTTAAGTGAATATATTTGACATTAGAAAATACAGTGATATTAATAAAAATCTTCAGTTTAGAGGAAAAAAAATTCAAACCTTCATCAAACCTTTAGTAAAAAGGGACTAGAAATCTACTGAATTAGACTAAGTGGTGTCTGAGGTATTACAAAATGAAAACAAAACAAACCCCAGTTATTCAAAATAAACAGTAAATAGAAATACAAAACATATAACTGCAGGTAAACATGATGTTAGATGTTAATTCTTCAATAAAGTCTGCAGACAACAATGAAGAAAAAAAAATGTACTTAATTTCAAATTTTCCAAGCAGAAGAATAGCTCTGCATTATAGAACTAAAGAAAGAAGTAAATTCTACCCAGCAGTCTGCTTCTTAGTGTCTTTCTGGCATAAATTATACAAACAGCAGTGATTCAAATGCAACTGCCTCCAAATACTATTTATCAGAGAAATTCACAATAATTAAATGTCTGCACAATATTTATGGAGGCTACTTGTTTTCCTGGGGGCGCCAAAAGTCTGGAGAATGGTTGGGTCAAACAGACCGCAGCCAATGTCAAACAATAGATAATGGAGCACAAGCACTTGTATAGACAAACATCTTCCTTTAGATTGCTCCCTGTTAAATAACAGTGCTTCAAATAATATCTGCATTATGCTTGGAAGGTTGAACTGCTGGAATTCAACAGTCTCTAATTCTGAAAAACTCATTAAATAAATAGCAACAAAATCAGGCAAAATTTCTCAATTATAATGATTATATTTAGTTGTGCCATCATGCAGCAGCCATGAGACCAGTGAAGAAAGATAAGAAAAAGCACATTTCCTCCTTTCTTTCTGTTTTTCTAACATTGGAGGGATATTTATAGAAATACTAATTCTGGAAAAAGCAAAGCATTACTATATATCTCATTTTAGTCTTTTCCAGCATATGATGCTTCAAGGTACACTGTTTTCTATGGAAGGTCCAAAATCAAATGTATTCGCCTAAATTATTAAATAGACAAGCACCTTAGACATCCTTTTTGTAATTATTTGACACTGACTTGGATGACCACTACTGTCTTATTCAAAAGAACCCATACTATATCTCATTACAGTCCAGCTTCCTGTAGAGACCATAAACAGCACACTGCCAGCTTATGAGTACTCATTCTCAGAGCATTTGCATCAAGAATAAAAATTTTAATATAGAACTTTTAATCTTTTTTTTTCTTTTCATTTGCAGACACCCAAAATGTTGCCAGTCGTGGCAAAGAGCTTTATACAGCAAAGGCAAACAATAGGCTTGGGGGAGTTACATTATAATTCTGCAACTGCTAGTTACAGATTACCTAGCAGTACTTTACCGATTCAGTTCAAGTGCAAATATGTGATTACCATGGTCTTGAATTAGCCAAAGTACACCGCACAGATGTTTATACTGGCCTTCTTTCAGGCCAGCTTTCTGTAGGCTACAGAAGCACAGATGTTATCTGATGCATCATAAATCTGGAGTGACATGGGCAATACTTGATCTTTATAAAACCTGCTAGTTAACATTTCAAAAATACTGGAACACTAATGAACCCTCGAAAGTTCATATTGGAGCAAAGCAACATTTCTTGCCATGTTTTGATACTATATTAGGTACACTAATGTTGGATTTACAGTATCACAGAATCAAGGGCATAAAACATGACAGATTCAAGACTACAATTGTCTTGTTAGAGAAGTGCTGAAGCAGGACCATCTCTTTTTACCTTAATTTCAGGTAGTCCCACCCTCAGTCTACTTTCTCCATCGTAAGGCTGCAACTAGGTATGAAAACACAGAAGGAATCCAGACTAGGAATCGATGAAGTTTAAGTTTACAGTGGGGTAAAAGAAAGATTATTACTGTTTTTTCCACAGACAAAATCCCCAGATGGCATCAAAACCAGTCATACTAAAACAGCTAAGAAAGAGAATGGAGGCAGCAATGAGAGTTGGGAGGCAAGAATGAATCATGGGAGACAACTTAATCCATAATGGCATCCAACCCGTAATAAAAAACATCATCTTTTAGGGACCATGAAGCCAACAGACTCCCTCGACTCACAGAAAAACACTTTGGAAATCCGTTTTCTAGAAGAATCCACAGGAATAAATGCAATATCATTTTAACGGCATTCACTTAAGAAATTATATATTCTAGCAAAGAGTCAGAATCCCACAAACTTTTAGGAGCAAGTAATATACTTCTTTAAGATCACTATTCCTTGCCTATATGTGTTCAGGAAATGTGTGTCTACAGTTTGAGCCTCTGTAACCAGCTGTAACCAGCTCCAGCCTTTAACAGAAACTGAATGTAGTAGTTCTTTACAAGCCTAAGCAGTTTTCTAAAAGAGAGGCCAGGGAGAAGGCTGGTTTCTTCAGTCTGCAACACTGCCTGACTAATTGAAAAGCTTTATGGACTGTGAAAACTGAGTCACTTCATTGTCAGCTGTAACTTCATAACTGATGTACTCAATTTCTGTTTAGTTTCCCTCAACCACCGCAGAGTGCAGCTTTTTCTCTTTTTAGTCACAACTGCTCAGTTTTCCCCATCTACCTAGTAAAATTAAAGGACTGACTGTGTGAGTTCTGACGGCCTCTATAGCTCCTTGTTGTAAAAGTTCTGTAAATTGCATTGCATAATGAAATTGTATGAGAAGGAGTAAAGAAAAAAACAAAAACACTACCAAACACTACCTGCTGTCACCAGAGAATGACTAAAGTACTCCATCACTGCAGTTTTTGTGTCAAAAAAAAAGGACCCATTTGGTCCTTGGTTGGCTGTTTGATGGGTTGGTTAATTTTCCTTCCTTTTGGAAGGCTTTGAATGTCTTGGGGGGAGGTGGGTTTGAAAACAACTAAACTTGCAGATTAGACACAACAATACAGTAGCCCTGGAGGACTCACTTCCCTAGTAGATTTTAAACCTTTTATGCAGTCCTAGTTTTGAAATAGTTTCCAGTAAATGGCAGCAGAAATAATCACAATGGTTTTGTTCTAGCCCTCCTCCAGAGATGATACCAAGAGTAAACTAGATCAGACGGCAAACAAAAACAAAATGAACAGTACTAAATGAGTTCGTTCACAAACAATTATTTTGACATCTTACAGGAAAATTTCTGTCAGACACAATTTTGATAAACCTGAGGTTATGTTTCTCTTTCAGAAGTATGAAGTGAATGCCTATTTTTATTATAACTTCTGCCGGTAACTATGTAATTTCAGTATTTAGGCATTTGCATTTTTCTAACTCTATATAATTAGCAAGACAAAAGGCTTTTTTTTCTCCTATCCAGGTATTTTGACTTCACTCTTGTGGAGGTGGTGCAGAACCTGGGAATTACATGGGGGAGGGCAGTATGAACTCTGAGGTTTTGACCAGTAGCTCTCAGCAATTGTGGCAGGCTTCAACGTGCAACAGCAAAACTAGAGAATGAAGTTTTTTAAAGAAAAATTTCTAATAATTGGGCAGTCTGCAGGGCAAACAAGGACCCCTGCACAAGGAGCTGGCAGGAATTAAAAATAGGAGGAAAGTAATTATTTGTGTAGCCAATTATACACAATCTTTTTCTAGGCAGAGGTCTGAATAGAACATTTATAAGGTAAATAGTCAGAGAAAGCATCTTTTAGGAAATATTAGAAGCATTGGATGTAGCATAAGTAGAGTCAGAAGTCTAAGCTAAACAAAAATACATAATATAGAAGTTTGAGAATTTATTTAACTGCAGTTTAGCAGTCACCTTCATAAAAAATGTTACATTTAATCTCTTTTGCATTGGTCTTAGATAAAATACTTAATTTTATTTGGATGCACATGTCACACATCTATGTACACATTCATTTAAAGCTCTAACAGGAGATTTCAATATTTTGTATTGTTTGGTGACTATGAGAACTGTAAAGATATGCTACTACTGTTCTTACTGATACCATATGCAAATTATGATTTGTGCACAACTTTAAATCTGCAGTCATTTCGAGCAGAGCTTTTACTGAAAATTCAAAAATTTCTCATGCTATACATTTAGCTAGATACATATTTATAAGCTACAAAGTTATACTATAAATTATTTACCTAACTACCCAGGTGCAGAAACAGATATTGGTTTCAAAATCAAAAGACACTGTTCATAATTTATAAAGAAACTATTCTCTGTGTAATTATAGCACTAATGAGTTATCAATCAACAGGTACATCTTTATATAATTTCTTCAATTTTCTGTTCAGAGCATTTCTGAAATCAACTTTTTACCTAAAATCCCCTTAGAAATACCTGTCATTTGGATTAATTTTAAGATTTTATTATTTTCCTTTAAAGAAAAGTCTTAACATTACCAAAAAATAAAAATACAAATACATTATAAATAAGAACTACTTAACCAGCTGTAATTCTGCCTCTTTCCTTTTCATTTGTTCAGTACTCACAAATTTATAAATCTTTATGTCATAGTAATTAAAGTTTTGAAAATAAGAATCTCTTCAGTTAAGCTTTACTGAACTATCATAGTTTAGGCAAACAGCATAGAAAAACAGGCAATAAGCAAACACATTATAAAATTGAATATATTATAAAATAAAATGTGAACAAGCAACTCAAAAAAAGAAAGGAAAGACCTCTTTGTCATGTCTGTTTCTGGAAACTGTTCTATAGCTCTTCCACGAGTATCCACAGACCTAGCGCAAGAATGACTGGGTGTTCTGGTTCCTTTTGACCTACCAGGCCACTATTATGGATTCTATTTGATGCCTTTAAAAAAATTCTCTCTTCCAATAATTTAGCAGGTGAGGAGGAATCCATTTCTCTACTTCCCTTGACATCAAGCCAAATTTCCTCAAATCAGTGACTAAGGCTCCTTTTGTCTCTACAAAATGTGTATGCATGCAATTTATCACTGCAGACTTGCAGGATCAACAAACTGTGTTCACAAGTTTACATCTTTTTCAGGGTCTAAAAGAGTTTAGACTCTCATTTCTGCAGATATTGGAGTCTATGATGTTGGGTGTGGAGGAAAAGAAAGGGAAGAAGGTAAGGAAAGTAGATTATGCTTTACTTCAAATCCCTTTTCCCATCCAAATTAGCACAAATTAGTTTAAACCAGTGATGGGAATAACATATATTCTCTTTTAAATCAGTATCCATTTCATAAACTATTTTATAATAATCACAAGTAAACTCTAATTCTCCAAACTCTTGGGAGCTTGAATTCCAAATTTTTTCTTTCAGAGATTTTCTGGCTTCTTAGAGGCAATTCTAGCAAATATGCTTATCTATGAAAACCAAGTTATTTTCTCACTAATGAATTCAAAGCTCAGAAATGGAACTTACCCCTAATACTATTTTCAACAGTGATAGGGACACAAGAAGCTAGTTGCAAAAAGATGTCTACTTGCAAAATAAGATAAGATGGCAAGGGGATGTCTGACTGTTCTGTGCTGACATTGAGTGAAGTGGCAGACATATACTATATATACCATAAACAGACAACAAACTATTTCTCATAATGAGTTAAGTCTACCTGAAGTTTAAGAAGAATACCAAACAGTGCAAGGCCAGTAAGCATAAAGAATTCTGCTTTAAATCTGTTTCTCTGCATCCTGAAACAAAATGCCTTAAAGAACTGCTTCTCTTTCTGAGCTCCCTACCATGATTTATCAGCACCTGAAGACAAATGCTCCTAGGCAGCAGATCTTCTGGTCCTATTGACACCACAATACATTTAAGCTGGAGACTTAGTTACTGTCTACAGTAAGATTCCGCCAAATAGACAAAGAAAGGTTGAGAGAGAAAAGGTGTAATCAATGGCATTAAATGGCCTGAGAAGGATCCCCTTGGCCAGGCTGTGATAAGATGTCTTCTGAAGTGGAAGGTGCACAAGACTGCCCTTCAGTCAGGCAGCTGGAATTCCTGCAGTGGCTTGAATGGCTTTTGTTTTTACTCTTCTGCATAACAAAGGATTCTAAAAGCCACAGTATTATAGGAGTTATGTAGCTCTCCCTTGTTATTTGTTTTTGCTTTCTTCATGAAGTACAAAATATTAGAAGCTTGCAGTCTGTATACTGAAAATATCTTAATTCAGAGACCAAAAGCTATGGTCAAGACAGAAACGTGCACAACTAATTTTAAAAACTAAATCTTGTTGCAGTGAGCTTTTATACACTCAGGTATAAATAAAATCATCACCAATGCTAGGAATCAAATGATGAAATTCAAATTAATACCTTCTCTGCCAGATAAAGTCACTGGTTGCAGCATTGCTGCAATTGCGATGTAAAGAAAATAGAGTTGGATTTTTGCTTGCCATACAGAAATCAAGAGCTTGGCTGTAGGGATACAGGAACCCAGTAAAAGTTAGGCATTATTTTAATTTTATTCAAAACATCCCAACCTTTATTGTAGCACTTAGGTTAACAAGGTCAATGCAAACTTATAGAGTAGAAAAACTATAAAAAAAGCCCTTCCATTCAAGCTTCCACAATACCCAGTTTTTCTAATTGGGCATTCAAATATGGATTTTCAACTAGCTTTAAGCATATTCCACTCATCTATCTTATAGAACAGTCTCAATTGCAGAAATAGAAATGAAAAAACCCAATGAATCAATAACAAAAATACTCCAAGACATATGAGGTTACATGCATATGGAATTCTGCTTCCAAATCCATAATTAAAAGTCTATTATGTGAAAAGCTGAAATGCTAACAGAAAATAAACGCTAATTCTAAGGACTATACAGCTATCCAGACAGTTACCTAAATGAAATTCAGTGTTTTCAGAAATAATGACCTTCTTGCAAAAAGGTTCTGATTGGCAAAATACAGTAAAACTGTGTTGAAATCACATGAAAATTATGTAAGTTTGTGGATTCTATCAACAAGAACAGTTTCACCTTCGGAATTGAAACCATGAAGTCTTGACTTCAGTGCTACTGCACACTACCTTAAAAACTCTGTAATTTGGCGTTACATATACTCAGCTTCATTAGCGGTTCCCATTCATAAAGACAAAACAATTCTCCTGACTGAAAATTTACAAAATAATTCTTTCCAAATGAGATTATCTGTGGCAGTCCCACTTATCTGTCCCTCTCCCCTATCACATAAAAACTTGTTTCTACTTTGATATCTGTGCATCAGCAAAATTAATCCCTTTCCTTAATGACTAATGCTTATACTGCAAAGTGAGCATAGATATCTGCTCTGAAAAATTAAAACTCTTTATAATGTTCCCATATAACATTCATAATATTGACTAGACAGTGATTTCCAATTGACTAGTGAATAACTAAAATAATCTGTAATTCTGAAAAACAATCAGCTGAGCAAACATCTAATATACCTAATATGACCTGTTTTGTTTTAATGTAAGTATTTTAGCCCTATCTTGTCATGACAAACACGAGGTTGGCACCAACCTGTGATAGATGAATGATTTCCAAACACAAGCTTCATTTGATTTTGATACACCACAAATCATGAATATTGTTCTAACTATTCCTAAAAAAGCAAGATCTTATTTTCTGGAGCTCTTGCACTGAGTGTCATAAATATTTAGTTATTTACATTAGTTTGTTTAATTGTACCATCCCAGAGACAGCTGAAAGGAAACGTTTCAGCCCAAAGGACTAGTAGTAACTGAGAACTTAAAGTACAAACAAAGCAGCAGCTTAGACCCTACACATGGAAATCTGCAGAAACTGATGGAGGTCTAGTGGAAAAATTGTTCCCAAAGTGCAAGAAAATATTCAAAAGCATATAACAGAAAAGTTACATGAAATTCCTGGCCACAACTGAAAAGTGACTTTCCAGTGAAGAAAACCAACTTCTCTTGAAAGAAAGCAGATGGTGGAAACCCCCTTTCCCACAGCCAGTCTGAGTCTCTACCCAATGCACAGGGGAAAAAGGTAGTGCCATAGTCAATGCATCTTAATCCTCAGCACTGGAAATAACCTGTTTACCTTCAACAGCTGATAAAATATAGCATCTCTGTAATACCTTTAGAAACCCAGTATTTCAGATCTTTCCAGCAAAAATATGAGTGCCATTTCCTTGCTTCCAAAGCAACAAGTAAAACATGTATTTATTTGTAACATCCAGACATCAGCTTTCAGAGTAAAAACCAGGCAAGTACTTAAAAGCAAGTGTTGAAGCTTGAGGGGTTTAGAACACAACAGTTTGATAGAGTTTCTCTCTGACAGGTTGCAGATGTTTTTTTACTGATCTTCTGCACCAAAAGTCTAAAGCAAAAATTGCATTTGAGAGGAGTGGATTAGACCGAGCAGGTACGTAGTAGTTCCTTCAAGTAGTCCTTCAATCAATTTCTAGAATTATTGCACACCAAAATAATTGACAAAGAACAGACATAGCAATCTCCTAATAGCTAAGCACATTTCAATATAGACTTCTTTACCTGTACTCAAAAGGTAAAGTATAGACACTTCCTATAGAATTGCAATAATTTACTTACCCATACATACTCACAGGGATGATGAAAAAGCTCCAGAAATGCTGATTCTGAAGAAAACATTTGTAAAATCATATCAGAGCTATGGAAGTATTAACCTGAAAGGACTTACCTGCATTTCAGTTTGGATAATAACTCTCAGTAGTTATACATCTTTTAAATGAGGTGACTTAACCTTATACAGTCAGACATTAATTCCACGTACTAACATAAATGGGCACAATGTACTGTATTATGAGAGCAAATACTATTCACAGCTTAAAGATAACGCTCCCATTTGCTAATTAGTCATTTTATCAAACAGAAGAAAACTATCTTTCCCAAGGAACAAAACAAAAGCCAAGGAGAGAAGCTACTCACATTCCTTTGAGCCGTTGCCACATTTTCTCTGCATGTCCTCCTCCTATTTGATACTTTACAGAGGCACTTTCCAGTTCCCGAGTTGTTTCTGTCGCTCGAGCCCCCATCGTTATTGTCCTACAGCGATACAGGTACAGTCAGACTCAGCAGCAAGGAAAAGCAGTCTTTAGTCCACTACAAATTTCAGAAGATCCACGCATGTTAGACAGTAGAAGCTGTCATATCGAAACACATCAGAATTACAACAGCTGAGGGGCGATCCTGCCTGAATCGCTATTCACTTTGACAGACAAATCCACTCTTCCCCCCCCCCAAGCACAGAGCAAGTACACACAGCTCCTCTGACCTCACGAGTCTAATCCATACCGGTGAGCCAGCTACTATACTACTGGCTGCTCAAGCTCCTTTCTCATGCACTTTTTCTGCTGTAGGAATACACACAGAAGCACAAAAGATTCCTTAAAACGGACTATAATTCATTGCCATGCAGGATAAATGTGAATGGCTTTAACAATCCAAAAGGAAAGAAAGGCTGGTTTCTGCTCCGCAGGTTGGAAACAGGCTGCAACAGAAAAGCAGATGGTAGAAGCCAGTATCAGCCACATCACCCTACAAAAAGAGTATATGTTTAAATGCCAGAGCTTTCCTTTCTTTAGTTGATCCTGAATTGTTTCTTAATGAATAAATATCTACCAGCCTCTCAATAAAAATATGACTGTACAAATGCTAAGTCTGCAGCAAAGACACATATAAATCTGTGCAGAAATCAGAGAGCGCTACAGGTTGTTATTGAAGGAATATGCTGTAATGATGACTGTTCACCTTCTCCTAGCAACTCCACACAGTAGGTAACTGTCAATTTAACTGGTGGAAAATGCAGCAGCTGCAAGACAGCCTGCTCTGCAAATCCTTCGGGACAGCAGCATGTGCGCGTCAAAATCTGATGCTGAATTCTGTGTGTCTGCCAGCAAAAAACAATTCAGTGCATGCAAACAGCAAAAGGGTTGAGGACTAATCAGTATATCAGTCGTGCAGCAGATTGCCTGCTCTGCCTTCCAAATGCAAACCTAAGAATATAGCTGTACAGCCAAAGTCAGGGTTTGGAGAGGGCAAAGGAGAGGATTTCCTTTCTGCTTGCTCAGCCACAGACTTGAGCTTACAGAGCAGCTTCTCCACTCTGTAAATAGCACCTGTTTTGTTTGGTGAGTCAGTAACAATCTTAATTTCTGAAGCAGCAGCCAAATAATCAAATATACCCCAGACTTATCTCAGTGATCATGTTTGTTTCAATCAGACTAAGAGCTGTGCAAAAAGCCAGGCAAGAGAAGTGTGCCAAATAGGAGTAAATATGTCTGAGCTTTGTCAGCTACTCGTGCCACTGCCAGTTGGGAAAAAAGAGCTTTGGGTTCACAATAGAAAAGTGAGGATGAGCAACCCCAGATGGTGACTGGAATGAGCCTACGAGTAAGGGATGCCTATCTCAGTATGGCTTTAATTAAACAGCTTTATCTCTGTTAAATTTTACAATGTGAGATGATGAGCGGTTCCCATCTGATGCAACTGGCAGAAATTATACTACTAAGTACTCAGGTTCTTACAGAAAAATAAAGAAGCTTGAAACAATCCTAACACTCCAAAACTTCCTAATAAATTTCGTTTCCCTAGGACACCTTTTAGGAACATCAAAAAGTTAAAATACACCCAATGAGAGTTATGACCAATTTGAGATTAATCTTTTGCACACTGATTACAGGTGGATAATTAAACAGTATATTTCATTTACTTCTATGGATTTAACACATGCACAGTTTTAAACTGCTGTTAATTAATGGATTTTCAGCACATTTTTCCTGACATATAAGAGTCAGTTCCATAAAATTCACTAACAATATATAAAAATCAGTCACTAGATGAGTGAAAAAATTTACAATTTTCAAACAGTATCATAAGATAACAATGAAGAAATACAAACACATGGGGTTTTTTCAAAAATTCTAAGGCATTTATTTGATCAAAGAGAGCAGTAGTATCTTTGAACCACTTAAAAGCTTCCAAACTTTCCACTCCTGTTATGCATGGAGTTCAATTCAAGTTTGTAAGAAAGAGTATAAATATCCTTCCATGGAATAATTAATGAGAACATCTCACACTAATCTGGGCTCCTCCCTGCCTTTTCACTGCCAAATATCTGAAGTAAGGCAAAGAAATTAAGTATTTATAGAAACCACATAAACTTCTAGGGACAGAAGGAAATTTTAAGGGCCTCTTCTTTTCTCATAAAGTATTTCCAGCTCTGGATGTCCAATTCTACAATGAAAAAAAAAAAAAAANCCTTCACAAGCAAATCAGTGCTGAAAATACATTGTTCTGATTTACTGAAGAAAAACATAATGAGAAGGCAATATCCTTCAGCAAGGAAGGAAGGTAGGTACAAATTGCCCAAAGAATATCACTGTAGATGGAGATACACCTGCTAACACGACCAGAACTTCACAAAAGAAAATTGTAAAAACTCTGCTCCCTGAAGGGCCGTGCCACTGTAACAATAGAAATTCCTCACACAAAAGCATCTGGCATAGCTTAAGCAAAGGACAAACAAAGCAGCCCACACCCCAAAGGTTTATGCTGAGAATCAATACAACAAACCACCAGAGATGTCACTGAAGGATGAAATTGTATCTTTGAAAATTAAAGAGCAGGAAACACTTAAAAACAGATAGATAAGGTATCTGAAAATCAAGAAAGTTGCCAGAGTAATTATTCTGTATATCCCTAAGGAGAGAGAAACAAACCATCTAAAACAAACAAAAGAACAACTTTCAGGTGTGCTGTTCTTCTTGAAAACATGAGCAAAAAATCTCCACAGAGACATTGGAAAGGAGGAACCTTTCCCTCCTTCAGCTTCTGTGAATAACGCTCAGAGAACAAAGCAGCTGATCCTATACCCTGCCTGTGGCTCAGGCAGAAGGAAGGCACAGAGGCTGAGAATGACAGTGCCAAAGCAGTGCCTACACACCTCGAGCTGCAGGTGGTGATATGGGGCAGAAAGGACAGGACAGTGCCACTGGAATAGAGAACCATATGTAAAGCCTGGACATAGCAACAGAATTACAGATAACCTGACTTGATCAGAAATACAAATCTCTGTCCTTGCAGTACAAGCAGGTCTAAAGAAGATCCAGAATACCAAACAATGAGCAGCTACCTTAGGAAATGAAACCAATCAGAGAGATAGCATCTGAAATGATAAATTTTCCTTAAGCTTTCTTCTTTCTACCTCCTCTTCTCGTTCCAGTTTTCTGTTCTTGCCTTACCTAACCCATTTTTGTGCTACAATCCTAGAAATTTGTTGTTACAATCCACCTTCTTCCTAAAAAATGTTTTTGCCCACTATCCACAGTTTTTTTCTATTTTTCCAGATTTCAGCTTAAAATTCTCATATTAAAGTCAACATTAAAGGAAATTCTCTATTAGTCCATATAGAAGATATATTAAAATAGAAGTAATTAACTACTTCACCCTTAATTATGGTAAAACTGTCCCAGTATCACTTAATCCTGATAGGAAAATTTACACCAAGCTCCTTTTCTTCCTTCTAAAAATAATTCACTTCAGTATAAAATCAATGCAAAAAATATTTTTAAAATACACACACCGGTGAAGAAATCAGGTTGGCTTTTCAGTACTGAGAGACCTTCAAAATAATGGTAAAATCACATAGTTGCAATGAAAACAAGTTATCTTGAAACTGGGAAAATCCTGCAGCTAGGTCAGTTAATTAGCTATCAAAACAGGAAAGAGATGGTGCAGTTTTTAATGAGGAGAATTAGAGCTTTATTTTATATAAATTCTCTGCTCCTGACAAGAAATTAAATATGCTGCCGTGTTCCAAATTAATCTTCAAAATATCTAACTCACAACACATGGAAAATAAGGAAGTATCAAGAGACCTGCAGGGTGACTTGCCAACCTAATACTCATCCTTCCAAACCTGACAACACAAACCTCCCCAAGGTGGAACTGCAGGAAAGCCATGAATCAATTAAGAAATATGAAAACATAAGTAAAAAACCAAACCAAACCCTCAAAAAGATAAATGTATTGTCAATAGTGACAGCAACTATTAGATTTGTATGCTGTATGGCCTGGACCTGATCTCCAAACACTAACACGCATTTAATTTTAAGCAGGTACAGCACTGCATTTATTTACTAGGTAAGACAGAGTTCAACAGCATTGTAAATAACAGAGTTAAATCACTGAAGAACTGCCTGCCAGTGCACTTGAGTGTTAGTTACATGCTACTTTGTGAACAGAACATAAGATAGGACAGAGATCCCATCACACAAATTGTGCCCTTGCAGAAAACGAATGGTTTGCTGGACAGTGTCCTTACATCTCCTTTTGCTCTCCCCATTGTCCATTACATTTGCAGAAATAGTTTTCAGCTTGCTTGCAATGCCCAAATATCTGAATTATTAATCAGTAAGAAGTGCAGAAGAGAAAGAAAAAACGGATTTTATTTAAATGTATAAATCTCCAGCAATCTGGCGATGGCAAAATATTGATGCTACAGTAATCTCAGATTTTCAGATTCTCCACAGAATATATTAATAAAATTAGTACAGTTACATAATTGAGAGATAGCAACTTTAAGGAGTTATGCATATGGTCTACACAGTACATTGGCATTGACTCAATTAAGTAGGTAAAAGAGTTGGGATTGATATATTAACAGTGCTTAGATGACCTTAATAAGGAGACTTAACAGGGAGCATTTTTTTTTTCCTTTAACTAGTATTTTTTGCTGCATCTGGTTTACTGCATTTGAGGCTTGTTCATATAATCACTAAAGAATATTCCTTTATGTGTCCAGCAATTAGCAATTTTAAGTATAGCACAGAGAAAAAAATATCTTCTATTTGTTTGCAATGTGCATGGCATGTCATATTGATAATGGACATGGTGTCACATTTATCAAACTTTTCAGGCAATTAAAAATGGAAACAAATATGAAAACTTGCATGCAAATTAGCTGATAAATCTCAGGGCACAAATAGATTCATATTTGCAAACCTACTTATGACATATTGTTACATTTGATTGTTCAATACTGCCCCTTATTAGAGGTCACCAGCACCAGAAGTGTGACATGACTGTGTGTGAGTGTTCACAGACCAATTCAGTAGCAAATAAAGTTGGGTTGATTAAAGCAGATGCCTTAAATCGGCACTCATGTTGTCTAGGACCTCACTGCAGACCACAGAATTTAGATGTTCAGGTGCTTTGTTAGACAAATCTATTTTTAAGTTTACTTTGAATGTGATGTTTCACTCAATTTAGAATCATAGAATCATTCACTTAATTCAGTGAACCAAACAATTTGAAGAATCTTAGGAGCTGGAGAGATAGCAAAAAATTTAAAGTGTAGACGTGTAATGCATGAGAAATGTGCTATGAATAATCCAAACAAAAAGAACTGCAGAGGAAATCTTGCTACTGCATCATAATTAAAAAGCAGAAGATGATAAAGAGATTATTTTTGAGCAGCTGGACCTGGAAAGAGGCGTTAGAACCAGAGATCCAAAAGTGTCAAAAACACAGACAGCAGTCATTCACAAAGAAATCAAATGTTCACTAGAAAGCGTGTTGCATGCTAGTGAAATAAATTAAGCAAGAGAGTGGTTCAAGGCAGGGTGATTAAAGGAACATCTTGACCTGCTCTGTAAGATAGATGCTCAGCTGGCAGTTGCATGCTACATCTTTCTCCAGGTATGTCTAAGCAGATTTTCACTCATAATTTAAGCTGAAAGATAACTATTTCATATACAGGGAACAAAACAGATGTAGAAGGAAAAAAACAATGTGAAGTACAGAATAATTCTGAAATTTTCTTCAGTCTTGCTTCCCCTTAAAAGTGACTCTTTTATAACTTTTCAGTCTTTAACTGTAGTACTTCAGGAAAAAAAAAAGGGAATACAAAAAACCCACTAAAAATTGGATTAAGGTTTCTGAAGACAGCAATTTTATGTAGCTCATACAGTATCACAGTGCAATCAGCACAACCTAGGAAAATAGAGATTACAGATTTTTAAGGCTTGGTGACTTTTAACTTCATTATTTAAAATGAATTAACAAACTCACTTCGAAAAGCACCAGTTGAAGTTGAGGAGGAGCATTCATGAAACAAACACAAGCTTTTAGGAACTCCTTAGGAAACAATTTGACTACAAAACTAATACACTAATTATTGCTAAGAGAGGAAATCCTTCTAGAACTGGCAGCAGCATTTAAATAAGAGAGATTGAAATCACCACAGAGAATCACAAGGATTATGGTGTACTTCATAACAACACAAGATTGCTACTTTACAATGTCAAAAAGGGCAAGATTGCCCCCACAATGAAGAATAAAGACTTGTAGAATAAACACAAATGTTCCAGGCTAGTTGTACTCATTGAGCCCACTGCCTACTTTATAACATTTCATATGTATTCAATCCCTTCTTTAGGAGGTATTTTACTTTTGATAATCATGCACAGACGAGGTAGTGGTAAAAAGTCATTTGAACACAAACACTGTGGTTAACCGTGAAGAATTGTAACTGCCAATTTATTGGTATTTGCATATAACTAGAGAAAGAAAGAGAAAATAAGGAATACAAAGCAATAGGAAATAGGAAATCTAGATTTTGCAAAGCATTTGGCAGTTTATCCCACAGAATTACATCAGCTGCAAAGACAATAACTAGTCCATGGTGTCAAGATGCATGGACAATGTGGAGCAAAGTAATTTCATCCAATTATTGTCTAAAAGGTTATTGCAAGCATTCATTTTGAGCAACTCCACAAGGAAAACAAGAAAATCATTCCCTTTTGCCAAACATTACTTACACACAGACCACAGCAACAGGAAAAATGTTTCTTGATATTTGTAAAAGACCATAACAGAACAGATGCCAGCAGAGAAAAAATGTGTCTTCATCTTAAACTAAAGAGGTGAACTTGGGAATCTACCCTGACCATAGCTATTTGTACTGTACAGAAGCTTTTGACTAGTAGCTGACCTCAACCAGTGGAATCAAAGCATCACATCCCTCATCGGATTCCTCCCAGAGCTGAATAGCAAATCTCAGCTTCCAGCAGAAAAGGGCAAAGACACTCTCATTGAGATATCAGACCTTCTGCATCATGAGTTCCTGCATGTTTGGTGCCATTCTCCTGTGCGTGTTAGAACATGCACAATAATATCTGATTCAGAATTAGTCTATTCAGAACCTCTACACTTCAGGGAATTCTAACATAACTTGAAATCTAAGTGCAGTCATGAAGGTCCTTTCTTAATGCATTCTGCATTTTAACCTTAATTTCAGCAAGATGTATTTCATATTTTGGCTTTTAAATATCCTAAAACTCAAGTGGAGTATTAAATTGATTGTAAAAACTGGCAGCACCTTTTAAAATTAGTTCAGCAGTCTAGCATGCAAAAAAGATTAATGACAAGAACAAAACTCTGCTGACAGTCAGATGTTTAGTAACATTTAAGCGTGTTTGATATAATTGGAACATACAAGTTTAATCAAAGTATAAAAGTAAAGTTTAAGTTTTAAAATTGCACTGACAAAATATAGCTTTGTCAAGTTTTTCATATCAACCCATGATTTGGTCTCAATGTCTATGCAGACATTTACAAACAAAAATTAGAAGAGTGAAATATGTGAATTCGATTATAGAACCACCTAAAATGACGAGTTCTCAAATAAAATGTTTGCTTCTCAAATGTTAGGCTGCTTAGAATGACAGGTTCTAAAAGCATGATTTAATTACCTAGCTTATTAATTTGTACTTTATTGACCCTTGAGCAATTGAACATCAAATATATGTTGAAAGGCTGATTGCTAATGGAGGCTAGCAAAACTATTCCCATTTGCATTTTCAAACCTGAGGCCAGTGGAACAAGTGAACTATTCTTAATGCCAAATGTATACTGACAGAGCAGTTCTAATGTACTAATTGCCAATAGTACAAAACAGTAAGTTTTATCTGGTATTTCTCTCAAAATATTTCTGACTCTCCAGAAAGTATCTATGGAAAGCAGCATGTGCATGTTCTCTGACAAAGATTTCATCTTACACTTGTCTTCAGAATTCAGACCAACATTTTTCTGCTTTTCTAAGAGAGTGAAAGAGTAATCATGTATCACTTCTAAGATCAAAGAGATTACATTAATTACGTTACAGAATCATAGAATCAGCAAGGTTGGAAAAGACCTCTGAGATCATCAAGCCCAACCTTTGACCTTACACCACCTTGTTAACTAGACCATGGCACTAAGTGTCGCTTCCAGTCTCTTCTTAAACACCTCCTGGGGATGGTGTCTCCATCACCTCCCTGGGTAGCCCATTCCAATGTCAAATCACTTTTTCTGAGAACTTCTTCCTAAGTAATCTAACCCATACTTCCTCTGGCACAACTTAAGATTTTATTCTTCTCTTGTCCTACTGTGCTGGTTGCCTGGAGAAGAGACCAACCCCCACCTGCCTACAACCTCCTTTCAAGAAGTTGTAGAGAACGATAAGGTCTTCCCTAAGCGTCCTCCTGTCTCAGTGAAACAACCCCAGCTCCCATAGCTGCTCCTCATAGGACTCATAGGAAACCTAACAAACATTTTCTAGCATCAGCCACATACTGCTTAATATGTTTTACACCAGAAAGTATCATTATGTCCAAATATTTAAAAAAAAAAAATAGGCCAGAGCACATAAGAACCTTCATATATGAGAAAGTCTGGGAAGAGAAAGATGCAACAGTAGGACAACTACTTTTGTACCTCCTTATTTTAGCATTATGCACCACTGAATCCTCACTTGTCAATATTGCACAGAAGCAGCAGAGACTAAAGCTACATAGGTGCAACCTAGCCAAGGTGTTTTTCTGCAAGAATGGCAAATCTATTCACCCTGCCTTATCTGAGTGGTCTCAGCCAAGAAATTGTCATGGTATTGAGATAGTTACTAGCATTGGTTAAAGAAAGGTGCACACACAGGTGAAGCTCCAATCTGCAACAGAAAAGTATCTTCTTTGGAAGGCACTTAAAAATAATACGAAAGAGCATTTTTTTTCCATGGAACGGCTTAGCCTGAGGTTTTCCAAGTCCTTAAGCCTCCTAGCAGACACCGTGGGAGTGAAACAGTACACGCTGTAGAGAGACAAAGGGAAGAAAACACTTAACCAACTTGGACATAAGCAAATCTATGAGACAGAGGCATCCAAAGGTGATGAAGGACCCAGGTCCTTGTGAGGTTGCTCTATCATCTATGAAATATCAAGGGAATTAGGGAACCCACAGTAGAGAAGGCTCAGGGGAGTCCTTGTTGCTCAACAGATACAGCCACTGAATCAAAGGATACAGAGGTGATGGGGGCAGATACTCCTCAAAGGTGCATTTTTGTAAGACAAGAGGCAATAGGCAAGTAGGAACATGAGAAATTCTGGTGATGGGGGGAAATTCCAATAATTTCAAAAGAATTTTCATGAGAGTAGTTAAAGTACTGGAAGAGGTTGCACAGAGGGGCTATGGAATTGCCATCCCAGCTTGTTCGAGGCTCAGCTGGACAAGTCCCCATATATCTTGATCATGTTTGACTACAAGATCTCCACAGTTCCCTTCCAGCTAAAAGGCTCTGGGATTCTAACATACATCAAAGTACTGCCACCATGGATAAAGCTGTATAAGCAAAGCTGTGCTTAGCATTCCAGTAAATTGGGACTTTTCATTTCCAATTACTTGAAAGTTCTTTTAAAGAAGTACTTGAAATTTGAAAACTTCATATAGTTTCCAGTAGCAGGATATAGACAACACAATTTACCTGTAGAATTCATTGCTGCAGGATGCAATTGATTTAATTATGGTATTAAGAGTTTTAGCAGATTAAGTATAAAAATAATTACAGTTATTAATGGTACATAGGATACAAATAAAAAGGCTAGCAATTTTCAGGCTTTAGGCAGACCATAAGCATATCACTAGATGGAACAAAAGCAAAATTACCTTTCCACAATATTACAAAATTCTGGCCAGGTATATCTAATACAAAATACTAACAGGTAGAGAAAATCAAATTATTTAACTACTTTCCTACATGTTATATACTAGTTTTTAATATTGGAGGACTTGAAGAACTACTTTGTGTGTTTGATTTTTCAGGATAGATAACAGACAATAATGCACATCAGGAATTATTTTTCTGCCTTTCTTTAATCATTCCTCAAAAATATAAAAGAACGATTATGACGGTACGCAAAAGACTCATAAAATATTGAACATTTTACTACTTACAAATTATTGTTGAAACCAGTGTCTACTAAATCCATGTTTTTGTATACAGAGGTACTACAAAATAGATTTAAAATTTAATATACAATAACCCAAAATACAATGGTTCATTCAGCCCAAACACAGGCTAAACCCACTAAAAGGCAAAAGCCTGGAAGAATTATCTGCTTTGTTTTAAAAACACATTTAAAATGAAGAGACATTAGCAAATTTAATCTGCTATAGCTGACATCATTCCTGGGCAACGATTCAAATTCCAAATTTAATTTCAGTGAAGCTTTAGGAAAAGTAATGCCTTCTGCAGATTCAAATCCATCTGACTGAAGATATGTACTGATGACAATAAAAAGTAACTTAACTAAATATCATTTCTGTAAATAGTTCTTAAAATTAAAGACAGTCAAAATGTATGTTAAATTCCCTTAGAATGTAAAACATTCTATTGGATTTTTCTTACTATTAGCATGGTTTATGCCCTTCCAAGTAAGTATCAGCATAGGCTTTATGGTACTTTTGAATGCATTTTTTTGTTTAGATAGACATATGCTTTATGTCACAATTGGATGCCTTTTTGATGTATTGGTAAGGTGAAAATGTACTTACTACTGAAAAGAGCAGTAGGACATGATAAGCAAAGCCCAAAATAGAGATAAAGAAAATCCAAGCTGAGGAAAATCTCTGCCATAGGCTTACCTCCATGACTTTTCACAAGATTTTAAATTTGTGACAATCATAAAAGGAAGGTTCATAACTCTGATCACGGTAAGATAGAGACTTCCTACCAAAAACATGTGTTCTAAAAAGTATTACTATATAAAATGTATTCTACTGCTCTTTATGGTAGATATCAAAGCACACTTAGTTTATCTTGTTACTGGCTTCACAAAATTGGCAGGAAATTGCATGAGTTGAAGCTTTCTTGGGAAATCTCAGATTCCAAATTCACTCAGAAAAATTATCTGAAAGTACACTTGGCAGAGACTTCTATAATCTCACAAAAGACAACACTGGAATTTACTGAGGATTGACAGAGCTCCAATCACATATATTTGCATATGCAAAAAAACATTACTTGCATTCAGAAAATTGCATTTCTTCCTACAGACTGATATTCAGCCAAATCAATTAAATCAACTTACATAACAGCTCATTAATACTCATTAGTGTGCATTTGCATAGGTCCTATGATAAATATTTGTAAATATCTGAGAGGGTAAATACTTTTCAGTTGCAATGAAACATACACATGCTCTATAATCTTCTTTTTTTTTTTTTTAATTATAACATTTAAAAACAATCCAACAAAAAGATGCCAAGTACATAATACTAAAATCCTTCTTGATACCTTTTTCAGCTCCTCAACTCCTTCCCTCAGAGGTGCTAAAGAAATAAATACACCACAGAATAAAACTTTAAAGATAAAATCCGTACCTAGGAACTGTTCTGGAAATGCCTTTCTACTCTTTAGACTAGAAGGTAAGAGGCCATGAAAAAAAAGTTTTGCTACCTCACTCAGAACATCAGGATATTCAACACATCCATGGCCTTCAAGCTGATCAAGGTGCTCATCAGTGAAAAATCTATTTACCTATTTTCTTAGTTTTAGATTGCTCAGCAATAAATACCTTCAAATTAAATTTCTCTTTGTAAAAATACCACACTTCACTATACACTACAAAATGGTATTTTAGAAAAAAATTTGAAAGATACAATAATAGATACATCCACTTTGTGGACCATGAATTTGCTCTGTATTAACAAAGTTGTTGCTAAAATGAGTACTGAGAAGGTAAACACAGTTCTTACTTGTTTTAATAGAGTTAGTGTAGATTCACGGAATATTCTGAGTTGGAAGGGACCCACAAGGATCAAGTCCAACTCTTAAGTGATTGGCCCATACAGGGATTGAACCCACAACCTGTGGTGTTATTAGCACCATGCTCTAAACAACTGAGCTAATGCAGTAATCTCTCAACATTGCCCCACACAATTACTTGCAGATAAAAACTATTCCCATGTTACAACAAATTCCTAAACACTTGGGGCTTCTGTTTTGATAATTCTTTTATTCTTTATTACCTCAACCACAGTAGTAATAATGTGAATAGGTTTTCTTTGCCTCATTTTCTGTGAGTTTGTTGGTTGTTTTTTGTTTGAGGTATTGTTTTTGGTTGTTTGAGGTTTTTTTATTTAAAGGAGAAGAAAAAGAAGATAAAACACATGGGTTTAGATTTCCTCAGGAAATCATGAAAGTTAGGAAGATGATAGTTGAGACTGAGTTTCAAAAGCAAGCCTGATCTACTCGACTGAAGTTATCTTAAAGTGGGTTACAGTCTTTGCTGAATGCAAATGAACCCCAGAAAGTCATGTTGCAAGTTTTTTTCAGACATCAAAGCCCAACCGTGTCAGACATGAAACAACTGATTTCTATTAAAAGTTGTGGATTTAGAGTTATAAGAATTTTAAAAGATGATAGCACCCACCTTCTCAAAGCTTGCCAAATACAGATTTCTTGGCAGCTGGAAGCATGTGAAGTGTTTTCTTACATGAGGAGAGGCAGGGGCATCACTCAGGAGACACAATGGTAGGCCATAAATGGAGAGGTTAACCAAGGCCATTACAGATAAATTCACCCCATCTGTAATTTACTGCTTGTTTCTGCATCTTTAAGACACAGTTCAAGACAGGGAATTAGTACCAGTATATCCTTTTAAACCTTTTTCTAACACTTTTTCACAACACTCACTGTAGGTGAAAGCTTATTATTCTAATCTGAATCTTTATGCATGTGAAATACTTTCTATCCCATAGTTTACATAAAGCTCAGTAAAATGTAATAGATTACAGCATGTTATAAAAGGGCTGTTTCTGGCACAAAATAATGCAGAAGAGAAGAAATGACAGCCAGCTGTATGCCCTATACAGTAACCTAACATCAGGCCAAGGCACCAAGGGCTGCACAAAAAAAATTATGTTTAGCACTGCTCTGAGATTCAAACAAATATGGCCTTCTATAAGAAACAAGTATTTTGTTCTCCAGAATCCTTTTATGTGAGAATTTCTGATTCTTCCTATTCTCTTCCTATTCCTATTTTAAGAGCAAGTGTCAGGTGGATTAAACAAAATATTTTTGCTAAAAAATTAAAAAGTATGCAGCATCTCAAGTTTCTCATAATCTCTTATTTATTTTCCAAAGCAGCATTATGTTCCATTTTGTGTACAAGGTTTCAGCCACTTGTATGAAGAAAGCAGCTTAGAAAGATCTTTTGTAATGCTCTAAAAACAATAGAGCAAAAACTCTGTAAGGTTTATGTTCAACATTCTTGCTGTAAATTCAGTGTAAGTAAAAGCAGACCTAATCCAAAATCCATGTAAACCCCTAGCACCCCAAAGGATGCTGTAAAATATTCACAGACATGCTGGAAAGCTCCAGTCGAAAAGAAACAAAGCAAAAATAAAATAACAATGGCAAAGAAAGCAAACAACGGGAGACAAAATCAAAACACTCATCACTCTGCTCAAACTAACATGGAAATTTTTTTATCCAAAAAACTGTCTTAAAGAAAACCAAAAACTCTGTCTTCGAATCCCAAAAAAAAACCCATGAAGTTTAAGTCTAAAAATACCACTTTTCAATGAAGAATTTGTGCTCTCTAAATAATGAGTTTCTAATCATACTGGGCATTTTTTAAAGAGAAAGAACATCAAGAATAATAATGATTTTACAAGACTGACACTTTAAAGAAATGAAATCTTTGCATTTTATCTTC
Organism: Serilophus lunatus; assembly: GCA_013399895.1. Taxonomy (NCBI): domain Eukaryota; kingdom Metazoa; phylum Chordata; class Aves; order Passeriformes; family Eurylaimidae; genus Serilophus; species Serilophus lunatus. The sequence goes on from VXBA01002855.1 coordinate 1,408,462, forward strand.
CTACTCATTTCATTTTTATCTTTCTCATATAAATAATGATACAGAAAACAGTTATTTGGTCTCAAGCCAAGAAACTTGAAAAAATGTATTTTAGATTTTTAATTAACTGATAAAACATCTTGGAAATTTGCTCACTGAATTTTAGAGAAGCAAATAATAAGAAGTGTTATTTGTGATTCTATTTCAAAGTATTTAAGACCAAGCATATTTTGAAATACACTACTATTCATTTGAAGATGCCAACAAAGACAAGTGTCTGCTTATTGATTGAATTGCAGACCTAGTAACCCAGCAGCTGTTCATTGAGCCACGAGCAGGTGCTGTGGGCACCAATGACCATTAGCTACCAGTGTACGCACAAGCACAGTGGCCACTCAGGGGGCTTGTACAGATGAACCTGAAAAGCAGCCAGTACTTCTAATAGATTTTCTGGAGCTCTGACATATCTTTCTGTCTCAATCTACAATGCAATCAGAGACATTTGTCACAGGGTGTATCTATACAAGAAAAAAATGGAAATAAGAAAAAAACAGTTATTAGTTACAGATTTTAGTGATTGTTCTTTGTAACACCATTGTAACAATACTACTGGTACTATTACTAATCATCTCATTAATTTGTTATAAAATTAGAAAGTAGAAATTCTTTAGAATTGCTGGGTTTGGGCTTGTCTTTAAATCTGAAGGAGCTATATTTCCAATGAGACAAATCTGGTCCTTCTTGTGCAAGTTTATGAGCCTCTTTCTCCTTGATCATTAAGCACTCAAGGACAGCTGCAAGGATTTCACAGAAATACAGGCATAGGTACATATTTATATAGTGCACGGGTTTGAGGCTCTGTGACAGACGTTGTACATGGGAGTGAACCTGAAGCTGACTTGGCACTTTCTTCAGTTAGCATAGAACACAAAATTATTTTTAAAAGTTTTGTTATATGGAATATACAGCATCTACATTCTGCTTTTTAAAATTCCTATTAAAATAAATAATTAACAATTGATGTTAATACAAGCCACAGTAATCTAAGTCCTTAGCTAAACCTTTGATTGTGAGAATCAATGATTAAAGCTCACTGATTTTAGGTATCACTGAAGATACTTTATGCTTCTGAAAATCATCAAAATTAAGCCCTATGCTTCTGCTTTTTTTTTCCTATATAAAAAGATCATCTTTTTGTCACATAGAATTTAAAACTGGGAAGGAACATGATGAGAACAATCCTCAAAACAAAATTACAGTAGAGTATTGAATGTATTCAATGCACCTTTATCCTAAAGATGACATTCAAGATTCAAAGCCACTAAATGAAACGCACTCTAGCAATGGAATGCTGATATCCAAGTTTATTTTAACTGTGGAGTTGTCAGTCTTTTCCTTTCTGCAGTTTCATTTACGTGACTGAATACAGTCTCCATGTTTTCCAAGTACTAATATTGCAAAACAAAAGTTTCATGAACTTGGCCTTTTCAACAGCAAATGCATTATATTCAAAATGTTCTTACATGTAAGTTCCCCTTATTTCAGTGAAGACCACAGATGGGAATAACATTTGCTCACACTTTATTGCAGAGCAGATTATTTAATTATCAACGTGTTGGAACATTGTTCATTTTGCCTTAAAATAAGTAGCTTTTAAATAAGTTCCAGTGGATAAAATTCAAAGAAGTTTCTTTCTCCTTTAAACACAGCATGGAAGTTCAATGAATGTGCAGATCAAAATCCTAAAAGACTTCACAGCAGTTACGACTAAATTTACGCACGTACTCATTGCTAGCAGCATGCCAAAGTTGTGATGCTCCTCTGACTAGTTAATAAGGTGTTCAAGTTTAATAAGAGTAGAAATTTAACACTCATTTGTCAACTGAAAAGTGAACAAACTGAGGCATCTACTAACAACTGCAAAACAAAGCTAAGTTGTGTCAGGGGAGCTTTAGGTTGGATATTAAACAGAAATTCTTCACACACAGAGTGATTGGGTCCTGGAATAGGCTCCCCAGGGAAGTGGCCACAGCAAAAAGCCCAGCAGAGTTCAAGGAGCATTTGGATAATACTCTCAGGCACATGGTGTTACTCTTGAGGATGGCCTCATGAAGGACTGGGAGTTGGACTCGATGACCCTTCCAAGGGTCCCTTCCAAGTTGGCATAGTCCATAATTCTGTAAGATGAACCTCTCTTTCAAACCATTAGGTATTTTTAATACTAGCAGAAGTAATTTGGCAACATTTCATTACTGTGCAAGAAAGGCAATCTGATAAAGGAAATAAATTCAAAAATCATGAACAGTTGCACATAGCAAAACTTGACTTAAGCAAAGTAGCACAAATAATAAAATATGTCCTAGACTAAAGTCATTTGTATATGCCATATTCTTTCTCAGCTAGCTGCAGGAAAGTCCCTGTATAACCTAAACCAAAACAGCCAATGTAGCATTTTAGAAGACTTACACATAACAGGGCACAAGTGATTTTATGGTTTGATTATGCTTTTTTTCCTGTATGATCACCCATTAATTTAAACTGATGCAAGATGCAGCCTCAGAATCATAGAATATCCTGAGTTGGAAGGGATCCACAAGGATCACCATGTCCAACTCCAGACTTCTGTAAATAAAAATCCAGACCCCTCGTTACAAACTCCTTGTAGGCTATCACCCCAATATGGACTACTTGTAGTCAGTCAAAAAGTCATTTTTCTGTTTTTTGTTATATTGTACACAAAGAAATGTTCAGCTTAAGTCCATTCTTTTCAATTACATTGTTTATTGTGGTGTATAGTATAAAATGAGAATATGTATTATTATTTATTAGAGTATATTAATTATAATATTAATTGTTATAATATGCAGTAAATTGGTCATATCTGCTAGGTTTTAAAGAAAGTACTATTTTATTTACTGTTGTCTTTTTAATGCAGTGAGAATGTAACTTTTCCTAGAAACTAAGTAATTGTCTGGTCTCTAATCAAATTTGGTACAGAGAAAGCACTAATTTATTAGGAGCCTTTTTAAGAGTCTTCTCAAATACTTCATCATTTTAGTTTTTACCTGTTACCAGTGATACTATCATCTCAAAGAAATCTTTTTAATAATGGGCACAATGGAATAAAATGTTGCTGTAAGCACACCAACTTGAGAATCTGGAAGAGGATCCATTTTTGTCACACACTGCCTGTGTGTCTCCCCATGTCTCAGACTTCCCTTTAGCAAGAAAAGATAAAGCATGTGTCCACTGTCACAGGTTTGCTGGGGTAATATCTATCATTTTCATCTGTTCCTTGGCATGTTTTTTAAAAAGGGAGAAGGGAAAGCAGGATGCCAAAACAAAGGCATTTTTGCAGCTACCGGCTATGTATTACATCTGGAGGGAGTTTTGTTGCTGGTTTTAATTTTCTTTTCTTTTTTTTTTNTTTGTTGTGTTGGGTTTTTTAAATTAGCAGTGCTAGAAATTTAAAGACTCTCTATGATAGCATTGTTCACAAAGTTTTTCCAAGTTTCTGTCTCACTCACTGTAATTCAATCTGTGTCCCTCCAAGAGAATCCCACTGCAAAACCAATTCAACATTGTCTGGAACATCCACACATATTTGCAGACATTCGACTTTCCAAATTGCACGCATGGTACAGCTCACAAGGATGTTCTGGAAACGCTCCTGCAAACTTTCATCATATCTGGAAATGAATGGAAACTAAACAAAAAATCTTTCTCAGGAAAAACTCTGCGGTACCATCCACTAAGGAGCACTTTGCTCTTTATGGCTAGATAAAACACAGTGTAGTCCTTCCCAAAGACATTTGCAGATGATGTTGTAACACTTTGTACTGCCTCAACATGAATGTTTTCCAAACTCAGCTGCCCATAAATTCTAAAATAATATTTAACTGCAAAAATATTTTAATCTGTATAAACAATTCTTTTGACATAGGTGAAAAGGTGTAAATTCAGCTAGAATTATTGCAATGTACTTGGATTCCTAACTAAGCTCAGTTTTCTTTCAAGTAAATAAACACTCGTAGCCCATCAATGCAATAATAGCAGTTTTAAAATATGGAAGTTTTATGCCTTACATGGGCCTTTAAAAAGTATTGAAACATTAAAGGGTCAGGCATTTATATTTTGCAATTAATGTTACAATTATAATGCATTATATCTTAAACATGCCTTGAGACATATCTTAAATGTTTATTTTTGTATGACTGTTCATTGATTTTTAGTTTTCTGTGTTACATCACATTTTCTTTTTCTTCCTGCTTCCTATATACCTTTTTTTCCTCACTAACTGTTTCACTGCTGTTACAAGTAGGTCAAGGCCAGGTCAAAGTAAGGACCACAAAACTCTAAATAAACATTCAAATTTTGTTTACAAGATGGAAAGTAAATACTTCCAAGGTTGGCTCTTATCAGTAGGACTGCACTTCTAGAAGTTTCCTTTCCCCTAGAGCACAGAGTACATGCAAGAAATACAAGTTTTAAATGAAAACCAAATTTTGCAATAAGTTTAAAATGGACAGTCACACAAGAGCTCCTGCAACCTCTCTCCTGCCATCAGTAAAGGCTAGTTTCACAAGGATGGGCTCCGCTACCACACTGCTCTTGCACCTCATTTCAACTTGCATCATACTCCAATGCTTTCACTGGCCCCTGAGGAACAATATTTCACTGAAAAAACCCAACTTGGAAATATTCTGTTCCTTTCTGCTCTTATTACCAAATATTATCCACTGTGCTTTGTGCTCCCTTCCACCTCAGCCTAAATAAACTTTCCCCCCTTTCTAAGTGTTCCATGTTACCCAGTGGTGCCAGCTACAGCTGGGCTGTATAGTACACATTCTGAAAAGCTCCATTCTTTTGCCATTACCCAAAAATCTTTGGAAATTACTTTGAACACAGGATTTCTAATCTCTGTCCTGCTTAATGTAGATCAAGGTAAAATACACAAGCTTTTGTTTATTCTTACAATTTACATCTTTCCTTTAAGCAAATCAACAGGTAAGCCTTTTGGCCTAACTCCACATTAGAAATAGTTTAAAATAAACTACTTGAGTTGTAAAATATATTATAACTAACATATTGCTAAAAAATTTAAATATCCTGACATTTTCTTCATTCACAGTAATTTGCTAAAGACTATTCTTAATGAAACAGTGAAGATAGTGAAATGTAAAATCCACTTCCTCCCTCATCTCCTTTCTTTTTTCTAAGGAAAAATGCCCTGTTCAGAGCTATTCTCCTGGGATTTGTGGATTTTTACCCTAGTCCACTCACAGCTCAGTTAATTACCACAACAGATTATAACAGAAGTCTATAGAGCAGAGGGCATGTTGCCCCCTTTCCATGTGTGTCAGGGAGATTTACTCCAGAGAAGTTCTCATCTAGTCCCTTGGATCAACCACCATTTAGTGATTGGAAAGGAGTGTGCATTCCTGGAGCAAATATTATTTTACCTTCACCCAAATGGGATCAAGTTCATGTTCTCCAAGATATATTTGTAATGTGTATGGACCTGTAATAACTGAGGAAGATTATGACCTTCTCTGTCCATCTACAGGATAAACTCAGTTGCCCATTTTTATTTGCCATTAAAAGAATGCAGAAGGTTACTGTGATAATGGGCACAGGAAAACAGTAACTTCAGGAGTCAATAAGCTGAGTGAAAAAGACATCTTGAAGACTAGAATTTTTAATGCCAGAAGCATTTCTAAAATTGTCATTTGTTGGCCAACATTTTTAGTCAGAAAAAATGGGGGAAAATTCCACATAAAGGTTCTCCAAGAGAGCAAAACCAGTGATAAATTTGGTGCAAATACTTATGTAGAAATTTTAATTTCCTTCAGAGCTAATCTAGAGTCAAATCACTAATAATAAATATTATTTAAATCTTCCAGTGAAATATCTCTTTAATTAAGACATGGTAATTCACAAAATCATCAAGAAAAAAAACAGATGCAGTGATTTTCATAAATTTTCATAAATGCTAAAACAACATTTGATTGGAATACAGTTAATGTTAGGATTCTACATGCTTCACATTGCTACAATCTTTTTTACACCAGCAATGCCCTGAGTTTTGCTCTGAAGACAGCTGCTATCATTTTTAAGGCCATCTAACCATTTTCCTTGAACATTCCTCATAGACGTAAAAGCTATTTTCCACACTTTGTTTCCATAGATACAGTGATTTTTTTTTTTTTTATTAATCAGAACGATAGCCTGCAAATTGCTAAGCAAACACATCATCAGCAAGCAGTTAACATTTCATGCTGTTTCTGTTTAAACAGGGTCCCACTCTGATCACATACAATTTTGGACAATTAAGACAGAAGGATGGGACAACATGATACTTTCTAAATGGAGATTTTAACACCGTGGTTCAAGACAGAAATCTATGTCAGTTAGTACTTAATGCCACAGCTACGTAGTATACTGAAAAAAACCCAATTGGTTAATGCTTCAGGGAGGAAAAATCCCTGTCAGAGAGACCAAATTAAAGCATCATTTCATCCAAGTATTTCACTAAATTGAATTTTAATCCAGGAAAACTAAACCAAATACCAGAGGGGAAATGGTCTTCTCAATCCACCGAGTTAAACAAAACAAATCTGGACACATGCATCCAAGGAAAGGCTCCAGCATTTTTTGCAGACAGTAATTTGGGGTGTTTTTTTCCCCTCAGTCTGAATAGGCCTGTGAAGCAAAACAGATGGGCTAGTAATTCTTGCTGGGTTACAGTTGATACATTATCTTTCCAGGGATGAAACATTTCAACCTTGCAACTTTAGCATATACATTAAAGTATCTGAAAGGCTCGAAAGAAGTGGGAAGATTCAGAAGTATTAGGCTGGAAGTTAGGAAGCCAAGGGAGATGGGAGTCAGAGACACTTAAAAACAAAGAAGATAATTTAAAATCATATCTACAAATATTCTCTCTCTCCATCTTCCCCACATATCTGAACTTCTTAAAAAAGAGAATGAGATTATATCAAGAAGAGTTACAGCTAGTTGAAGGAATAAAATAAAGGATGGCTCCATAACAAAAAGAGAGAAAAGGAAGAGCGTTGCAGAAATGCAATATTAAAACTGCTCCTCCTGGAGCAGTGTTCATGAGACAAGTGTTAAGTGTCCAATATTGAAATATTCCATAGTATGAAGCACAAATGTAAGGCGTACATTGAGTTAACCAGTTGAGTTTATTACTTTAACCAAGAGAAGACAGTGATGTCATGGAGAAAAAGTAACTCTGTGAACCCCACAGAATTATGTAAATACAGGAAAGCCCATCTGATATATTTATACAGTTACATTTATCAAATAAAGCACCAGAATATTGGACCTCCCAAAATAGACATATAACCAGGGATGATCCTAAGCAAAATCAAACTTCATTAATGTTTCCAACAGAAATAATTTCCAGTTTCTTGCTGTTGTTGTGGCTAATGTATCTGTCATTACGTTCATCTGACAGTTGTTTTTATTGCAATTTCTCAAGCAAGTCCTCCATCAGTGGGCAGATATTACTATGGCAACTCAGCACAAGTGGAGAAACTGTTCTGAAGCTGTTAGGCAACACAATGCCATCAGCTGCTGATGTTGCTTAAGTTTAGTGCAGTTCATGTTGTCTGGAGTCACCTAATTAGGTACATCAAAAAAAAGGGCATTCAGGAGAGTAATGGGGAAACGAGCCTCTTTATCATTAAAAAAAAATAAGAAATTACAGTACAGAGTGAAAAAAGAATAAAACAGAAAGGTGTCTCACATTTTTCTCTCAAAACTCAGTCTAAAATAGAAAATTGGTTTAGTATTGTTTTAAATTTAGGGTGTACAATTGTTAATACAATTAGTTGAAAAAACATACTGCAGAATTTTTTTAAAAATCTCTAAAACAAAAACTTTGAAAATTATTTTTACTTTAGAACACTTCCAGTTCATGTCCCTGCAATAATATAAAACAAATCTTAGCAACTTTCCTGATGAAAAAATTCTTAACATAGTTTGAGGAGTGCAAAGTGCCAGTAGAACTGCCCTTCGATTTGGATATCACAAACATTATGAAGGTTACAGAAATAAGTGCCTTATCTCTCATAGGGGATAGCCTCTGCAGAGCAGTGAAGTACCTTGCCAGAGAAGTGTGAACAAGCAAATCCTGCTGCTGCTGCTGCCTGTCATGTGTTTGCTACGTGGAAGAAAAAAACTTAATCCTTTCTTTTTGGTGTAATGGAGCAATAACTTCAAACACAACTTCTAAAGCAAGGAACTACGAATTACTATCCAAAGACTTACTGTTCCATCTGTCTTCTGCACAGTGAGCTGAGTATATGCTTATAGGTATGGTACAAGGACAGAGATGCTATTAATACCTTGGAGAATCATTCATCTACATGCAAAAGGAAATCCCTACTGACAACATCTAGTGTGATGCTAATTGTCAAGGGAACCAGAAAACAGATAACGTCAGAGATGACTGGGAAAAAAAATTACTTCAAATATGCAAGTGCAAAAGACCAAGTAGAACTGAATGAAGATACTTTAGAGTTTTGTTGGAGTTTGATAGTTTCCAGGCAAGCAAATAATTTTCAACTGCTGTAAGACATATTAGGTCAAACTATCACACAAACTTGTTCTGATATTTCTCTTTAAATGTGGAGGGATTTCTCTGGGCCTAATTCAGCTAAAAATAGCTAGTGATTTATACCCTGAAGGATCCTAGCACTATGCTTCTGCAGAGGTGAGCACACAAGTACCAAGTGAAGAAAACTGGAGATGCACCTGCTTAACCCTTCAAAGTAAAGATTAGACCAGTTAAAACAGTTTTAAGAATTACCTCCTAGACCAGATGTAACTCTCACATATTAGAAGCCTTCTGTCCTCAACACCTTGAGGACTTCAGCTCTCCAATGCTGCTAGTTACTCCCAGTACTCTTGAAACATCGTGTTAATTTTATCCAAAATACCCATCCAGATGCCCCTGCCCAAACAGTTGGAGCTCTCTACTAGGAGTATCTCACCTGATACACTTCCAGATTTCTAAAAGAGCAAATTTCTTGAGATTTTCTCTTGTAATATTTGAAACACAGCAACAGATGTGGAAAAATTTATTTCAGGTAGATCCTGGATAGCATTCATTAAACTCTAGCTCAGTCCCACCTCACCATTTCTTTTCACAGATAATTCTCCAACAGTCAATGATTATCTGCATTAAGTTCATATGGAAGGAGTACAACTTCAGCTACCTTTCCCTTTTAGCGGGAAAAACAAAAATTAAAGAAGTCTCAGAAAACTCTTTTGAGCCAGAAAATGATCCAAAGTAAAAATATCAATTCACCTGTAAAGTTAGACTTCAACAAATCATAAGGAACCATGTGGGAAGCAGAGGGTCAGTAACCTTGTAAAATAGCAAATAAATCAATGACAGAAGAGAAGATTTGTTTCAGTGCAAATGGGACTGACAGGCTGCAGAGGTGCCCAGGATGTTAATATTTCAGTAACTACATTTTAGTTCATGTTTCATTAGTGAAACTAGTTAGAATGCAAGTAAATCTATACATGTTTCATTTATGACAAAATAATTTGGTTATCAACCTGCCAAAATGTAGAAGTGATGAGAATTTTAGCCACATTTCTTTGTTTCATCATTTATTCCAGGAAAACAAATGAAGGAAATTCATGTAAAAGAACTTTCAAAGCTAAGCCAAAACTGAGTCTAAACATTTACTACATTTTGTAATCCAGGAGGATCCATTGGCATAATCTGTTAGTGGACACTCTCCAAACATTTATTTTGCAGGTGTACTTTTACTTGGAAGCTTGTGCTATCGAAAATATAAGAATCTAGAATAATATACAGTGTATGTGGTATTAACTATTTTCTCCTACCTCTTCTTCTAATTAAAGTAAAATGACAGAAAAATTCTGTAGTTCAGAGAACTTTTTCTCTGACCACTCCACAAGGGAAGCAGCTATTCCTGATCAGTTCTGCAAAACAGATTTTCCAAAGGCATCTGCAAAATGCTAGACATGGATATTCTTGGGTCCCTCACCTACTTCATTAAAGTCTATAATAAAATGTAGTTCTGTTTAGAAGTAGATTAAGTACTTAGTGGAAAATCACATTTTAGAGAACAGTCTTCTTCAAGCTAAAAAATCTGCAATGAGCAGCATTATCTCCAGTGATGCAAAAGGTATTGAGTGACAGTCACAGAAGCATGTAATATACATTGCTTAGTGTAATGGGTTAACCTTGGCTGGCTGCCAGGTGCCCACACTCTCTTTAACCCCTTTTTCCCCCCAAAAGTCAGGCAGGGGAAGAGAATACAATGGCAAATGGTGGGTTAAGATAAGGCAGTTTACTAAAGCAGAAATGAAAGCAAAGCAAAGCAAAGCCCGCGCAAAAGCAAAATCCTAATCTAATCTTTACTTCCCATCCGTGGCGATGGCCGGCCACATCCAAAGAAGTAGGGCTTCAACACGTGTAGTGGCTCTCTTGGTAAGCCACCATGGGAGACTGTGGATGCCCCCCCCCTCCTCTTCCTGCTTCTCCCCAGCTTTTATATCTGAGCTGACATCATATGGTATGGAATATTCCTTTGGTCAGTTTGGGTCAGCTGGCCCACTTGTGTCCCCTCCCAGAATCCTGATGTCAGTTGGGGAAGGGACACTACAGTCCCAGTACTGTGCTCAGCAGTAGCCAAAACACTGGCGTATTATCAGCACCACTCCAGCCACCAATGCACAGCACAGCACTGTGAGAGCTGCTGTATGGGGAATGGGCTCCATCTCAGACAGACCCAATACACTTAGCATCACAAATTCAAAAATTATAGTTTGTATCCTTTTTTCACTCTGACAAGCAAGGCATCAGTGTACTGAAGCATGTAAAGATTAATTAGCCCCTTATTCAACAGCATTGAAGACATTTTTGGGTACCCATCTTTGCTGCAATGATCTCAGCCAATATACTCCTGGGAACACGGTTGCTTTTTTCAAGATTTGTTTTCTTGTGCCTTGTAATCAACTAACAGTCTTACTCTTCACCACTCCCAATTGACAGGCCTCCAGTTTCTAACAGAAATGTTAATTCATAGAGGCATAGCCTTACCTTTGCCAAAATTAAATTTCCTATTTTGCTATTGTTTTCACAAGGTCATAAAATTGCTTTTATGTGGTATGTTTATGACCACACTCACTGTTTTGTACCTCCTAACCTTGTGGCATGAATAAACTGAAATCAGTACATTCCTAATTATTTTTTCTCAAGCTGCGTCAGGGGAAGTTTAGGCTGGAAGTTAGGGAAAAAAATTTTCACAGAAAGCATGATTGGCCATTGGAATGTGCTGCCAAGGGAGATGGGAGGTGGAGTCATCATCCCTGGAAGTGTTTAAAAGGAGACTGGATGAGGCACTTGGTGCCATGGTTTAGCTGATGAGGTGGTGTTGCGTCATAGGTTGGGCTTGCTGATCTCATAGGTCTTTTCCAACCTAGTTGATTCTGTGAAGACCAAAGTCCAAGAGCAGGCTGTAGGCTGATGATGGAGAGTACTACCTAGTAATCTTACTACACCTTGACTGTTTTTACTTGGCCTTGGCCCATTTTTGTCTCTCTTCTCCATAACTGTTCATCCCTAAATGTGATTGCTTAATTTTCTGTCCTTCTAAAATGTGTTTAAGAGGATTTCTTACTATTACTTTGATAACAAAGGAGTCTGCAGTCTGTCTGTTTCACCCCTTTTCTTCAAGTTCAGTTATTTTAAATATCAACTGATGTTTAATAAATGAAATAACCTTTCACATCCCATGGCTATCAGGTGTCTGGAAAAGGAATAATTTTAACTCTTTTAGGTGATCACATTAAGATGTTTTAGTTTTCCATCTAGATGTAGAAATCTCATTTTAATATGGTTATTTCTCTTAACCATCCTTTTTTTGTCTCTTCATTCTTAAAAAAACCCTGAAGCCAAGTATTCATTTAAGTTTGGGGGCAGTATCCACATTAATTTTTAACTCCAATAAGAAAATACCTGCTGACAGAGGATAAAGTCAAACAGAAAATTACATTTTTATGAGGTATTTAATTTCAGATATAGATGGTGGAGCAAATGCTGTTTCTAGTGGTGAACACTTAAAGAATCACAGAGCCATCAGGAATGGATGCTATTCAGTTGTAATTTTAGTAAATTGTGAGGACATATAAGAACTTGCTTTAAGGACAAAAAAATGAGCTGAGAAGAAACAGCTAAGTTCTAATTAAATGGAAAGAAGGAAAAGGAGTTATAGCACAAAGATTCAGTTTTAAGCATACAAACTTTGATTATTCATGGAATGATCTGAAAATTAAAAATTCAAACATGGAAGAGACTTGATATTTCTTTCAATTAGTGCTTCTTAAACTCCCTTTCCAGTGAACTGTCACACAGCATTAAAGTGGGCCTCTCTTACATAAGGGGCACATCTATAGGACTGGCCATATGGTTGGGAAAACTTTAAGAGACATGAGTTGCTATTTGCATCTCAAGGATGCACTATCTACATTTTTCTCTATGGGAAGTGTACATTTACATACATTTTTAGCTGCGATATCTTCATATGCACATTCTTGACATAAGTCCACCAAAAGTTCTCTACAATCCCTTTAAATTCTTATCACCTATAGACTTCCTTAGCGACTTCAGAAGAGTTACTTGAGCTCTCTGCACAAATGCAGACTGCTGCTGCATACTTGGATTACAGTACAGCCATCCACAACAAGGACTTACATTGAACTTGCACTTCAAACACAGAGCTAACATATGAAGATCTGCCTAGAATTAAAACAAATCCTAGTACAAAAGGACAGGTCAACTCATTATTCATTATGCACAAGAAAAGGAATAACAAACTGGTAACCCTAATTGTTCCTACTGCATGTTCTCCAGCTGAAGGCAAGCCTATACCCATGCTGCTGAGGCTCTGGATTAGACAGCCATTAGCATGCACATCCATTGACATCTGTGGACATGGTCACGGAAAAGGACAGGTCCTACCCGTGTATCAGCAGGCCCTGCAGGAGCATTGTGTGTGCCACAAGCATCTCCAAGAGGTCCGGTACCTCGGTTTTACCTATACTGTCTAATTCAAACAATCCATGAGGCTGATCTCCACCTCATAAAGTGATACTATAGATGAAGCTATAAGTCATACTTAAACCAGAAATAGCTCACAAAAGCAGCAATTACACCCATCATAAATTCCAGGTAAAAGTGTTTTGGTCTGGAAGTTAAACCACAGTCCACAGTATGGGAGATATGAGAAGATGACAGCAGCAGTAGAGGTGAAGTACTCTCCAACAGCAAGAGTCCCTGAAAACATTCTATGTGAGTCATTAGGAATTATTCTTAAACTGAGTGGAGAAAATTGAGTCATAAATGACTCATCCACTTACCAGATGGGAGGAAAGCATATATGAAATTTGGGACTTCCACTTAGTGAACATCATGAGCCACTCCTGCTCATTCGGCTTCACTGTCTGCCACAAAACAGGGAGCATAGAGAGTGATGGATGCAGAAGCAATACACACCTTCACCTTCTGGCTAGTCCCCTTAGTTTATCACAAATGAAAGGTGCTTAGAATACAACTTTCATCTCCATTTAGCTACCAAGCAAGCACAGATGTTATCTGGCCTTATCCAAACAAGGCTCACAACTTTAACACACCTGTACGATGTCGAGAGTAGAAATTCAGAGGACGAAAAAATTTTGTCATGTTTGCTACGTTGCAGGTAACTTCTTAGCCACTAAGTATACCCAGTCATTATGCTACCAAAACAAAAACACTAATAAAAGACTGGTGAGCAATAACAGAAATCCGTAACCTTGCACATCATAACTGTTCTAATAATAATGGAAAATCAAGGCAGCAACAAGGTAATAGCTTCTCATCTTCACTGGTGCTTGCCGAATTTCTGGATTATGCACTTCATCTTTCAGAACCAAAAATCTCAAAAAGCAGAAAGACTAACTTCAGAGTGTAGATTCACAGAGAATATCAAATGCCTTAATTTGACCCCTACTTTTCCATACTAAAAGCCTCTCTGAGCTGCCTGGGTACCTCCTGGAAAGTCCAGAACACCCAATACAGTCCTTGAAGCCCTAAGCAGTTTGCTCTGTTTTTCTGGCCCAACATCTGACAGTTCAAGGGTAGTCAAGGGCCCGTCAGACCTACCCTATTTATTTACTTACTAATGTCCTAATCAGCTTAGGCAGACATAGCTGTAAGTTTTCTGTCTTTACTCTCATGGTCCAAACATTCACGATTTCCACACAAGTGACTGCAGCAGCCTCCCTGACAGTGTGTTATTCTCCAGCTTTAGTAGGACAGTATTCACTTGACGTATACTTGCGGTGGGAGTTGAAGATGTAGCTTCTATGGCAATGAAAAGCATTTGGAACTCAGGGTTTGCTAGGTGCCATTCTAGACAAGAATTTAAACTTCAGCTGTAGTTACTCTATAGATGGCTGTATCCTTCCAGTCATTGTACAGCTACCTTACTGTAAGTATGATACAGATTTCCATAATTCCACAGTCAAAATCTCCACATTACTACTTGTCACAGCCACAGAAATCAGTTTGACCAGTATTCCAGTACAACCTAATATACCATAAAACTCATGATATTTGCAGGAATACCTTATGCAATTCCTGATAAAAGAATTAGCAGTAAATAAGTTCGGCTACAAAAGATGTTTTCACACTACCTAAAGAAAATTCAGATTAGAGTTTTGGCTGATCTATGGCATTTAGCACTGTATATATTCTGACCAGTCCAAATTACTTCCCAAGGAACATCAGCATTGTCACATGTAATTTTTCTCTTATTTCTTTGGAACATATGCCGAAACCTGGTGTTTGTATGCATTGGTCCCTTTGAAGGTAAAATATCACATTACATTATGGAGTTATTGACCACCTGAAACATGATTTTCCAGCCATTACCATTTTGCCAAGACTATCATCTCATCTTGTATTATGCAAACATTTAACTTTTTACCATAAAAGACTTGGGAATCAACCTGTCAGATGTGAAAGCTGTTTATTCAACATTGGATTCAAGCAATAAGTTCCCCTAAATTGGAATTTGTTTAGCAGACTACTGTTAAATTATCCACAAGTATGGTGTTTGATTGAAGCATAGTCTTGGGGGTCAAAAGAACTGGATGGTTTTTGTATTCCCCCATTGAGCCCTACATTAAAGTAAATTGTTATAATGTTTGAGCTTTGGCTTCTTTATCTGTGAGAGACTAAACTGTAAAGCAATTCAAAACTGTATTCAAGAATTTCAAATCCATGTAACTCTTGGGAATAGAACACAAGGGGAAAGAGTTAACACTGTTTTGGAACTGAATATTTAAAAAATATTATAAATAATTAGAGATTTACAGAAATTGTCATAATAACAATAAATTTATTTTTGTTCAAAATGCTAACCTAGTTCAAATTTTTAATGATTCATTGAAAGATATAATTTACCTCAGGAAAGTGACCCCTCTGGCAGAACAGAGGACATCAAACTCTGGAAAGAACTGAAGCCTGACTTCCTGAGTTAGCTTGTTCCTCTCTCTTGTACCAAAAACAATCCAGTAATTACTGTATTTTCCTAACTTTTACTTTAACGTGCCAGAAACTAAGCGACTCAAAAACAAACTGGAGTTTTGTTAAAGCCTGAAGTATGTCTTACTAGAGATCAGGTACTACAAAACCAGACAGTGGGAGCCAGGTTGCCTAATGTAGCTATCTGGAATAAACATGTGCTGCTCAGATTAAATACAGTCCTTGATATGGCCAAAAGATACATAAAACTATAGAGGATCTAAGGTCTCCTGCTGTTGGTAATGACTCATATCCTGTATTTTTCACATAAGACTGCAAGTTCCAGCTATTTATGGTGCAGCCCATTAAAAATTTCTTTTCATGAGAAAAAGTGCTGTTACTTGCCATTCAGTAGTTGATATAAGAGGCCAGCTAGCATGTTACAGAAATTATCAGAGAAAAATACTATAATCAAAAAGAGACAAATGTTCCCTCTTCAGCCCCTTGAGATAGCAGATGCATAGTCATAAGCAGAATCTTTAGTCCCTGAAGATTTTGTTCATACACAGATCATCTGAGAAAAAAAGAAGGGTGGAAAAATATAGTATGAACTATTACAGACCACTCAGGTCT
This sequence comes from Serilophus lunatus, assembly GCA_013399895.1. Taxonomy (NCBI): domain Eukaryota; kingdom Metazoa; phylum Chordata; class Aves; order Passeriformes; family Eurylaimidae; genus Serilophus; species Serilophus lunatus. The sequence goes on from VXBA01002855.1 coordinate 1,424,648, forward strand.
ATGCTATGCATCTATGGATGTACCAACTCTTCCCCCAACACTGCCTCAAAATGCAGAATGTGAACATACTTGTACCACTGTAAAACTGGATGGGGGAGGAGCAGAGCACTCGGTATCTGGCAGGCAAAAGGGAGAGAGAATACTCTTCAAATGCAAAGCTACAACTTACATTAGTTTAATTAAAGTCTTAAAAGCATAATCAAAGGACTATTTGTCCAGTTAAAACGTGTTACTAATAGTTTAAATTTTACTGAGTGAAGACTGATACACACAAGCTTTCCACTATCTACCCATTTCTCTCTCATGTTATGCTCAGTCTCTCACTGCCCCTTTTGGTCCTAAGGCCAGATACTTCAGTTTACAGGAACGTAATAGTGAGACCTCAGTGCCCCAATTTTCACTGAGAGGAGCGTGGTGGTGACAAGACAATGTTGATGTGGGAGAAGAAGGGGAGCACAGTGTCTTTTGCAAGGAGTATGATTATACATTGATGATTTTTTCCTTCTCATCCTATAAACCACTTCCAATTGTTATTATAAATTTTGAAACACGTTTTTACATCTTGTCCTCTCAGCAGGTGTTTTGAGCTGGCAGTTATTTCCTATAGTTTTTTAATACAATGGGAGATCAACTACAGAATTACTACACTATAAAAACTTAAAATAATACTCACAGTTATTGCTATTATTTCAGTTGTGAACTGACTCAGCAGTGTATTACAAAGGTTAAAAGACATTTCTAGGTAAAAGTACTTGCCTTTTCCCCACGCAAGTGGAATAAATTTTAATAGATGCCCTGTTTTTTCAGTTACAATTTTTCACTCATTTACTGTATTCAGATGCTAACCACTTCTTTCACTATACATACAAGAGCTCCCAGTTGTACAATGTAATTAATTTCAAAGTAGTCCCTGATTGCTTAGGGATGGTTTATAAAATCAAAATGGCTCTTTAAAAATATCACAAGGCAGTAAATTCTACAAGTGCAGAGCATCAAGCATGTAGGAAATTAAGGGTTAGGAGACTTGAGTATGATATTGACTGATCTCTCCAGATCCATATTCTGCATCACTCCCCTTGGAGTCAACAGGAATTTTGAATGAAAATCAATAGCAGGATATTTTCTTGTGACTAAATGCCTTAGGGATGATATATACCGTGAAAAAAATATTGAGATCATTCAAGACAGGGTTATTGACAGTATAAACACAACCCAAAACAGGAACTACAGTACTCTTGTTGGAGGAAAACTTTCACAGAATCACAGAATAGTCGAGGTTGGAAGGGACCCATCAATATCATTCAGCTCATGCAGGGTCACTTACAGCAGGTTAATCAAATAATCCCCAGTTAGGATTTGAATAGCTGTATGTATTTGCTATAACCTCTCTGGGTAACCTGCATCAGTGTGTGACCACCAACTTCATGACAGCAGTGCTTAAAAAACTGCCTATTTTTACTAAGAATTGATCATTACAGTAACGCTAAAGAAAAACAAAGGTACTTTTCAAATGAGATAAACTACACATGCCTGAGCTGTCAGACTTTTGCCCATGCAGTTTCAAAGGGGAAATTCCGAATCCTTCACTGCAAAGTAGTTGAAGGGCAGTTCTGACATGCTGGTTTTTGAAGGCAAAGGAAGCATCTGGAACATATATGTACAACCTCTCATCAAAATATTTATACCTAGAAGGGATGAAAATGGGACATGAATGACAGGAGACATCACTACCTGCTTAGAGGTCCCAAAGGATGATTACTTTATGAGCACAAAACACATGCATAGCTTTTATCTAATAAAAACCAATATGGAGTCAAACTAAAAACAGGACAATGTAGAAAAGCCAGCATGTAACCCAGGATGTACTTTTCTGACTGTGATTCTAAGTTAGGATTATTTATGTGAAAAGCTGCAATGAAAGATCAAAGGAAAAGTCAACCGCACTATTCCATGAAACAAATGCTCCCATTGTCAAAGTGGGTAGAAATCAGTTCTGGGGTCCACCTAAAACACCACTCCAGTTTCTGGTATTCTGTAATGTTCTTGACATTGGAATAGTCTAAAAGGAAGGGATTTCCTAAACCTGAAATCCATTCTTGTGAAAAATATATCAACAATAAAGCCAAAAAAAAAAAATAGGTGGGGAGCAAGGGGCAGATTCAGGAGGTCTCTAGTCTCAATTCCTGCTCAAAGCAGGGTCAGCTAGGAGGTTAGGTTGCTCAGAACTTCATCCAGTTTAATTTTTTCAAAGTTAAATTTTCAAATTATTCCTCTGAGGTACACATATCAGCAGAGAAACTGGCAAACTACCAGAGTATAGCTAATTTACAATCTACTGCTGAACTGGAAAAAACACGTGGAAACTGAAAGAACTGAGGTCAACAGACAACTCAGGATTCAAGACACTTCTGAACTACTTTGAAACTTCGTGGGACATTGCCACAGCATATAAACATGGGAGAATAAATCCCAATTAATTTGTACACAATGCTGGACTCTGTGGGACATATTTGAAATACCAGTTCTGTTCTTTAGAGAACTCTGTCCTCTGTCGTAATAAGAAATTTTATTGCAGCAATAAATCAATTTACATGGCTTAGACTTTAAGGCTCAGACTTTCAGGTTTCTTACTCCAAACAGATGTGCAGTCTGGCCCACAGGGACTCAACCTGATACTCTTCTGCCATACTGGTATTAATCAGAATAACGTCTTCAGTAAACTTTTTCTGAATCATGTATTTGGCCAAACTATATTCCGTGCAAAAGGAACACAAAGCAGCAAGCAGGAATGGGACAGATATTCTGCCCAGGGCCAGAAGTGCTTCTGCTTTTGGCCAGATTACTCTGGAGATGTAAAACGAAATTTTTGCATAACATCTGGGAATCCTAACACACACTCATATCCTACAGAAGACTAGTCACAACAGTTTCACATTTAGAGAACATCAAGTAAGCAGAAACAGTAAAAAGTTAAAAAATACTTAGTGAAAATCTTATAGAAACTTCCAAAACTTATTATAGCCCCAGTATGGAAAAAATCAGGTAGCATTTGAAAGTTTGCAAAATCAGCAGGCAGAAGTCAAAACACTTTTTAAAAATACACAAACAAACAAAAAAACCCCAAAAACCAAACACAAAAAACCACCAACACAACACTCCCCTGCCCTCCTTCTGGTCCTACTCCTCTGCCCAAAAAAACCAACAAAACAAATCAAAACCAGCCCACAACCCACACTACTCACTGGTCACTGCTATGTTTCCAGATGGTAATTCTTGTATTAGGTTTATCTGGAAAATTTACAGTTTTAATGTTAAAAAATTAGAAAATACCTGATGAGTGGATAATTTGATTCATTTCATTAATTTCATTTTTCCTTTATTATGTGTCCTTCATGGAAACTATTAGGAGTAGCTTAGGTATTATCATGCAAAATTTGTGCTCAGAAACCTGTGCTCACGTCCTTGCAATGAAATATGCAAATGCGAACATGACTCCTGGGAGCGTGCAGCTGATGGAAACAGTGCAGCATGAAAAACTATGTCTTACACTATGTGTCTTGTTAATGCCCTTCTATTCAGTTAATTTCTCAACTATCTCAAAGTATAATTATATTAATAGTTCCTCCATTTACTGATTATTTAAATAAGGATCAAAAAATGGCCAAAGAAAGGAGGATAATCCATTAGTGCATTTCAGTTCATCTGACCTCAAAATAACATCCCTTGAAATTTATAAGAATTAAAACCAAAGATCTAAAGTCACTCAATAGCTCTTTGTAAATGTACCTAAATTTATCTCTTCAAAGGCTTGAGCAAGCAGGAAGGATACCTTTTTGTAGTACCTTGAGATCCATGTTCCAGAGAATGGTTTGTGAAGTGTGAGAGCATGCCATGCAAATGACCTTTTCTTTCATCTAATTAATTAAGAAACTGTTTCAGCTTTGGCAGCGATTTTCTCTCAAGCACCTGGATTATTCAAGATATTGCTCAAATTCTCTTTTGTTCTACTTTCATTTAATTGTTTGTTATCCCTATTAAAGAGATTCTACAATTCTAATGACAAAATTCAGAAATTAATCGTATGAAATGTCTCTTTTCCTTCCTCATCCCCTTAAAAACGTCCAAAGTTCCCATTAATCTCAAGACTGGAAAAGCTGATAGCATCTAAATGTTGAAGAGGGTATAAAGGAAAAAAATAGGAGAAAAGCATCCTGTTGTAAAACATAATCTAAGATTTGCTTACAAGCAAGTTCAGAATCTTTTCATTTGGATGTGTCTATCCTCTTGTGTGTTTGTAAAAAGAACACTAGAAGCATCAGCTAGCAATAGGTGTAATAGAAAGTAACATGCATTTCACATAGTCTGGTGATAAATTACATACTTTGTAAAAATCTTATACCATATATTGCATTAAGGGTTTCTTACTTGAAAGAATTATCGAATGTTACAAGGAATACTGGGAATACTGCACTAAAAATGCTACCTAAACACCAGCATATTTAGGCAGCTTTGTATTGCTCCTATGGTTAAACTGAGGCCCTATTATTCTACTTACCAAAACATAACTATGAGCCTCTCCTCCTAAAAAAAAAATAAAATAAAAAAATGAGGAATTATTTCATCCCTGGACAAGCTCATGTTACAAGAATAAATACAAAAATCAAATTATAGATTTGGCAAAGAAACAGGAAGTCTTAGAGGATTTGCAAACAATGATAAATTGCTAGTTGAAAATGAGTTAGTCACGTATTTGTACCACATACATGTTTTGAGAGAACAAGGACAGTAAATATCTCCTTTTATGTAGGATTTGCTTCTTTTTTACCTGTTCTTAACTTGGAATTCAATTCTCCTCACATTCAGTCACACAGGGATGAAGAACTTCACAAAACAAAACAAAAAAACCCAACAAATCCAAACATAATTTAGTTCCAAAAAATCCCCCAAATGTTAACTCAGCAACTTATTTGAATATACATGGACAACAGAAACAGGCATTGACTTTAATGATTAGAATAAACCTTTCAGCTTCTTTTGCTTCTCCTAGGAAATCAGCAATCCAAGAAAGGAGTAAGCAACTCTGCCTGGTATTGCACATGTCACAGGTAAGCATCTGCAAGTAGACACTACCACAGACCAGCAGGAACTCATTGCTACAGACGGCAGCAGTTCTTCACTCCTAGACCAGCTCCATTCCATCACACATCTGACCACAAATTAGTTAGATTGCATGTGGCACTTCTCCATAAAGGGATGTTCAGAGGGTTGCACAGTGTCAGAGTGCTGTGACTGGCTAAGGAACAAATGTATTTTAAAAACTAAGGAGGCTCCACTCTATATTTTGCTTGGATCTACCTTTGTCACTCCTAAAAGCCACAGCTTTGTCAACACAAAATTAAAAGCCCACTAAGAAAATCATTAAGTTGGGATAAAATGCTTCTGAACAAAGGAGCAGCAGCAGCAACTCCATCTCTACTGGCAGATAGATCGAGAGCCCTGACTGGAATGTGCATCTTAGACCATGGAAGGTAATTTGCACACCTAGAACACTTGTTGTTTCCTTTAAGATGTGGATACTTTTAGAAGAAAAGCTTTCTGAGGATGGTAAGGAGAAATAGTTAGGCAGGAAAAATGTTTAATACAGGAAACCTCTATATCAGTCATCAAATATTGCAGTACTGATACAAACCAAAAATTGGATCTACAAAAGCACCAACATTGTTAACAGCAGAGCTTACCTCTCCTGCAAGCTAGCTTGCTTTCTTTTTCTCATTTAAAGCTCTCCAGCATCACTATGTTAGTGGCTAACTGTTGCTGCAGGCAAAATTTAAACGCCTGTGCATGCAAAATCCCGCTTTCCCTCTCACAGTAACAACAGCAGATCTTTACTTTTAGGGAAGGAAGAAGTTTTCAACTGCCGTGCTTCACTGTGCATCAGTCACAGTCCTGGAATAATGGACCTCCAGCGAAAAGCAAGGCAGTTACACTAGAAAAGCTGAGAAACCCTTCCAACCCTTTGAAGGGCCCTAGACATAAGTGGTAACAGTCACATAAATGCAACCACTTTAGTCTTCAATGGGCCACATGAATCCCATCTAATATGACATGGCTACCTAAAGAGGCAAGCTCCTTTCCCTAACTGGTGTCATGCTGCTGCTTCCCTTGTGTTAGTGCCTGCATCTGTGGGGCCACACGGTGAACTCATCAGAACACTGATCTGGACGGAAATAAAAAGCAAAAAGATAACCATAAAATCTGGTTCACTTTCAATCAGTATGGTTCCTTGCTCCAGCGTACTGCGTGCTCCCTTGGCAACAGCCCAAAGGGCAGGGCAAAATGCATGGCAGAGGATAAAAGGGAAGGCAGCATCTCTCTTTGTAATAAAAGCCTGGCTTAAAAACACTGACTTCAGAGACATGGTCTAAGTGAAACAATCTGAATGGAAATTGTAGCCATGGACTGTATATCTTCTATCCTCAATTAAGATGTACTGTAAAGTAGGTCACCATTTCCTTAGTAATTAAAATCAGAGATACTTGGTTCAGTAACACACCTGTGATTATAGAGAAGTTTAAGCACACCTGTCTACTGAAGTGCAAAGGAACACTGTTCTTGTCTTCTCTAGGGGTGAAATTTGGTTTAAATGGTGCACACTTCATAAAAAGAGAGCCTGCTTTGGAGACCAAAATAGTAGCTATGCAGTCAGCACTCCAAAACACAAAAGCAATGGCTGGGTATGCTATTAAATGAATCATAGGTGGGGAGTGAATTAATCAGTGTAAAGTCTTCAATGCATAAAGTAGAGAAAGTAACAATTCAAACTGAATATCCTTTAATTTCATTGTCTCTTCAATATATTACCATGGTGCAGTCACTCTTTCATATTATCTCTTTAGGGCATCACCGTTGCTCACCACATCTGAACCACACTAGTTTCACATCATTTGGAGATATAAGCTTTTCAATTTAATTACTGACCAAAGAACTCCTCTCTAATTTCTTCAGTTCTATTTCTTACATATTCACATTTTTCTGTGTATTCAAGACCAACATGATCATTTATCATGCAGAAGTGGTTATGCAAAATTGTCTCTATTTCTATCATAAGAGGGTGCGGGTGAGGGAACTTGTGCCTTTCAACAAGAAACTTCAATGCAGAAAAACACAGTTTACGTTAAAATGTCATTCCTATGACATTTTTGTCATTCCTATGACATTTTTGCCTTTTTTTGGAGACGTGTGACTTGTTTAAAAGATACAAGCACTTTGGAGCCCACAGTTCCCAGAGGAAATGGAAATGGGAGTCTGATTTCTTGCAGTTGCATAAAAGCACAAAAACCTCAAGCATTAAATCTTGATGTTTTTTCTTTGATTTTTGCTGAATGACAACTTCAGGATCTTCACTGCTTGAATGACTTCTTTTCCTAAAAATCTACCTTTCCTAAAACATCCTATCAACTAGATTTCTCATGAAATAAAACCCATCTTGCTCTACTGAACTTGCAGAGTTGCAATGAAGTATTTTCAAATCTTGTAGCTGATTTAGACTGCTAAAAAAATCCATTATCAAATGTCACAAAACCTGTGATTACACCAACTCCATTTGTAGATGCCTGATTGCAAGTGAAATGAAATTCAGGATGTATTCAACTATGCATAAGGATTTAATTAAATCCTTCCAATACTTGACATTATAGATATTCATAACACTGAATTTTGATCCCAGAATTTCTTACATTTCAGTTCTCTGTGTCTTGAATGGAAGTTCAGCTACATACTCAGTATTAGACAAGAAAGAAAAGAGGAAGATTTACTAGTGTAAGAGTCTGGCCATAGAACATTCTGCCTCTGAAAAGGATGCAAAAGGCATACACAGACATTATTGAGCTCTACAACACTGACTCATGCAGGACTGCTGCAATGCCACTACTTATAAAATGAAAGGGAACGCCCTTAAGGAAACTATTGGATAACTAAATTTCTATTTCCTCTCATTCAATGACAGCAATATTTACTTGCAATTGGAAGTTTCTCCTTTAGAAAGTGACATCTCCAACATTATAGCACACATCCAGCACTCAGAAGACAAAAGAATTGTCAGCTCTAGGCACTTTATCTACATATTCTTCCCAGATTATAAAACACTATCAGTATTTTGTGGTTTCATGCAAAAAGGGCATAGCTTCTTCTCCCACCAGTCTACACACAGGTTTTCTCCACATCTTTGCCCCACTCATGCTGATTCAATGGTTCATAATAAAAGTCGACTTGGTTTCTCCCATAATTTTAATCTCACCAGCCCAGTAATTTTAATCTCACCAGCCCAGTAAAAAGGTGTTTTTAACTGTAGGAAGTGCCTATTTAAAAAATTGCAAGTTTCTCATAGTCTCACTATGCACAAGATACAAAAATATAGTTGCTCAAGTCAGACTCCAAGGGGAGAAAGGCACACCTAAAAACACTTTGCAAAGTTATATGTAACTTGTGTATTAACAAAGGTGGGCAATTCTTGTGAAATTTTTTTTATATCTATTGCCTTTTTGTCTTCTGAATTGCAGAACCATTGAACTTCTATAATAAAATGAAACAGATGATCTTATCCCATTAAGAAAGAAATGGTAAAATATTAATGTCCAGAAATCCATGATAGAAATACAGCTGCATTTCACAGATAAAAAATATTTTTAACATTCTAAAATGATAAAATATCCTTTATCATTGCAGCACGTAACTTAAAGCAGCAAACTAAACACATACTGATTCCTGTCACCTGTAACATCTAAAGCAGCTCTCCTCCCTCCAAATTTAAGCATTTTTTCTACTGTTTTCTGCTGTACCACTCTTAAAATTAACTTCCATGTCTTTCTGTATCTAGAGAAACATGCATTCATGTTACTGTGGTTACTCTTGTTAAACAAACCTGCACATCAAGTTACAGTTCTGTAATTGTGTTGCAATGCCTATTACCATCAAGTATATTTAGGAAGGAATACCTGTTCAAAATGATATGACAATTGAAATTATAGGTAAAAAACAGGACCACCTTTGGAAAAAAATACAAATGATTCCACAAAAAGCAGAGAACTCAGAAAATTCTGTTGTCAGTCATACATACAGTTCTATATGTGCATATTCACAAGAAGATATGTGTATGTATGTGTATTGCTACATATTGAAATTTTTTACATCCAGTTCCATTGGGATTCTCCAACGTATTCCACAGATGAATAAAAAGATAAAGATTCCTTGCATTCACTATTTTTAATAGATTAATTCTATTTTTAGAATGACAGCACAAAGAGATCGAGTCATGGCTAAGTTATCTGTAGTTTGAGGCTGAACTTATGTACATCACATTTATTTATACTTGCTAGAAAATGCTGCAGTCTCTAAAGAAAGTACTTTCTCCATTTCTGTATGTGTATTAATCTCACTCATAACATAATTGAAAGATCAGACTTTAATGGTTGCTCCCTGAAAAACAGAACAGTGATCTGAAAAGCAATTTGCTCATGTTGCAAGTTGTAAGTTCTTGCAAGTTTATTTCAAAACAAACAACACATTCAATCAAGTAACCTGAGACACCCCCCCTACTGTTAATCAGCGCTGGAATATAACTTATCAGTACCCATTTCCCAGTTTAATTCGCAGAAAAAATAATTAGGTTATAGAAATACAATTATATACAAGAAAACCCATGTCATTATCTGTCAAAAATAATGCTAGACAGAGCTCTTACTTATCTTTGGATACACAAGATTCTGAAAAAAAATTTCAAAAATCAGACTTACATGTAACATGACCTTTTCTAAAGTGAACAATTACTATTCAAACTATGCAGAGATCTATTTTTTTAAGAGTTCGAGACAGTCAGAAATTTTGCAGTGCTCTACAAGCCTGTTCTAGAAGGCAAATAACTACATAAAAAGCATGTGGCAAACAAGGATTTTGAAAAAATTATAAATTTGGATTGCATAAGTAGCAATAGAATAATTCCTACACATGATAATGGAGAATTTATGTGCCAGCACTAGCACTCAGGATAAATGGTGAAGGACAGAAAACATAACATGTTAAATAATGTTAAGGTTTAGAATTATTGAAAGGTTTTGGTCAAATTGTGTAAATAGGAGACTTGCTTTAGTGGAATCAAGGCTCCACATAAGGGAATAGAAATCCACAATCTTTTTGACCCCATCAGTCATACCAATGTTCCCAGAGATTCAGGGTGTTTGCTAATAATATCACCTAAGCTTATCGTTACTGTTATGCAGTAGACAGCAAGCAGCTCATGCTTATAGCAAGCTCAAGTTACCTTTAAAGAGAGTTCACTCAAGTATTCCTCTCAGCACGAGGCATGAAAAGTCATCAGAACAATGGAAGCTGATCACTGTTTAGCAGGATTGGGTCTTTGTTTCTTAAATAGGAAAGAAAATACTGTAAGTAACCAAAACACAATGTAACTTTCAAGACAGACACAAAACGTTATTTTTGCCAGTTCCTAACTTCGCGGTCAACCCTACCTTGTCATACATCTCTTCCACAGGTTCATCACTCTCTGGCCTAAAGTAACTCTAGTTTGATGATGGTACTTCTTTTCATTCAGCTTAGACCACAGCATTTTGTCTTTATACAGTAAGAAATTAATTACTGTTGAGTAAAGCATGACAGTCTATAAAAAGCATCTCCCTAAAGATAACAAAGACCACATCTGGTTAAGGAATCAAGAAAAAAGGATAGCACAATTACTTTATAAGTAATAGACCAAATGTGACATCCACATCTAAATCACAAGAATTTGCTTTATTTTTCCTCACAAAATATGAATTAATCTTCATTTGAGCCATACTTCATTGAAATTTACTTTCCATACTCCTCAAGTATAATATTTACTTTGTTATATATCTTCATGATTATACTGACATCAGTAACAAAGACAGTTGAGTCTCAAAAATATTGCCCCAAAAAGAATAATAAACAGTCAGTGTGGAGTAAATAATTAGTTGAAATACGTATATTATTATAGAATTAATCTTTTATTATACAGTGTAAACATCTGAATTGCAGTCCTGGACATTTTATTGTCGAAACATGTGTGCCCATCATTTGGATTAAACAAAATACTTTCTCAAATCTTGTATCATTTATGAATCATCTCGTATAAGACAGACACTGGACCAAAGCTCATCATCTGTTTATCCATTATGTCAGGCATGCTGGCCAGCATGCTGCTCTTCTTTAAACACAGCCCACTCTTGAGAAGTTGTGTTTACTCAAAGCAGTTAAAAAAAACTACACACAAATAAAATTCTTCAGAGTCTAGTCAAATAAATTCAAGCCCACAAACTTTCCAGTACTACATGGGGCACTATAGAGCACAGGATGCGCTATTTCCACCACACATACTTCTGTAGCTGTGCTTAAACACAGATTTACACTAGTGTATTATTTCTCTTCCACATCTTTAGGTCCAGACAACTAGTTGTAACAATACAAGGTTCTATCAAGAGATCTCTTATTGTCACTGCCGCTCCACCCATTCACATATTTCACACAGCAAAGAGAGGGAAAGAAAACAAAATATTCTTCAGAGTAACTGCAAATACAAAAGAAATGCCCTATTACATGTTCTCTTCTTTACATAAGAATAGTCTGAAAAGTACATGCAACAAGTAAGCAAGTGCTTGGAACTTGATACACACCACCATCTCCTCCTTTATGGCAAATGAAAGAAATCCTGCTATGGTTTACCTCTGCGGGTAAGTGATCATCTTTAATTCAAAAATGTAAAACACTCTTGTTTGAAGGGCATACCAAAATTTTTATCTTAAAGGACAATTGAATACATGACTGGAAGCAGTCACCAATTAATTTGCAGTTATTTTCTTTCAAGCTTGTTATTCATGTAAACAATTACAGAAGGCTAGAATTATTTTCTAAATGCATCAGTATGATGCAGAACTAGCAAACACTTCACTTAGCCTAATGGAAATGTGTAAATTGCTACTGATTGAATTGTCAATCATTCAAAGAAGCAAATAGTTTTTTCCTCCAAATTATGCTTTCAGAAGATTTTCACAGCTACCTAACCTCATTCCTTCACTATTTGTGAGTTGTTACTTCTGTTAAAGGCTATTTCTCTCACTCATGTCCAGAAATCTTTACCTCCAGCTACTGGGAAACTTGTGAGATCCATGGGCCTGCATATTTCTCCAGACCTCTGAACTTGAATTTCTGAAATCTGGCAAGTACAGCCTTCCATCAACACCTGAATACTGTCTAACACATCAACCCCAGCAAGGTCAACTGTTGTCTGAAAAACGCTTAGAACCTTGCTTCCATGGCTAGTCCTTTAGAAAGACACTTGCTTCCATTTGAGCTTGTTATGCTCCACATCTAACAGAAATAGCTACCTGAACAGTTCTACCAGGTGTCTTACAGAGACAAATCCCCCAAAAGACAGGCGAACATTCAGTTCCTTGCTTTCTCAAAATCAAACTGGGATTTGCATGCCTTTGTGGCTCAAACAAAAATCGTTTTGTTAATAATAGTAGTGGGTAGTTATAAAAGATTTCCTAATATGACAGTTTAAGCTGCAAGGAGCCCGCAAACTTGGGATTATAGTCTCTTGGTATCACCGTGTTAGCTGGAGAGTTATTCTGCCTCTAGCTGCTTATTGTTGTACCTCCTGAAAGAGGGTGTCACACCTCCCAGATCTGATGCCTATGTGCTGTACAATATACTCTGGATTGTTTTAGTAAGAAATAAAAGTTGTAGCAGAAGAACTATATTCCTACTGTTTAAACTGTTTATTCTAATTGGTGAGAAACTGCTTATGTCACAGACCTTCAGGAAAACAGGAGTGCTAGTAAGCTCTGTCAGTATAGATGGAACGAGAACAAGACATATATCCAGACTACAGGTTCAGTTTCAGAAGGCTATGCAATTTTTGGTTCTTCCTTTCCTTAGGGATGCATAAAGTTACTTGTTATGCCAGTATTGATCTGAATATCCCGTTTGCCAGTTTTGAAATGGGAATAGAAATATCCCTTTGCTTCAGAGTCACGCTGTGAAAATCAGCTGGTTGATACAAACCTTTTCGTGCATGCACAGTAAACACCACAAAGACCTATAAAATTAATAGTTCTGTGTTCACTTCATGGTATGGACAGAGAGCTTTAGCTAAAGCACTGGACACTCTTCAGACCATGAAAACAATATTAATAATAGCTTACACTACATGTATACAATCTTTCAATTAATATATTTTGATATATTAAAACACAACTGACTTGAGATTTTCAGATATCAGGAGTAATTTCCTACTAATCTTAGCAAAGCTACTACTTCAGTCAAGTTCTTTGTGAATAAGATGACAAAACCACAATAGTCTGGGAAAAACAGTCTGGAGCAAGTACAAGTACAGTGCATAGTGACAAATGGTATATACACTGAGGAAAGATGTTTGGGTTAGTATTTTCTGTTACAGAGCATTCTAAAAGCACAGTGTAACAGATGGATAGAAAGAGTGAGTCCTGATAAATTGCATATATCTCTGCTATTTGAATTGTAAATACCATGTTGATACTAGTTACCCTGTGAGTAAGTTGCAGTACACACTTACATAATCTTCTGCTTCTGCTAATACAAAGTGTTGAAAAAAATGCTTGCTGTTAGCTAGAAGCATGACAAAGTGATCTGAATGCAAGTAAAAAGCAGTTAATACTGAATACCATCTTTGTAAACTGACTTTGATGGATTTGGTTCCAACATTTATAAACAGAAACTAAACATGAAGTGCAATTAGGATATTGCATGTCTTCAGTACTGAATCCCTTGAGAATTGCTATATGAAATATGGAATCTGTCCTCAGAATTAATAAATACTGCATTTTAGTATTTTATAAAAGCAACAGGGTTTTCTCTACTATTCTCTTTTAATACAACTTTTGGAAATATATCCAAGATCTTTGAAATTGAGGTATTCAGCACAGTGACTGTAAGGCTGGGCTGCTTAAATTAAAGACTGCTTTTAACTCTCATTCAGACTTTCACTCTCACCTTGGGTGAGCTGAACTGCAGCCAGGCTGAAACTGGGAATGCTTCTCATTTTGTGGATTTGAGTGTACATTTTGACTACACAACAGGAGGAGAAGACTGGACGGGTATTATCACTTGGAAGCATCATGGGCAGGAAGAGCAGACACACAGAATGGAAACAACGTAATGCAGCGCAGGTACAGCCTAAAGCAATCTATCTTGGACAAAAACTTTGCTAAATTCTAAAGCCTCTTTATTTAGTGAGGAAAAAAATGCAATCAACAGTTTAAGGACTATGGCTAAATAATTACAGTAGCCATGACCCCTAAGCTGCTTTAACATTTTTAACATTATGCAAGGTCTTTTGCCCTGCATCTAATGACACACAGCCACCTGGATAGAAACCATGACTAAAAATGTTATTTCTGCATGAATCACATTTTATGTGCTCACTGACACGTGGAAGGAAGTTATATGCAATATACAGGCATACACAAACCAATGTAAAATTCTAACAGATTCTCCAAAATCTTGCAACTCCACACTGCCTGAACAAGCAGAAGGCCACAACACACATGTACTCAAACCTTTCCTCTCTGTTACTGCACTCACAGGGTCTTGAGAGTTCTTTAAAACTGAACTATCATAAATTGTTGTTTTTTTATATAAGCACCAGAACAAAGATTCTTCTATAGAACTCCTTTCATAGCAGTCAAAAAATGCATATAATAGTAAAGTAGAACTGTATTTACAAATTGATAAGCTTATAGAAATGTTGACAAATAAGTGTCCTACAGTACTGTGGTATTTTCTTTTGTACTGCAAAGCCAGAAGAAATTTTACTTTAAATTACTCATTAGTAGAAATAGTTCTACTATCTTTGTAAAGCAGTTCCTCTCAATGCACAAAACTGTGATATGGGCTCCCTCTAGAGTGTTATCTCTGACACAAGCTTGGAAGTAGAAGATTGCATCAGTCTTTCTTTATGCGCCAACATTCTGCTTAGTTACCTTCCAAAAAAAAAAGTTCACTGTTAATGAAAAAAAAAAAAAAATCACATTCCTAGTTAAATAGGCATATGTATTTGTAGAGATCGATTAAATTCTTAATGCAGTACAGTAAATTTTTCTGTTCCATACAACTACCACAAGTTTCAAATATTATACAATTACAAATCTGTTGATGTAATTATACATGTAATTTTGCACTGAAGCATAAAGAAAGGAAAACATGACATGATATTCATTTTGAGATATTTCAAAAACTGGAAGCTATGCTTAGATGTGGAATCCCCTATCTGTATTAAAAAAAAGTCTTTAAATAAGTGCCGTTATGTATGTAAAATTATCCCTTTCCACCTTGAACATCTTTAAAATTCTTTCAGTAATGCAAATAGAACAGCAACCTGGAGTGTGATCTAATTTGATTCCGGTCAGTAGATGCTTTCCCACCAATACAAGCATGAGAACGTGCAAGCAGATTGTCAGCTCCACAGTAACTAGAGCATGGCAAAAAACGTGTGGATGGACAACTTCTGCCATCAACTACTGAAAATTGTTTGATAACTCATACAAATGGAAGATACATTGTCTTCCACCCAGAAGACTGAGTTGTCTTCTTTCCCCCACCCAATATACCAGAGAAGCAGAGCTGAAACAGCACAGACAGGGGAGTAGGCTGAACTAGGAAAAAGACTGTCATTGTTTGTTTTCTTCCCTAAGCAAAGGGAAATGATATTGTCAATCTCAGGGTACAATCCCTGACACAATGCCACCAACAGCTCCATGAAAATACTTCATACCTCTTCTTCCACCTAATACAAGCAGCAGTGTTGAATCCTAGGGACAAGGCATACGAGACTTTCACAACAATGAGCTGTTCCGTTACATTTTCTACAAACTGCTAAAACAAAAACTTGTGGGAAAAAAATCAGACCTTTTAAATGTATAAAATTCCAGTGTAAGTCTAGCACCTTCCTGGCCTTGTATTTTTATACTCTTTCGTTTTCCACTCACTGGGAAAGAAAACATAAGATTTTACCCTCAGAAAAATATATTATACTGAAGATGTGATAGCCTCTTCCAGAACAAAGAAAACACTGCCTACTGGAAAACCTGACAACTACATGTATGTAACTTACAGAGCTCCACATATATCTTACAATCAAAATAAACATGTGGATTAGATCCTCTCATTGAAAGTGATATCAAAAAAAAACACAGAATCATATAATAATCACAAAGTATTCCTAGTTGGAAAGGACTCACAAGAATCATTGGGTCCAGCTCTTAAGTGAATGGCCCATACAGAGAAAAGGTACAATGAGCGGAGTCTGATGCCTTAATTATCTCAGTCTTCCTTAAATTCATCGTACAGACAGTTTTCTGTGCTCGGCCAATCTCTTAAACATTAGCACTGCTTAAAAGAAGAATATGTTGAATGGCATCGTGCAGTCCCTTGGGCTTTTGGTACGTATATGCCAGAGTTCAGTCAGCTAATAAGACTTGCTTAGAGAGCAACTTCTAATGAAGTTTTTCATTTTTTTTAATTATCTTGTATTAGTACAAACCAAGACAAATAGAAATAAATGCATTATTTCATATTTTCCTTTCTTCATTCTTCAGTGTAATTATATCAACAGATTTTCATTACTAATACAGTTAAGACTTCCTTTTAGTTTTATCTATTAGTAAAACAGCTCGCATCCATTATTCTGAGTTGGAAAGAATTGTCAGATATTACATACAACATCACTTAAGTTTTCAAACACAAAATTCATTCAAGACCTTCTACGAAGTTCATTTTGCCTTGAATTCAAATAAGCTTCCTTATCTTTCACAGGTCCTATAGCTTCCACAAGCTAGGTAAAAGATGGGTTTTGGGGTATTTTAAGAATGCTTGGAAGGTAAATTTTTGAAAAATTATCAAAATAATAAATCACTGTCAATTTAAGCTTGTTCAAGGTGGATCCCTTTTGGTAGCTCTGTATTTTATGTAAAAGGGTTTCAGTCATTCAGTCATTCAGTTCATTCATCGCCAAAACTGAAAATATGGCATCACACAATATACCATCAGAAAGCACAGTAACATTTGGCCTGATTAAAATAATTTTCATAGAATGTTTTCATAAAATAAATTCAAACATGAATAAATTAAGTAGTTATTCTGAATTGTGTGTCCAGAGAAAGGCAATGAAACTGATGAGGTGTCTTGAACACAAGTCTTCTGAGGAGTGACAGAGGGAACTGGAGTTGCTCAGTCTGGTGAAAGAGGCCCGGGGAGACCTTACCACTCTATGCAACTACCTGAAAGGAGGTGATAAAGAGGGAGGGGTCAGTCTCTTCTCCCAAGTCCTAAGTGCACCATGGGAGACTTAGATTAGTTATTATGAAAAATTTACAGTTGAACTCAGTCTTATAGGTCTTTTCCAATCTAAACAGTTCTGTGATTCTAAACTACTTGTCTGTTGAGTTCTTTTAAGAAATCAGCAGCCACAGCAGCCATCTCACTATCCTACCTCCAGCTGGGTAACTTTGAAGCTCCAAGCTCTTATTTCAGCTAGTCCAGCTGACTGTTTGTCCTTGGGGCTGAGCCAAAGCTAATATCCCTAACCCAAATAGAGGCAGCACACTTATGGAAACTCTGATTTGTCAAGTAGATAGGACCTGAGCTTTAAATTGCCACATCCTATCCAAAATGAACACCATGTTTTCTCCCTCCTTAAGGGGCAACAGTTGAAAACATCCCTTTCAACTGAGCCTGGTACCTTCTGATTCATCACTCCTCATAACACTACTACTGCTACCCCATCTCATCACTGAGATCAGTGAAATGCATGAGCCCAACGTTTCTGCACTACAGTCCATTTCAAACAGGTGTCTGCAGTCACACCTCCTTGGCACAGTGGCAGCCCTGACTGTAGTAGGGAAGCAGGTCCAGGTGGGACCTGAGCCTCTGTGAGACCCAGGCCCCCAACTAGTGGCCCCCAGTCCCACTACAAGGCCACACATACTGTCAGTGCCCTTCTCCAGCAAAACTGGGATCTGCACACAAATCTCAGCTCTGCCATTACTTCAGGGCAGGCCAGAGCTGCTTGAGTGCAAGCTCACACCTGCCATCCCCCAGCACAACCAGTTTAAACTACAGCAGTGTTTGAAAGCTATTTACTCTAAAGGCAACTACAAAGCTCTTAGTAAATATGTCCTTTTTGAACAAATGCCAAGCAGTTAAAAATTGCTTACAATATTTACAACAAATATCATGACATCCAGGATTGAAGCCTGTTGATTTGCAATGCCTGAATGATAGTTTACATAACAAAATGAATCACAGTAACTGACTTCCACAATATTCTCAAATTCTTGGATCAAGCAAATGCTTTATGGCATTTCTGTAGCTGTTAAATCTATGACCTTGATTGTACAGACTTAAGTTCTACAAACATTCACACACACAAATATCCTTTTTTTTTTTTTTTGAGTATGAAGCCCTTCAGAGCAATCATAGGTTTGGGTTTCTTTTAAATAAATGCACATGAATAAAAAGTGCCTACAGAACAGAGACCATGTGTGCTGAACAGTTTCCTCTTACAAATAGTATTTCTTTTATAATAGTGCTACTAATATGCTTATAACTTGCTGATATGAAATTATATTTTATTACAACTTTTAACACTAAACATAAATTGATAATAGAGTTAAAAATCAAACACAAGCCTTTTTTTTCCTTAATTCAAATACCAGTTAGTAAAGACATTGAAATAAGTTGAGATGTCCAGAGCTGTGAAGAGGACACTGTGACAGTTTCACAGTGAGTTCAATAAAACTATATAAGTTCACACCACAAGGAAAGCAGCTCAGGATCCAGCCCAGCAACCAAACTGGGCATTTAAAACATTGGGTTTTTTTGACCTTAGCATATGTGTTTATTGCAAGAGTCTCAAGTGCTGACTGAATTGATAGATGCTTTAAAAAGCTAGTGTTTATTAGAAATCTTCACTTTATTACAATTTCACCATAGAAGTTATAACTGTATGATGATTCAGAGCATGAATTAAGAATCTATTTATGGGTCATGAATTTAACAGGAGCAGAGGGAACAATTTTAAAAGGAATACAGATAAAAATAATGCCATTAACATCAGTGTTATATTAAAGAGCCCTGTTTAGTTGGCGATCATTCCTCAGGCTCATTAAAGATATCCAAATGTGAGTCACAAGAAATTTAAAATAATATATTTGGGTTATCCATTGGGGGGTTTAAACATTTTATTTTCACCAGAAGTTATAAATACAACATAAATAAATGAACAATGCAAATAAATCAGTTTTAACTTCTCTGTACTATCTCATAGGCTAAAACTGCAGCACCCTGTACAGTCAGATGTATAAACAATGACACATGACATACCAGTGGAAATGAATGCTTTTTCTCACAAGGCCGCCTTCAGAAACCAAATTAAGCATGATAGCTAATGCAAAAAAAACCCACTGTACTTTAAGACAACTACAAGAGGAGCAGAAGATGTCATGCTAATACAGAACTTAAATACATGCAATTTGACATTTCATTTATGAAACATGTCCACAATGAATAAATATCTACTCATAAAAGGACAGGGCAGCATCATCACCACAAACAACAGCATTCAAACACCCATTTCTTTCTTCAATAGTAAAATGCCAAATAAAGCCAAAGGAATGAGCTATCTGCCCAGGGGGAGGATGATTTTAATTCTCAGTGACAACAGAACAGTTGTGTTTCTAATCTGCAAACCAGCTGCCACATAGTTTGCTCCTACTGTGCGTGAGAACATGTAGAAAATCACTGAAGATGTGTGGCTTCCACTACATGATGCATGTTATGGTTGAGGTTATAAGAAATGCAACAGCCATGAGGAAATACTGAAGCACAAAGGTAAGTAGAATGCAATTCTTGCAGACTTGTACACTGATTAGAGGAGGAACCCTGCAAAACAACACCCTACAACCTCATCACAAACCCCTTCCTCTGAAGAATCACTCTACAAGAATAATGCTCACGATCTCAAAGGCTATCTTTGTGAATAAGTGTTCATCAGTGAGACTAAAAGATCACAGCCTATGTCATTAATAGGAAAAATACTTATCTTTAAATAACTAGGTCCTAATATCACTAAGCAGTCACTTTCACTGCCTTCAACAAGCATGATTTTCTATCTCCTGGCCTAAAAACAAGCTGCTCTGCCTCCTCCAACCCAATTTCCTCAATCACTGACTCTTCTTTCTCCTTTTTAACTTTTGCATCTACTTCCTGTAAGCATGGCTTTTCCTAGTCCCAGTAGCTAAATTTGGACTAAGGGTTCTACAGGAACTGTAAAGAGCACAGCATCCAGGCATAAACCCATGAATTGGAGGCAGAAAATCTGGGCTTCAGCCTGGAGCAAATAATTCAGCCACACACACGCACACACAACATAGACACACATCCCAGCAGATCCAATATTAAGGAACAAGAGAGCTTTGCGGTGAAGGGAGGAAGCAGGAGAAATAGTCTTGTCTCTTTTTGCCCTAACTCGTATCACCAGCTTGAAGTCAACACTTTGATTTGCTGTTTATGGGTCACAGCCATAGCACATAGTGTGTGAAGATGGGAAATCTCAGTAGTGCATTAAGAGTGTTTTGTTTTATTTGCAAACAGTGCCAGACAGCTCAGAATTGCTGAAAAGGGGCAAGTGCAGCACATAAAGTGGCAGTAAGTCAGCAGAATGAGAGTAGGCTGCTAAAAATCTGAAACGTCCAGAGGGAATTTCAAATGATGAGAAAATGCAAGCCCATCTTACACCATGTTGACTAAATACTGTGAATATTTGTTTGCGTCTTTTTCTTTTCGGACATTGACAAAAGACTGCCACTGCTATTATCTCTAAAGTGACATATCTATCATAATTTTTCAAAGTTCCTGCTTTGGTTTTAGACCTTCTAACAAGCTGCACTGTTATTTTTCTGTTTTCTTTAATAAAAACTCCTTCAAGGATACTCAGACTGCTCCACCAGCTGCTACACTGCCGTGGTTTGCATGTCCTCTATGTGAAGTCTCGCTGCAAGAGAGATGCAGCTTTTTAAGACCCTGTTCTTAAATTAGTACTGAATTAGGGAAATCTGCTAAGCCATGACAAAGTATGGGAAGACGGGAGTTTTGGAATCAAATATATGAACATTTTTAACCATTTAGTGGACTATAGAGAAGCCACCTCTAAACATCACTTCTCCTAAGATGTCTGAAAATCCATCAAAATATTGGATCTCAGTTTATTTGTACAAAACAATTTATCCTATTTAGACTTAAAAAAGCATTGGCGATAACAATTTATGTTCTTAGAACGATGTCTGTATATATTAAGCTATGCATCAAAACAGCTATAAAAACTTCTGTGAGGTTATTAGGAAACAGTGAGGCACAAGCCCCTGGAATGTATAAGAAACCACTTCTTAACACCATAATAGTCAGGAATTCAAAAGATTAATGACTGGCAGACCAAGTCAGACAGAAAGCACATTTCTGTGTTCAACATCTGTAAAAAAACCCCCTTAGACTGTGAAGTACACCTTACAGGAAACTTCTGCCCCCAGAGCCACATCTCATTTTATCTCCTCATCGTTTTGAAACTGTCAAAAGCCACTTTGTCAACAAGCACCTTGTAAACAGCTTTTCAATTGCATTGAGAATCTCCAACTAAACCTGGAAGTTAGAGACAAATACAGGTCTGACTGTTCAATACACCACATTCCATTTACAGGAGATTTTGAAAGTTAGCCTTGCTAACAAGGCTATGGAATTCCTGGTGAGCTCCTTTGAATGCTTGGGGTTTAATTTGGATTTGGCAAGTGGCTTTCACTTCTGCAAAGGCTCACCAAGAATTCTGCCACTGGGAATGACTGAAGAGATGTATCCCTTGTGCTCACACCCCTTCTCCTGCCATCTCCACATGAGTTATGTGACTCATGAGTTCATGTGGATTCTTTAGCAGCCTGCAACAGGACTTAGTTTGCAGATACCATGGCCTGAAAAGAGCTGTACCCCAAGACGCTTTTAGGTGCTCAGTATTGATGAAATAGTTCACAGAAAAAGGCCCTGCTGATGAATGGAATAAAATAAAACCCCAGTTCCTCCCAAATTACCCACCATGCATCGTACGGAAAGCTTCACACTGTGGCAGTTTACTTTAGCTTTTAATCTTCTTTACACTGCTAGCAAGAACAAAAAACTTTAACAACAAAAACTGATATGTTAAAGTTCAAAATATATTAAAAAGAACAGAATTTCTGTCCAAAGTCCTCTTCATTAACAATTATTGCATATTGCAGGAAAAAAGTAAGCAAGTCCTTAGGAAAGCTGAATGCTAATTTTAAGGCAATCAAAAATGCATAGATGTTTTAAATTACAAGAACTGCCTCTCCAACATCTTGACTATTTAAACAGAAGCAGATGGTTTACATAGCTTTACTGCTTAATTAAACATTTTATATATTCTATAAAATGGTATTTGATGGCATTCTTTCCGATTGGCTTTCTAAATATAAATTACACAGTAATTTTATGTATGCACCATATTAATCGGACAATTCATTAAAATATTCAATTCATTAATATATCCAATACTAAATTACCAACCTAGCTTCTATTTCCTAATACACATGAAAAATCTAATTCTCCACTTTTTCCTATTTCTTCTTCATGATAATCCCCATGTTTTTCCATAATTCTACTGGATTCCTTTGTTTTAAATCCTAATTTAAGAGCTAATATTTTAGACTTTCCCTTTCTATCCCCTTCACAAAAACAACAAAACAGGAAAAATAGGATTAAATTATTTTATGAAAACCTTAAAACCAGCTCCAAAGAAGGTAGACGTATGGATGCTACTATGACAGTAAGACACAACTACTGACAAGTGTGAAAGATTTGAGATGATAATGAAAAAGGTTTAACAAAATTGCTGAGGAAGCATTTCAGAAAAGAAAGACAACTAGGAAAAGGTATGCTGTGCCCAAGTTCTCCAGGGGAAAATAAAATCAGGCTACATAGTTCTACAAAAACACAATCACATAGTTGGAAGAAAAAGAGGCATGAAAAGACAGCACAGTGCGGAAAGTTTTCCTAAAATGTTTACCACGTACAAATTTGATGCGGTAATTCCAGCAAAATTAAGGGTTTCACAATTATATTAAGTTCCTAGCATGACTTTTCTAAAGTTGATCCAAAATAAACATAGTAGAAGGTAGAAATAAACAAAACAATAATATAATCACTGAGCCAGAGGCTCGTTTAACTGTGTGACTACTGAAGACAACCTTAGATTCATTTCTCAGGACTTAACAGTTCAAATTGGTGAGAAAAGGTAACATATTGTGAGCACAAATGGCCCTGCTTAGTTACACTTCGATGCAATCCTTACATAAGCAGATGACAAATGCCTATCACAAAGCAAAGCATGAATTAAATGCCCTGTAAATCATGTGAAGGCACTGGGGACACGAGTCATTTCACCCTTCATGCAAGCCAAAGGCTTCAGCACTAGGGCACGTTGCATATTTTAAGCTACAGCAGCCTTTCCTGGTTCTTTCTGGTCTCTCGCTCAGCACTCTGCAGCTCAGAATTCCACAAAACTTTGAAGCCTCACCTGCTCCTCTTGACCTAACACAAGCCCACACCAAGGAGCAGGGGAGAAAACCAGAACATTCTCAGATATTCCTTGTCTGCTGATTTGCAGCTATGTCACAGCACGGTTTTTTATATATGACCAGTACAGTGGACCCAGAGAAGCAATCCCATTTTCCCATCTAGACATGCAGACACAATTTGATAAAAAATAGCAGTTGCCAAAAAAACTCAAAATAAAGAAACAAAAAAACGGGAGCATTTTATTGAGTACATCAGAATATCAACTTGAAAAAAATGCAGTAATATGATGAAACTAAGATAGTCAGCTGTTAAAATGATCAGAATCCTTAAGACTATATAAAAGCATCTGCTCACCATGTCCTTTAACACTAAATTTGAATACCTGAATTAGGTATTCAAAGCCACTGACCAGCAGAACAGCAGAATAACTCAAGGAACTCACTACCATTAGGAATGAAAGCAAATATTTGACTATTTTCAGACACGCACTGTTTTCAAAAACATAACTAACTTTAATTTAAATTAATGTTAAAGACAGCAAGTCCACACAGTGAACCGTAAGATTTTTTTGACATAATTTGAAACAAAGCAAGTCCACGGACGGGCAAAGAAATTCCGGATTATAAGCATTGCAATATAATCTAGAATTATCTTTGAAACAGAAAATTCTTGCCAAGACTTCTTGCAATGCATTTGAGAACCGGCTCTCCGGGCCCCTGCTCAAAAAACTATGCATGTATTGTCTCCACAAACTCTAACGACTGATTATTAAGAGCTTAATAGCTCTTAACCCTCTCTGAACTTTCAAAGTCCCACCAAACCTCCCTGTCCCTTCAAAACCCTCGTCCGGACTGAGCTGCCAGCCCGGCCCCAGAGAGGAGCACCCAGCGCCTCCAGGAGGGATCCAGCATCCCCAAATGCTCGTTACTTTGCTCCGCCGCCCTCTGCCCTTCCCGGGAAGCCTCAGGCAGCGCCTTCGGCCCGTTAGTTCGCGGACACTGCGGCTCTGCGGACCCGTGCCAGGGAAGGCGAGTGGCGGCCAAAGGAGAGACCCGAACACGGGCCCCTCGCCCGCCCGAAGGAGCCTCTCCCCACGGCCCGGGCCGAGGCAGCTTCGGCCGTGTAGAACCGGCCCCCTTCGCTGGCTTTTATTTGCATAGACTGTGAAGCACCTTCGAGTGGGGTCTGGGCTCAGAGATCAGACTGGATGAGAGCCTGGGCGGGCTCTCCTAAACTCTAACGCCGGCACCTCTCTATTCCCGGTCCCCCCAGCCCCACCGCCACCCCCGCGGGGACGCCCTGCCAACAACGGGCGCAGCGGCCGAGGGCGGGCCGGGCTGTGCAAGGGGCGGGCCGAGGGCGGACCCGAGCCCGGGGCGCCCCGCAGGGAGCGGCCGGGAGGAGCCGGGCCCCCCGCCCGAGGCGGGTGCGGCGGCCACGTCACCCCGGAG